>JACFYI010000572.1:32333-52770 GCA_014898755.1 Handroanthus guayacan
ATTTCCACAAATTCTTGTGCCAAAAGGGTCATAACGTCCTTCAAATCCACAACAAGCTTTAAACAGAGTGTTGCTATCAAAACCTAAAAAGCACAAGAAAAATGCTAATTAATATAATTGAATGCTTTTTCTTTATGAATACTCAAAATATACTTAATACTGACCAAGATTGGATGCGTTGCGAAGAACCGATAGAAAAGCATTATAGTAGTCCCCATAAAGTATGACGGTATCTGGAAATTCCCCTCTAAGAGACTCCAAACCATCTTGTAGGAGATTATTTTGAGTAGTTGTTAGATTGTTCACACTTTTCAAACACCCTAATTCATCATATGCTGTCGAATCATTGCTACCAAGAATGCTTAGGGCAAAAGGGAAGCATCCAAGTGGAAAATTCCCGGGTACTATAACTTGTGAAGCACCAGCTTGGCTTATATCCTTTAAAAGAGAGAACAGAAACTATTCATTTTTTTAATTTTAAGAATAAATCAAAATTTGAAAGAAATTAAATGAAAAAAAGTGGTGTAAATTACTCTTGTAGTATTCAAAGCGACTTGGGTTACAAAGGGTATGTAGGATTGGATCTCTTTGAGGGACTTCCCACTACAAATTGGAAGTGCTATGTCATTGTATCCAATTTCACCCACAAAAACGAGTGATGCATTTAGCTTTTCTGCACAATCTGATAATAATAGAAAAAAAATTCAGAAATTTTGTGAAATTAGCCTGAATAATTTATTGGAAAATATCATCCTTCTTTGCCTAGGCCGGTTTTTGTTATGATATTACTCTTGTAATCTTATTGTTTTGACAGAAAACCTAAGGCACTACAAAAATATATAACATGAGTGACAAAAATTCTTCTGGCGCTATAAAGATCGTTTGTTGGGGCATGTCTATGGTGAGGTTTTATTGTACCTTACTCACATATGGTATTTCTTAGATAAATGACATGTGTCATTTAAAGTAATTTTACAATCAGTTATTGTACTTTTACAATATATCATTGTGTAATATAGTGTGTTGGGTGTTTGTATCAATTCTTTTAAAAATAAAATAAAATCTGAAAATTCTAAAAAAATATAAAATTAATAAAAAAAACTGAAAATTAAAATCGAAAAGTCTGAAAAAAATGAAAATTCTAAAAAAAACTGAAAAAAAATAAAAAAGAAAAAAATTAAAATTTAAAAAAATTTTAAAAAAAATGAAAATTAAAAAAAATGAAAACAAAACCTAAAAAATTAATATAACTTTCCTTTAATTTTTTTCATTCAAGACAAAATTATTATCATACAAATTTTATCAATGTCATTCTTTCCACGTAGAAAAAATCTATGATCTAACAACAATATTTTCTATGTTGTACAAAATTATTTATTAGTATATTATTAAAAATTTGAAATAGTCAAGCAAGATATTAAGCAAGTTAATTCAAAATTTGATTAATTACTAAAATTTTTAGAGTAAGAAATGATTTAATTGAATTTTTAGTTTATCGAAATTTGATTAATTACCAATATTTTATATAAAAAGATTTTTTTTTCTCCTAAGGAGGCACATAAAATCAAAATAAATAAAGATAAGACTATAAAAGTATTTCTAATTATTTTTTATTTGACACCTGCAATTTTTATATAAACAATAGAAAATTTATTTGGACAAATAATTTATTATAAGAAAGCCAATTTAACAAGCTCAAAATGTGTAGAAACTCATTTATTGGACTGCAACATATTTTGGTGCACTGCACCCTTAACATACAATAAAAACTCACCTTTAACTGCTTGTACAATGTATGATTGTATTAAATAATCCTCATGTGAGATATACCGCACCATAGAATAGTCCTTGTTAGAAATTAATAATATGTATTAAGTGATAATGATTTTTATTTTGGCACTAATAATATATTTTAGATGACAATAATTTTTGAATTCATCATTATATAGTTCAATAGTGATAAAAAAATAATATTTTATATTATCATTTCAGATAGGGAAAATTGCAATATTAGTACCGCAGCTTTGGGCGAATTCACTTCCTGGTTCCATTCCTTTCAAAATATCCAAATGTAGTCTCACAACTTCTCTAACCATTGCGATGGTAGTCCTGTCGTCTATTTATTGACGAAAATTAGTGGCTGCACATAACTCCTTCGTTAGGCCACCAATTTTTGGAGTGGAAATGCTTTGACTTGGTATTTTTCACCAATTTTTGGAAGGAATAACTACCCCATTCAATTTTTTATATTATTTTCCATTTTTTCTAACCTTCTCATTTTCTCTTCTTTTAAACCATTTTCTTCTCTAAACAACAAAAAAGAGGTAGAAAAAAAAATTCCAATTTCCAGATTTATTCTTAAAATCAAGAAATTCACTTTGTACATTTCCATGCCATGATGAATAAAGAAACAATAGCCAACAAAAAATAAATTTATTTCCTCCGACGTACGTTCACCAATTCTTCCTTTAGTTGGGAATTTTCATCATCTAAAATATTGATTTTACGCAACAATCCAGAAATTATAGCTTTTGCCCATGGACGCATTAGACTATCGATCTTCCTAGGTAAAAAAATCACAGCCAATCTCTTTCATTGAATTAGCATAGACCATAAATCTCCAACCGGGATTATCATTGGTAGGGTGGCTCAATCGATTTAAAGGCCTTAGATGAAATAGAAAAGTGAGGCCTTATTGTAAATTTTTTTAATAAAAATTCAAATAAGATGCTATTAACTTTTTTATAGGCTAATGAAATGGCCCGAAAGGGAGATTTGTATAGACCCCTATTGATTCATTAATTTTAAAAGAAAATTACAAAGAAGTAAGGAATATTTGACAATAAACCTAAAGTTAGAAAGTTATTCGATAAATTTAATAATAATAAAAAAAATATTTGCATAATTCACCTACCATAATAACAAAAGGAAAAAGAAAAAAAAATCTAAAAGGTTCATACAATTCAAACTACACTTAAAGTACAATTTCAAAAATCAGCATATATTATTTGGAAAAGCCATGGAATTGATAAATAAAAAAAATTACAAGAAATTAAAGGAAATTTCTACTAAAAGAATTTTTATCTTAAATATTATTTTTCTAGGCTTTTATGATGCAAAATTATTAATAAAACTTTTTAAATCAATTTCTTTTAACATTTCTTTATTAATTAATAATATTGCTAATCTTAATTAAAAAAGATTTCGTTAATTTCAATTTTGATGATCAAGATTCTCGCACGCATGTGTGTATGAGGACTTCAATTTTTAGTGGCCTTAGGCGATTGCCTTTCTTGGCTAAAGATTGAGACGCCCCTAATCATTGGTCCATGAAGTTCTACTTACAGCTAGGTTACCACAATAGCAAAAAATTCCACTTTGTCTTGAACTTGAGATAAGAATAATGATTCAAAAGAAGAGAAAACAAGAGGGTAAAAAATGGTGGAAAATAAGGCAAAAAATGAATGGGGTAATTGTTCCCTCCAAAAATTGGTGAAAATACCAAGTCAAAGCATTCCCCTCCAAAAATTGGTGGACTAACGGAGGATTCACTAACAGCCACTAATTTCCATCAATAAATAGATGATGGGACTACTATTGCAATGGTTAGAAAAGTTGTGGGACTACATTTGGATATTTTGAAAGAAATGGGACCAGAAAGTGAATTCGCCGAAAGTAGTGGAACTAAAATTGCAATTTTCCCCTTCAGATAATTAGGACTCATATATAGTAACAATCTAGTCACAAACAATTTGGTAAGTGCAAGATTTTCATTGTTACTAGATATGTCGTACGTGGTTCGCTAATTGTCAATAGTGACAATCTAAACATATTTTTGTCACTAGCTATCAAGTTTGTTAAAATAATTTTTTGGGACAAAATATAATTTTTCACTTTTTATATAAAATTATTGATAATTTTCATACTGTTACTCAAATTTTATCACTTGTGCTATACTTTTTTGTACTAAGGGATAACACCCCAACATCCCATGAGATTAGACATGATTATCAAAATACTCCCTATAATTTTGATAATTGTCATATCATCTCTTATCATTAGTTCAATTGAAAAAAAATAATAATAATAAAAAATAAATAAAATAAACAAACCCATGTGTTTGTTATAAGAACACCTGTTGGTGAAGAACATATGGAAGTAAGATATCTCCTAAACCAGCCCAGTTGAACACGAAAAGAAGGCACAGGAAAAACCCTAATCCTCCTCTCTTGGAAAAATGTCGAGTTGAGCGCCGTACTTCCGCCCACAGCAAAATTGACACCATTTTTGAATGAAGCAAACCCCGCCAAGTAAGGGTTTAACAATGGAAGCCCAAGATTCATGGCTATCAATATTCATCATACCATGCCATTACTTTAGTAAGAACATTCTTTGTGATTGAAAAAATTACAATAACACCCATGTCATTAATTTAGTCAATGAAGAACTTAACGGTGTACAACTGTAGTTTGCGAAATTACAGCAACACCCTCTATACAAATGAGTGTTATTGTAATTTTCAAACCAAAACTATTATTCTGTTAAATTCTCGACCAGTTAAACTAACGCCATATGGTGTTAGTGTGATTTTTCAAATTATACAAAATATTAGTTGCAATTAGCTAGATCAAACGTTAGAGGGTGTTAAGGTAACCATCCCTTGATTATAAGGTGGGTACACACAACCTAGCTAGAATATTTGTCTCTCAAAAAATTATATCTTAATATATAGTCTTGTAACTTACCTATGTAGTCTATGATAAGACGACCATTAGACCAACGGCCTGTGGGGAATCCAGGAAAGGTTATACCATAAGGCGGACGTGCAACAGTAGTTTTAGGGAGAAGTCTGATGGTATTGCCTGTGTCACTGATTGAGTCTCCAAGCTGGTACAATCTTTGTATCGGACATTTTATTTTCTGTGATGCACTTGTAACTAAAATAGCAAAGAAAAAGCTTATGAGTATAGGAAAAGAGAAGACAAAACCCGATTTGGATCGACTTTGAATCCACATTTTCACTAAGTGATTGTTCTAACAAGTCTTTTTACTATGTTGGGCAACTATCATATTGGAACCTTATTTATAGAAAGAAAAAAAGATGGAGGAGGTACGAATAGGGGTTGGCATTCTTTTCTCAATCTCCTTTGCGTCATGTTGTCAACGAATCGAAAATTCCAATTCGGAAGCCACCGCAGTAGTCTTGGCAAAATTTTCAATCCCCATTAAAAATCAGATTAAATATATGTACAAAAATTATACAGTCGACTACAAAAAAACATGGAACTTTTTCTCGATGAAAATTTTTAAGTACCTAAATTAATTAGAATCAAATTAGAGTTAATTTTCAATGAAAAGGTATAAATTTACAACCGAAAAACGGAGAAAAAAAAATCAGCGTACCTTAGTATAGGATTTCAATAAAACATTTGTGCAACATTAATTGAACGTATATATGCCTAAGTTTAGATGGAGTAGGAACTCTTTGCATTTTCAAGGAAGAAAAAAATTATCTTCAACATGTTACTTGTAAGTTTTATATTTAAAAGCTATCTATTATGTTCGACTAGGATGAGAAAAAAATCAGATTTTTGTATGTCCTCTTAATTCTCTCCATTTTTACACCTTTATTTTTCAACTCAAAAACAAAATATTACTTGAAAAAAGTGTTTAGCGTTATGTCGATACCAGACCTACTTATAAGTAAATAAAAACGAAAAATTAAAATGAAATAGAAAAGAACACAATAAGATTTACGTAGTTCGACGAGGTGCCTTAATTCGTCTCCAGTGAAAGCTGATTCACCAGTAAACTAAGTAATTATAATGGATTTTGAAAATTTAAAAAAAAAAAAACACATATTATTTTACTATTAATTTGTTGGGCAAAGGTTTTTCCTTTTTTTTTTTTCTTTTTTTCTTTTTTACGGTCTTACTTAAATTGTGCCTCGAATATGCAGATATTGATGCTTATTGGACAATAATAAAATTCATTATAAGTTTAACGTTCAATAAATAATAACATATTTTAAAAGATTAATTAGAAATTATTACCTAGGCCGGTATTAATTAATAAATAAAAAACCTAAATAAATGATAACCAATCACCTAACTTCCAACGTTCAAGTAATAGTTTTTTTTTTTTTTTTAATTCGGGTGAGAATTTCACTTTATCAAGTAAATGGCTAATCAATTTTATACTTAAATGGTAATTAACACTAAACAGTAACAAGTGACAAGAAAAGTATTATATGACATTAATTACCTATTAATCACTAATTAAGAGTCACTACAAGAAAATATGTTTTTTGCTACGATTAAAATTGTGTAGTAAGTAATAACTAAGTGTAGTAAAAGGTTATTTACTAGGCTTGGGCTATACTTTTCTAGCCGTAGGCATTGCAAGCGTGGTAAAAAGTATAGCTACGCATTTTAACCGTAGTAATTAACTTTTGCTATGAAATTATCCTTAATTACTACAAATTAAAATGTGTGGTAAATATCATCAAATACAACACTATTTTTCACCACACTGGAAAAAGTGTAGTATTTAGTTATTAATTGCCACACTTTAAAAATCGTAGCAAATATTTAAATAATTTCTTAACTAATTCGTGGATGACTAACAAATAAGTTTTTAAGTCTACAACCAAATGGAGTCGAACCCCTAACCTCCAAGTTGAGATTTGATGTGTGTAACCACTAGTCCAAAGTTATTCTCATATATAAAGCTCTATCAAATAATATATATAGTATATACCTAGGTTACAATTAATATATTTAACTAATATATTTACATGCATATATATATATATATATTAATCCAAGTACTTAATATTTATACACCTTTGTATAGAATATACATTTATTCATGTATTTGACAATATATATGTTAGTTTCTATATTATTTAGATAGGTATGTATTTCATTTAATAATAAAATTATACAAATTAATATTCATATATATATATATATAAATTTAATATCTAATTAATAAATATAACTTTTAATTTTTTAGTTTTTTAATCTTTAAATTTAATTTTTTAGAAATAAATATATTTAAATTTTGAAAATATATTTTTATTTTTACAACGAGCTTTTCCATCACAAGATTAAATTTAATCTTCTTTAATAATTTTTCGATGGATATATATCTACATTACAAACTTAAATTTATTTTTTTTAAATTAATGTTGTGAAGGAATATTTTCATTGCAAAATGTATTTAATTTTTTTTAAAAAAATATATATTATTTTTAGTTACTTGCGACAAAAAAATTCATTATGAAATCTTTCGCAAATGTTTTGGGGTGTATAGGTGCGCACTTGAATTGTTGAGAAAGAGCGATTTTGGGCATGGAGAATTGAAAAAGGAAAATAGGAAAAACAGGAGTGGAGAATGGGGTTGGGTAGAGAAAAAAAATACTAATTTTTACTTTAGTTTTTAATTTATTATTAAAAAACTTATATCTTTTCTAAATGAAATTATTTTACTTTGGATTTTAATATTTTAATTTATTATGAAAATTTTTAGCTTATTTTTTAAATCCTTTTCTTTATTTTTTATTTTGAATCTTGTTCTTTATTTGCCAATTAATTTTTTTTTAAAAAAAAGGTTATACTTTTCACTTCACTAAAGAAAAATGTGAGAAATGCATCAACTTTTGCTACGATATGTGAAAAATCGTAGTAAATATATACTTTATTCGCCTCATATTAAAATTGTAGTAAATAAGTAGAGCTTTTACTATACTAAGGAGGAGCGTAGTATTTAATATTAGTTTTTACCACACTTTTTGGCAACTTATACTATAATATGAAAATCGTAGCATATAATCTCTTTTTACCATATTATTTCTAGTGAAGTAAAAATATTTGCAGTAAAAAGCATTTTTTCTTGTAATGAGTGACTAGTACTGTATAGCCTAACACTTATGTCATTTCTTGACTAATGGTAGGATTGGTGCTCGCATTAGGTGGACCTCCTATATTGAGACCGTACGCTATTAATGTCCACGGTTGAAACTTCGGAGCATATGTTAATTCATTTTTATTCAAGAAAATTTAGTATTTTGTATTTATATTTTTATCCATCTAATATATATAGATATGAATGTGTATTATTTTTAAGTTAATCAAGATATACTTATTCATCTATATGTAAAATAGTTTAAATTTATTTATATTAGATTAACCATTTGGAATACAGATAACCAAAATGTACAAGTTTTTCATGTTTAATATTTTTGTGTGTTATTGTACTATTTTTACTATTTTAGGTTTTAGAATTTGAATTACTAAATTTTATTAGTTATTTTTATGCCATATTATTATTACAAAATTACTTTTAATTTAATAAATATTTTTAAATTGAGTTTGGATGATATTAAAATGGTATGTTCATATGTCTAACAAAATATTTGGTGTCACGCCTGAGGCCCAAGGGCTGGGGATGCAAGATTTGCTTGAGAATCTACCGTTCGCAACCTGAAATTGAACCGTGAACTACTTATTCAAAAGGAATATCCAATAATTACACATGGATTCTTTTGTCATAGCTTATATGGTGGGATAGTTTTTCTTTAATTCCCTATGTGGAATTTCACAATCACCTCACCTTCACCACACGAGTCGCAATATAATAGACCCTAGGTGTCACGCCCAAGCCCAGGGGCCCTGGACATGAGATTTGTCTAAGAATTTACCGTGCACAACTTGAAATTGAACTAGGAACAACTTGCCCAAAAGGGATATTCAATAGTTGAATATAGATTTCTTGGCCAATGCTTATATAGTGGTGACTACTTTATTAAATTCCTAATGTAGGAGTATTAAATTCCCTATGTGGGATACTACAATCACCCCTCCTTAAGAACGCGATGTCCTCGTCGCGATATAATAGAGCCTAAGACCGCCCATCAGACGTTGGGACTCTAGAGGTGGCTCCTACGGGCACAAGAGGTGGCTCCCGCGCATGTAGCACTTTGCCCCGCAGACTCAGGAGGTGGCTCCTATAGATGACTAGTGGTTGGCTCTAATACCATTTGTCACGCCCTAGGCCAAGGGCCCAGAACGCAAGATTTGCCTGAGAATTTACAGTGCATAACTTGAAATTGAGCAATGAACAACTTACTCAAAAGGAATATCCAATAGTTGAATATAGATTCCTTGGCCAATGCTTATATAATGGTGACTATTAAATTTCTAATGTAAGACACTATAATGCCTAAGACTGTCCACCAGATGTTGGAACTTTAGAGATGGCTCCTACGAGCTCCAAAGATGGCTCCTGTGCATGTAGCACGTTGCCCTGCAGGCTCATAGAATTGCCAATCCAGGACTATGATGTCATTTTGAAAATGGATTGGTTGTATCAGCATCAAGCTGTGGTTGATTGTTTTGCTAAACAGTCAAGTTAGATACCGGAGTTAGGATAGGTACCAATAGCTCACCTGGAAATAATGGCATGCTTATCATCTCTGAGATAAAAGCCAAAAAAATAATCAGAAAAAGGGGACAAGGATTTCTGGTGTATTTGATCAATAAAGCTCAGGATCAGATAGAATTGATAGAAGTTAAAGTGGTGAATGAATTTTCTAAGGTCTTTCCTGAGAAGTTAAATACGTTGTTCCCAGATCGGGAGATTGAATTTGTGATTAAGGCTATCTCTAGGGTAACGCCATTCTCTAAGACCCCTTACAGAATAATACCAATAGAAGAAAATCATTTTGCCTTATCCAACCTATTTATAAAGGGTAAAGAGGGCCTCTAAGCAAAATGGAAACTTGTAGGGGCTTTAGGTCAATTTACCAAGCTTATTGGAGAAGCTAAAATCTCTAGATTGATTGGACTCGTTGGTGAATCCCCTAAAAAGGGGAGCTGCCGATTGCAACTTGATTTTCCCTTTTTTTCTTTTTCTTTTTTTTTTTTATTTTTATAAATATTGATTTGGGCCTCAAGATATTGGGCTGAAATTTTATGCAATTGGGCCAAGGTTTGGGCTTGTTTTAGGCCAATACGGAACGTATACGAAGCGTCGAATGTTAGAAAATTTTTCGAATGTAAAGAAATTATTTGATGATAAAACAATTTTTGTGATTGTAAAAACAATTTATTGTTTGAAAAACGGAAGGTTAAAATTTTAGTCAAAGAAAATTTCAGGGTGTTACATACTTATTCATCTATTTGTAAAACAGTTTAAATACAAATAACCAAAATGTAAAAGTTTTGATCATTTTTAATATTTTTGTGTGTTATTGTGCTATTTTTATTATTTTAGGTTTTAGAATTTGAATTATTGAATTTTATTAGTTATTTTCTTGCCATATTATTACAAAATTACTTTTAACTTTATAAAATTTTAAATTGAGTTTAGGATATAAAATGCTCAACATATACTAGAAATATGCATAACTATTTGATATAAAGAGTAAATCTACCCATATATATTTAATATAAGGGGTAAGCTTTACAACCACACCCCGGAGTTTTGGGTGAATTACAAAAATCACCCATTAATTTTAAGAAATTATCAAAACCACCCTTACATATTTAACATCCTTCTGTTAAAATTGATGAAACCATGGAAATGTCCAAATTGCCCATATTTGTTCTTTTTAGAAGAAAAGGCACCAAGCGCTGCGAGAGACCATGCTCCGAGAACCAATAGAGAAGCCTCCCCAGAATGGATGGAGTTTCTAAAATTTTCATCATTGTATTCCTGCGGATAAAATAATACTTGCATTTTCTCTTCCAATATTTCAACCCACTATTAAAAGAATTGCCAGAGGCTCAATTTATATATTGCTTTTATAGGAGGGCACAAGCAACGGTAATATGCGGATGATCGTATTTGAATTTTTTTCCCTTTTTTACAGAAATGCCCCTCAATTTTAATATATATATATATATGTATATTACAGAAACGACCTTAGAGATCTCAGCATATTCTAAAGAATATTCTGGGATTTACATTTAACTTTCAAGTGTCACCAAATTCAATTGGGAAATCAACATTATGAGGTCCATATGGGTGGATTTTGTAATTCACTAAAAACTCAGGGGATGCCGTTTAATTTCACCCAAATAAATATATGATTAATGTACTATGTATAATATTTTGTTCACATTGAATTTAGGGTGAATTATAAAAACTATTCTTGAGATTCAATTTAATTACAGCAACCAACTATGTATTTTGTTGAATAACAAAAACCTCCCTTAACTAGCTGACTGCTAGAAGATGCAATGTCCAATAGTTTAGTGTTTATTATAAAAAGTAATGTTGGAATTTAAAATTTGTGCATGTATTAACATCACTGATTGTCGTCAAGAACTAACACTTTCAGCTACTTAGGAAGAGTTTTTGTAAGTTGACAAAATATGTGGTTGGTGGTTGTAGTTTTGCCAAACGTCAAGGATAATTTTTGTAATTCACCCTTGAATTTATTCAATCTTGTTAGGAGCTCTTTGGCATGCCTTATTAGATTTTCTATACTAATTTGCAGCTCTATTAAATTGTAAATAATATAAGTTAGTCTCAGATTGAGTAAGCATATGGTATAAAGTTTGGATAATATTAAAACAGTACATTCATATATCCAACCAAATGTTTGCTTTCCTTACTAATTTGTGGCTCTTTATTTAAAGACATAAATACCTATTTTAAAGTGCATTTCCTGTAGTATGGAAATTAGGTATTGCAAATTTAAGTATATAATGGACATTTCATCAATTAATGGCTATAAATTGTCACTCATACTAATATATCTTAGGGGTGGTGGCAATATTAATAATCGAAGAAATAGTAGGGGATGACCCTAATTCCAAGCTGGACCGCTATTAAATATGGGTATCAAAACTTAACTAATTTGGTGGCATCTCTTACCATAGGTCGCTTTTTATTTATAATTTCTAAAGTTTAGGCAGTAGATGTATTTCTTTTTACAATTGTTGTATCAAGGTGATTTCTCTAGTCCAATTTTTCAGGAGATGTCTTTGAGGTAGAGTCACTGACTATAAGAGTAAGCTTAAGAGATTATATAAAGTGAAAAATAGATTAGGATTGGTTTAATTATGAGAATACTTTCCAAAATTTGTAAAATTAGAATAACATTCACTAATATTTGTTCGACGGGCAAAAAACTTTTTGAAGAAGACTATATAACATTACAATCAAACCCTATACAAATATAATATATTAACTGAAATATTATAAATAAATCCCATGCTAATCTATGAGGAATCATGCACGACAAGAGAATTATTGTAATTTTCGAATCACAGAAGGTGTGCCTGTAATTAAGTCAAACCTAAGGAATATTGAAAGATTAAATACATTCCACCCGTTTATATTATTGCAAAAGGGAAGATAGCTCCTATATTTTTGTAATTGCAAAATATTCCCCTGTATTTTGAAACAACTAGGCCATATATAAAGCTCAAATCACTATGTTATAGAGGAGTATTTTTTAGGAGGGTATCTTAAAATTAGAAAAATATATGGGGGTAATCTCCCCTTTAAAAGAATACGAGGGGTAAAATGTATTTAACCCGAATATTGAAGTAAATAATTATTCCTATAGAAAAGATATTAAAAAAAGAAAGATAGAAGAAGAGAGTTATCATCCATTAGAAAATTGAGAAATTTAGGAGACATAAATTTATGAAACAATGCTTTTTATACACTTAAAAGTTACATATGCATAGTCTTAAAAATATTGCTCACGACCTTCATCTTCACAATCAATACCAACCCAACTGATAAAGGAGAACATAAATTCCTTGAAGTTTACTTTTCCATTCTTATCCCAGTCCATTTCTTCTGCAGATGTAATAATGCCACGGTTAAATGCTAAAATATTATTTCTAGATATATGAAAGGGATAATTCCATCAATAACCCTAAAATTTGACCTAATTACAAAATATTCCCCATAGTTAACACCCCTATGGATAGTTTGAATGATGAAAAAAGTAAAAAGAGCCTGTGTAATTATAATGGAAAGATTACCTCAACATCTCCTCAACTATGGTTCGAAAAATTACAAAAACAGCTCCTACGATTAAATTGACAAGAGGTCTACTTATAATATTTGAGTTAATGTGTTACACTTTCAAGTAATTTAATTGCAATTGTGCAGGGGTATTATTATAATTTCCTAAATCACAAGAAGTATTTTATAATTAGGCCAAATCTCAAGGAGTAACGAGGTAATTATCCCCATTACTGTTAGAATTCAGACCCCACAAAATTCTATTCTAATTTATTGACTTAAAGTCTCAAACAGTACAATTAGACAAGAGATATTATTGTAATTCTTTAGGCTATCAAAATATTTCTATAGTAGGACCCGACTTGGGTAAATATGACATTTTGTTCCATAAGTTAGGCCGAGTATACTTTTGATTTCGATGATTTCAATGTTCTCACATTTGGTCCCAGAGCTCCCAATTTGTCTCACGTTTAGTCATTTAATCCCCTCCCCCCCATTAATTATAAAACGGTAAGAAGAACGTGCCATTTTTCAACCACAAAATTTTACCCCAGCTATCACACGAAATAGGAGACCAATTGAGAGTTTCAGAACGAAATGTGAGAACATTAAAATCATTGAGACCAAAAGTGATATTTACCCAACTAAACCTCAACACGTGGTCAAAGTAACTATCCTTATATAAAATCTCTAGGAACTTTAAATAAAACCTAACTTTTTGTAAAATTTTTAGGAAAAATGTAATAATGAAACATTGAGAACAAAGAAGAGTTAGTTACGAAATCGAGTGTGTGTGATGTGTGAGGGAGATTTCTCCCTGGGAGAAGCCTGGTTTAATGCCTTGACCACATCTTTCCTCTTCAGCTTTCCGTCGCCATTTTTATCAAGAAATAAGAACACTTCAATTATTGTATTAAAGGTGGCTTCAACCCGTGGCCAATACATCTTCAATGTCTGTAACAGATTTGGATGAAAATAAATAAAGAGATATCAAAATTGAATTATATATGTAATTCCATGGTAGATCAATTACTTCAATAGATTTAGTCCAATTAAGATAATGTAATAATGTTATCTGCACTCCAAATCTGTTTTAATATTTGAAAATGACCATTTTGCCCCTTAATTTAATTTGACTTTTAGTTACTATCTCGTCCAGCTCAGAATAACGTTAGCCATTTTTCACTTAATGACTTGTATCTTCCAATTTCGAATTCATGTCCTATCTCTTTATACCATTTTACAAAAAGTGTCTTTTTTCTTTGGAGCACCAAAAAGTCACCGGAAAAGGTAACGTGGTATGGTGCCACGTCACCTTTCTTTGGAGCCATGTCACTACCACTTCCCTTTTAGGTGACTTTTTGATGCTCAGGTGAAAAATGACATTTTTTGTAAAACGGTGTAGAGATACATGGCATGAATTCGAAATTAAAAAGATACAGGTCATTAAGTAAAAAATGACATACTTATCGGGCAAAAACTGCAATTTTCCCTAAAATGTGTATAATGCTACTTTTCTTCATTGTAATGTAGAAATGAAAAAGAAAGCGGGCGATGTATATCAGATTTATGCATTTCTGGAGGTTCTATGAAACTTCAGTCAAAAATGAAAATAATGAAAATGAGAAAGAATATACTATATTTATGATGTATTTATCCAAAAATTGATGTTTAACAAATAAATGTGAAAACTGGTCAATTTATAGATTTGGAGCCCTGCAGTAATAGCCTCCATGATCAGAAATTATATTGATGGAAAACTTAACGGAATGGTTTGAGAAATAACTATAATACCCTATAGCTATCACTTCATTAAGTTTTCGATCCGTTCTACTAAAATAATGATAAGGGTGTTATGAAAACTGTTATTGTAAAACATAAAATGACGATGAGGTAAATATCGATGAATAATTTCAAGGGCAAAGAATTTTGAAGTAAAAGTAGAAGGTATGAGTGCACCTACTGCGTGAGATGAGGAAGAAGAATCCGTGAGGAGATAAATAAGACATAGAAGAACTATGAACTCCTTGAAGTCTATTCCTTCATTTCCATCCATGTCACAATAATGGAAAAGATCATCAATCTCCTCGTCTCTAACACTAAATTCTAACGAACGTAAGCATTTCTTAAGCTCCTCGTTGTCTATGCTACCATTTGAATCTTCATCTAGAGAAAACAAAGAAAGAGTAAAATCATCAACCGAAAATTCCCTGAGTTTTGGCCTCATTACAATAATACTCTCTGTAGTTTGAGAAATTATAATGGAATCCCTCTCGTTAGTTTGGCCTGTTAGAAAACTCAGTGAAGCATTCCTGTGATTTGGCATAACACCGCTAACACTGAAGTTACAATAACATCCCATAGTGTTGGGATGTTAATTAGTGCTACCGTAATTTTCAAACCATGAGAAAGTGTTTTGTTATTCTTTAGATCAAAATTATGATTCCGTTAAGTTTTGCGACTTTCCAAAGGGATAATTTCAATTTTGGTCCTTGAAGTATATCATAATTCAATTTGTGTCCTCCATGTACAGTTCTCGTCACATTACAGTCCTGAACTTTTCTTAATTCTCCATCCAATATCGTGCTTCCATCAATACTCTCCTTAGTTGCTAACGAAATAAACTTTCGAAAGGCAAATAATAGTTCAAACAAATGGGAAAAGTTGAGAGAAAGCTGACATTAGATGGAATTAAGACAAATTAAGTACGCATTGTGACAGGGCCGTATATGGGAAACGTAAATTAAATTAGTGATATACTTTAAAACTCAAAATTGAAATTATTCCTTTTCCAGACAAGATGAAGTGTTATTGCAAGCAAGCCGAACCTCGGGAGTTGTTGAGATAATCATCCCAAATTTCAATACTCCAAAATCCAAAGAAGATAAATATGATGGTCCAGATTGACTCACCATACTGTTCAAATACATCTCTAATCTGCTTCAATCCTTCTCTAATCTGAGGAAATTTCATGATTATACTGTCGATTGATTTGAAATTGCTTTTCCCTGAAGCGTTTTTGCTAATCTCCATCATCTTTCTTTCAAGTTTTGTGTCTAGTCTCTTGTAATTATTTGGCAAGATTTGACAACAAAACATATCTCGTGCTTTGTCGTATAACGACTTGAGCACAGAGGATGACTGAGATGTGCCTTGTATAAGATGGAACTCATGTCAATAACCATCAACACAAACTTCAAATTATAAACATGAAAATTTTGTGTAGCAATTTTAATAATAAAGAGATATATACATATCTAAGTTTAATTTATATATTACATACGAATTATGTTGCTTATATTTGATAGACTCCCTTAGGCCTTAGGTTATCACACTATGATATATTATAAGTATAATTATCTCAATTTCTTTTTAGGTTTAGCCTTAACACCCCTCGTAATTTGAAAAATATACAATAACATAACACCCTTTGTATATTACAATTAGACCTGCTAAAATGGCAAAAAATTGATCAAGGCATTATAAAGCAAGTTTCGAGGTCATATTGGTTATGGGTTGAGAAAGGGAATTGAGCTCTATGAGATTTAATCTCTTGTTGTTCCTCAATAGCTAAGTGGTAGAGTAGTCTGCTATTAGTCGATTCGTTGTAGACTTGTAGTTATGAATCCTACTTGGGAAGATTTGATTTATTCAAAATTAACAATTTCAAAATAAAGGGGGCTTACTTAAGAGTAGGGAACCTATTCCTTGTCTTTGTTTCTATCCCATCATATAAGCCCTTGTCAACAAGGATCGTTACGGTAATTTTCCAAATTATAGTGAGTGTTTTTATAATTAGACCAAACCTCTGGGGATGTTGAGGTAAGTATTGCTATATTATACATAAACCCCTTTGGGCCTTGGATATTTTAATCAATGAAAACTTAGTCTGTTGGAATTCAAATGGTGAAAGAGTATATTTGAAATTTAGCAACAACGGGGGAGGTTACCGTAGGTAGCCTAAAACTCGAGGAAGGTCATTGCAGTTATCCCTAAATGATGTGGAAAACATTGAGAACATGGGTTTAAGTATTGGATATTACTCTAAGTTTCATTAGTAAACTCTATCAAATGGTTAAATCACAAACAAACAAGTAAATTGTATTTTATCCCTTGTGAAAGATGAAATGAATAAAAAAGTTTCCAATAAAAAAACATAGGCATCGGTGTAGCCTATATTTTTACAAAAGATGCATTTTAACCACTAACCACCTTTGAAGGAGACCATGAACTATATATTAAAAAGTACAAGGCTCTTGATGCTTATTATCTTTTAATATGGAGTTTTCTTACTATTTTGCTCTTGACAGGGTAAAATGCAATATACCCACAAAAATTCCTAGGAAACATCTCTATTAGACTATTATCAATTTTTATACAAATGTTCAAGCTACTGATTGATCTCATATGAATAAAATATATGTGTACATATATACACATTTACAAGAAATTCACTGCAAACCATAATACCCGTACATCCTTAATATCTTCGAAACATAAACTCAAATTTCTTGATGAAGAAATTTACAGGAAAAACAACAATATAACTAATAATTTACCACCAAAATTTCTAATTTCTGGTAATATAAAAATGAAACACAAATTCTAAAGACTTACCTTGTGAATCAGTCATGGCTTTGAGAGTGAAACCCCTGATGAAGAAGAAGAAGAAGACAACAAAACAGGGAGCAAATAGCATAAATAAATAGAAATAAAGAAAAGAATGGGGAATGGAGTACAAAAAAAGTAAAGCAGAAATGTAGAATTTTCTATGGTTTTGAATATTTAAAATTCTTTCTTCTTTTTTCTTTCTCAAGTGGAAACACAAATCATGGCTTTGACTAATGTGAATCAAACACACACACAGAACACACAGTGGGGAAGTGCTCATGGGGATATATTCAAGGTTCTGTTAATGTGTCAATCAATCAATTTTAGCTCTCTTTTGGGCATTTTCTTTTGTCTTTCTTTCTAGATTTTATTTGGAATTTTTTAACTTTAAGATGAGAATTGATTTTGATTCCTAATGTCAGTTTATATGGGTTAGGATTCTTAGTTTCAAACATAGTATTTTTTTTTTTTTCTTTTCCCCTTTTAAGTTCGGGTAATATATACATATCGAGTGTATTTAGTACTTTTTTTTAAAAAAAAAAAAGATTGTAAATGTTGTATGCTTGATATGTATTTTTCAAACAAAGAAAGAGATAAAATATAAATTAAAAGATGCCAGGAGGGCATGGTTGTCAATTGGGCCTTTCGTAATGGGTTGGGTTGGTAACTTTTGAGGCTACTGGGCCTATTAGGGAACCTTTGGGCTCATGACATCCCATACAAAATAATTTGATTTATTATTTCTAAATAATTCTAATTATCATTAATATGCTATCATTTTATTGACGAAAAAGATGTCTTGTGCACTTGGTGCAAACATAATATCCTAAGTGCATTTCAATCATGTCTTATCAACATATTAAAGAAATTTAAATCTTAAGTCTAAGATTTTATATGGTGATTTTAGTGCCTAAAAAACTATACTTTATTTGGGTCTATAAAATGTAAATTTCTCTATATTCAATGTCTCTAAAATCGCGTATCCAAACATCACATAAAGTCGCGTTTTCGTCAATTCCTTTCTTCCCAACGAAACCCTGCTGAGAATTAGAGAAGAGCTGAAAACTACACAAGAAAAAGCAGGGGAAGCTATATAACTACTGATAAAATAGCTCAATAAGATACAGCAATGGCTGCTCGATTTGCATCATCCAAACCCCTTTCCTTTTTCGTCTTACCTGCTAAAGGTGCTTCCCCTCTATGCATATGTTATGTCTGTGTGTGTGTGTTTCAATTATTGTTTGCGTGTGACTTCATTTTTTTTTCTCTTCTTTTTTCCTGTGTATTATCCAAGGATTTTCATTTTGCAGTGACCCCATTTTGTCGGGCTTACTTTTCCACAGGCATTGTTGGTGAATCCCCAGTTCTTGTAATCTCCCTCCCTCCCCCTCTCTCTCTGCGCGTGTTGCATACACATTTAACAAAGACTACTACACTCTTAGCAAAGACTACTACACTAAAAAAATTAATTTTATTTTATGGGTTTTTTCAAATTTTTGATATTTTGTGTTTATTTAATTTTTTGATGGTTGAAGGTCAGGGATTTTATTCATTCGGCGTTGTATGATCCGGAACATGGTTATTTTTCTCATAGATCAGGCTCAGTTGGAGTGCTTGATAGAAGCATTAAGTTCAATCAGCTCGAAGGTTGTTCAATTCTTTCTTTAATTTGCATTTACATTTTTTTTTTTTTTGGTAATATTTGTGGGTAGTTATTTTCAGTTGGATTCATTGCATTGAAATGGAATTGGTGATACCACTTCTAGTGCTTTTTTAGGTAAATATTTGTTTAATGAGAATTGCCAGGTCCGTAGTGTAACTGGATGCTAAGCAAGTCTTCTGATTGTGTATTGGACGGCGACAATGGTCGTATTATTGGTTACATTCATCTCATAGATAATAGACGGGCTTGATAACATAAGTCTAATGTGGTCTATTGAGAACTTATTAAAGAAGAGAAGGTGACATGATTGGCATGATCTGTGGGAGCAAGAAATCATAGAAATTCCTGTATTCTTGGCCTGTTATATATATGTATACGCATACCACTATTATAGATTTTAATTTCTCTTTAAGATGAACGGAGCTTAAACTAATATAAAGTCTTGTGGTTAATCTTGTCTGGAAGTTGTATATGTAGAAGTTTTCATCATTCAAATTATTAAACAAATTTCAGGACGGAAAGCTTATATGAAGCACCTGGATGCAATCTACAAGCAGAGTGATACATCATGGTTTACTCCAGTTGAGCTCTTTAAGGTACACTATTAGAGGAGCTTGGAACGTAGATGTCCATTACAGTAGTCAGTAGAGTTATTTTTCACTTAGTTTTTGTTGCAGCGTCTTAATCTGCTTTAATGCTATATTCTTCTAACAACTTTGTTTGATCTATATTCTCATCTTGTTTACAATTTTCTCTGCCTTATTCTTTACCGTCATAGTTGCTCTCAAAGTCCAGTGACATCTGGCCAATCAGTTTCCTCTGCTACTGCCACACTCTGGCTTAGTTTTTGCAGCTAAGCATCCGTATAGAATCAAATTTGGTGTTGTTAAGATATTTCAACACCAAATCTGATATGCGGTCTAAGGTAACCATATCAGTGATTAACTGAATCTTAGGACCAACCTAATATGGGACGTCTAATCTACCGAGTCCATTAGAGGATATACAAATTACTAAAAAGCTTCTCAAAACTAAACCACGGCATGAGGTTTGAGTTCATTTGCTCTACTGCACTATACATTTTTAATGTTCAATCCATTTGTTGAATGTAGTTAGGGAAAACATGACAATGATAAGAAAGCCATAAAAATATTGGATATAACATTTCTT
>JACFYI010000572.1:52835-65530 GCA_014898755.1 Handroanthus guayacan
GGATGAGCATATGATTTGAGGTTTATTTTATCTCAAGATATAATACTTCTTTAGCTGCTGCCTGCACAAAAATAAAAAATAAAAGAATTTCTTTCCTGTTTGCTTTGT
Source organism: Handroanthus guayacan (assembly GCA_014898755.1). Taxonomy (NCBI): domain Eukaryota; kingdom Viridiplantae; phylum Streptophyta; class Magnoliopsida; order Lamiales; family Bignoniaceae; genus Handroanthus; species Handroanthus guayacan. Next base: position 52,944 of record JACFYI010000572.1, read on the forward strand.
TTCTCATTATTATCTGTGTTTGTTCTGTTATATTCTTTAATTTTTGTAGCCATGGTATGCCCATGGAATAGCCGAAGCAATTCTACGGACTGCTAACCTCTCCGTTCCACTAAAAGTAAGTGAGTTATACCATACTTTTGACAATATGTCATAGTAGGATCACTTTAATTTAATTGATATCCTTTAGTTTTTAACAAATGTTGGCTTATAGAAATCTATCTTCGGATTATATATATATATATATATATGTTCTGTTTTGTGAGAGAGCGGGATTATATTGGTTATCACTTGTGAGTTTTCATTGTCCTTCCTCCCCTGGAATTGAGCTAAATAAACATTTTTCATTTTTCTACTTTCTTTTTCAGATATATGAGATTGGAGGTGGATCAGGAACTTGTGCAAAGGGTGTAATGGATTACATAAAATTGAATGCACCTACAAGAGTTTATGATAATATGACTTACATGTATGTAATTTGCTGGATGCATTGCTCTTTTTACTTCATAACTTTTAAGATGCCTTTGATATGTAATTTCATCGTAGAAGATTTTTAACATACCTCTTTTACTAATTCTGCTTTAGAATGCACTTGGGCATACTTGACTATAACATCAATTGGAGGATGAAGCTTGTCTAATACATCAAATATGTTTAACTTATTCAATTATTCAAAACCATTAAACCCTTATTTAGTGAAAATAGTATATATACCATTTTGAAGTTGACAATTCAAATTCTTTTTTTTTTTTTTAAATGTCAAAATGAGACATGGCTTGCTCAAGAAAGTTTAGAGCTGCATGGATTGCAAGATGCTGGAATTTCAATTGGATAACGTATATTCTTTCGAGCACTTTCTTGAGAAATAACAATGATAAGTCATTTAATTTATTGCAGTTCAGTAGAAATCAGTTCTTCACTTGCCAAAAAACAACTAGAAACTGTTGGAGAAGTGGATAGTCATTCAAAAAAGTTCAGGGTAGAACATCGTGACGCTGCTGATCCAAATGGATGGGGTACGATGCCCTATTTTTGCAGACTTCTCATTATACGTGTTACTTCTGCATGCTTCACTTCATTTCCTTTTCTCAAAACCAAAGGGTTCTGTAGACTGAGCTTAATCTGAATTTATGTTTGCTGGAACAGGTATCGAGCAACAATCATGTTGGGTTATAATGCTAGAGGTATATAATTTTTGGTATCCTTGAGCTACGTTTCTTTTATGCATGGTACGAGTTTGTCACTGAAATCAGAAATTTACTGGTGAATCAATTCGACAGTCTCTGTAGTCATGTAGTTGACATGGAAAGTCTTTATTTCGAATACAATTATGTTAATTTAAATTTGCATGTTTTAACTTGTAATCATCAAGTGCTCTTTTTAATTTTTCTAGGTGCTTGATAATCTTCCACATGATCTTATCTACTCTAAGAATCAAGTCTCGTCTTGGATGGAAGTGTGGGTTGAAAAGAAAGGTGACAGGTAAGGTATCGCTGCAATAAGCCGTGGTATATCTATGTTTGCTTATTAACTTTATAGTCCCTCATAATTTTCCCTCTTATATTCTTATATTCTCCGTTAGACCAGAACTGTCTGAGCTGTATAAGCCTCTAGAAGATCCATTAATCACAAGCTGCATGGAGATCCTGGATTTGGCGAAAGACGGAACTACTCGTGGAAGTATGGCAGGTTCAGTTGCGAGAAACATTTTGGCTAAAATATTTCCAAGGCCTCGAAGATGCTGGCTACCAACCGGTTCTTTAGTGAGTCATTATCGAATAAAATTAACCAAATTCTTATATGATCATTCTAAATGTATTTACATATAAAGTAATACAATATTGAAATGTACAGAAACTCCTTCAAGTTTTACATGGTGCTTTACCAAAGATGTCCTTGATCGCGTCTGATTTCAGTTACCTTCCCGATGTAAGAATACATGGTGAACGGGCTCCTCTTGTCACAAGTAAGGTACAAGATTTGCACTTCTACTGCTTTATGACACGTGTTTCAACTTCTCTTCATGAATTAAGAATACATTTTTCGAGCTTAAATTCATATAATCGTATGAATTTATGATCCTAATTTGGCCACGAAGAACCAAGAATGCAAGTCTATCTAGTGATATGTATTTCTTTAAGTTCGAATTTATCACTTGATTGTATTTGTTCCATTGACTTTTGTTGCCTACACTGATGTACACTTTAGCAATCATTGTAATCTCAACTAACCAATTCTCTTTCTATACGTGGGATGTTTTGTGATGAAAGCTTACTTTATCCTAACATTCCCATTATGTCTTAATCCGATGAAACGAATCAATTGTGGAAGATGGCCTATGAAGTTCATTTGTAATCTGTCCTTTTTCTTTGCAGAAAGATGGCAAAAGCAAAGATCACAACAATTATCTGGATGCGAAGGTATGTTTTCTCACTCGGTTCTCTATCTCCAGTCTCCTTTACGCTAACATGACATACATTTTCCTATATCAAAAGAATTGAGTAATAACCATTACGATCCTTGATCATTTGACTAATGCCCCATCTTATCTTCCACAGGGCGATGCAGATATATTTTTCCCAACAGACTTTTGGCTTTTGGAACGTATGGATCATTATTGCTCTGGATGGTTAAAGCCACATGAAGATAATAGCAAATCCAAGAAGGGAAAGAGAAGGCGGACACTTACGGTAATTTCTCATCTTGCATTGGTTATGGTTGTGAATCTTAGGACCTTTCCAAACTATAATGCCTGATACTAATTTTGTCTTCTCATCCCTATATTTTAGCTTGATACGTCATCGTTCATGGAAGAGTTCGGTCTTCCCTTAAAGACAAGAACGAAAGATGGGTACAACCCAATGTTGGATGATTTCAAGAACACTAAGTTCTATCTCAGTGTTCCTACTCACAATACCAAGTAGATAGCTTCCGTTTATTTTCAGGGAGCCATAGGTGTGTCTAGAAAACACATTTTTCTTACCTTATCTGGGATAATTATCTCAACACCCCATGGGGTTTAGCCTAGTTACAGAAAAACCTCTTGTGGATTGGGAAATTGCAATAATACCTCCTACCATTAGTTTGACGGATGGAAGCTTGACCAGATCCTGTGTAACATGCCCTGAAAATCTTACTGAAACATTACTAGACTGCCCTTGTTCATCTAACGACAGCCGAGAGGAGGGGTTATTGTAAGTTCCCAAACCACTGGGAATTTTCACAATTAGGCCAAGCCCTGGGAATGTTGAGGTAATTATCCCATCTGTTTATGGATTGAGAGGGAACTAAATCTTAGCTAAATTCAGGGCAAAGTGTTTAAGATCCATAAGAAATTGTGACCCGGATGATTGAAAATATGTGACCTACAATCAAAGATGGTGACACCATGAATCAAAGCACTCAGATGAAGCAATCATTCAGGTTCGTCTACTAATCACCATACGCGGCTGAATTGGAGGTAAATTATTGAGGCTCATTTTTACTTGAGCAGCTTTTGATAAATGCCAACGTTCTTTTTTCACATTTGAGGAGTTATAGTTGGCTAATATATGACAGATTTTCGTTTGAGTCTTGATTGTGCATCGAGCATCGACTTCCTAGTGAAAAAATTGTGAGCTCAGAGGTATTATCATTTTTTCTTGAAGGTGAAGGTGCAGTTATGTATGTTATTAGCTTATTATATGTTTGGAGTAGGTATAGCATATTGTGGGGTAATTGCATTTTTGATCCCTCGATAGGGTCACCACAACACAGAGGCCTCTATTTTGCAGCACTTACACGTGTGCCCCTCTATTTTAAAAGATTTTTAATCAAAGATCAGATTTATTTGGATTAAATGCAGTAGCACATTTAGTTTCTTGGATGATGAGATCTAATATCTAGTCTTGTTAATATTTCATGCATTCCCACCCCCTGCATTTTTTTTTCAGTCATAGAAGTGAGTATATTCAATTGTACATCAATTTTATTTTATAAATACATTTCAAAGATCAATGCAGGAATTAAATACGAGTCTAATTCTCAAAACTACTATTAAATAAATAAATATTACCCACAAATATTACCATGGATAAACAAAAATTGCACACGTGATGTTTGTGGGACCCAAATTTAGATTTTCCATATGTAAAAGGTGGTGGCTGGAGATCCCCTAATTATATATATAATTCGATGATAAAAGTTGAGTATTAAATATCATCCTGAAAAAGTTACATGGCCTATATATGTGACAACTGATATGTCCTTTAAAATGGTGGTAATAATTTGACTCCGATCTTGATAAATTTTAAAGTCAAAATTGGACTACAAAAGCCATTGATTTTTTTTATTTTTTTAAATTAAAAATACCATTATTTTCATTTCCATTTCCCTCTTCACCTATCTTGTCCAAACTATTTTCTAATTTAATTTGACTTATATACCAATATCACTTTAAAATAATTAAAATAAGTGTATTTTGAAAAAAAAGCACTTGTTTTATGCATAAAAATAATTAATTCAAAATTTTATTATCCTTATATCTTCTATTTAATATTTTCAAACAAGTCATTGAAATATATTTTTATTTTGATATAAAAACTAATAACTACTTTTCCAGGCTATGGAAATTGAAATGAAAATGTACTAAACGGGTCTTAAGTTCTCTGATTGTCTATTTGCTTCATGCAATATAATAATCGCATGCGAAAATACAACTATGAGAGATTAGTTAGAGAATTAACTTACCAATCCTACTTCAAGTGGAAAAACTATTACATGCAAGCGAAACTAAAGATGGATGGCAAACCAAAGCTATAAGGACAAGAAAAACATCGAAATCCTCAATTCTTTCATTTTTTTGAGGAACAATAACGCATCATCAAAGATCCAATCCAATAATAACAAAGAAAACTCCAACATCCCGTACCATTAGCATAGTAAGAAAATCTTCAAACAAACCTATTATAAAATAGAAAAACAGTCTCGTACACTAGGGGGATCAAATTCATAACCTCCAAGGTCATTAAACCCCCACCTTTCCAGTAGGGGGATCAGCCTTCAATTCTTGTTAAAAAGTGGAGAAATACAACTAATATTCAATGATAGAAATTGTACATCTCTCTTAAATCTTAATCAACAATGAGTTAATTCCTTCATACATGTACTTTTCTTTAAGCATTCCATGGATTTGTTTATGAACATTTGGATTATAAATAATGAAATTAAGTTGGGAAAGAAGAATAGAAAGCAATTAAGCAGGACCCAAAAAGTTGAAAGCTAGCCTGCTCATCCATCCTTCATTATCTATAAATGAAGTGCTTATAAAGTGATTCAAGCTTCTTTTACTCAGCTTCTTTTCCCACTTCACTCTTCTTGAAGTGTTTGAACCTTCACCTCGACAGTTATTCTCGGCAAAGGTCAACTTGTACCTGAAAAATGATTGTCCAATTTAAGACATTTTTAGCCAAAGATCATATTTGTTCCTTTTAATTTCTTGGATAATAAATATACTAGCTTCATTCAATGTGCAAATGTGGAATGATCTTTATGGCAATCTTTCTCAAAATTGTTTTAAAGTACGCATAGGTATATAAATAGCTCAATATGACTAATATACCCCTTGGTGTCAATGGAAAATACCTAAACACTTCAAACTTTGCATCTTTTTTAACTCGATTTGACCCGATTAACTTGTTCAACCTCAACCAAACGATGAAGCCATGTGGAGGGACTAGATGGTACCATCTAGAGCTGATGTTGTTATGGCTTGTTAGCCTCACATTATAAGTATGCCTAACTAGAGTAGATCAAATATGCATATATGATAAGTTTCAACCCTAAGTTATTTAACCATATTTGGACTTTACTAGTTAATGTAATTTAAATATCAGAGGACTTTCGCTAGCCAATTCCAACAAACCTATCCGTATCCCTTGATTTCAAGTCAAGACCTATTTACCAACTGTGTATGACCCTCTTTTCCCCATATGTAAATAGACCAACCCAAATAGACTATTGAACGGCCCCTCGTCGATTGGCACCATCCATGAACACTAATTTAACTTTCTCTTAACAATTTTCCTTTTTTTTTTTTCTTTTGTGAAGGCAACAATTTAGTTAGTTTTAGGTGTGAATTGAGATAACATCCTAGTCTAGGACAAGATGATGATAAAATTAACTTACTCATGGCCAACGCAGAACCAAGCATCCCATCCTTCAGGAACAACAACATGAGACATTGATGTGTTGTAAAACAAGACTCTTGCATAATTTCTCCAAGGTCTTCCCAAATATGTCTTCCCATTTCCAACTATGTTACAATCCTTAAACACGAATCCATTTGTTTCTCTGGCATGTGATCTTCCCTGGGCTGTTATGTATCCTGGAAGTCCATTTAGAACTCTTGCGACTACTGATATGGTGCATCTCTGCAAAGCGTTAGAACCCGAAAAACAATTAAAAGAAAAAAAAATCAATCAAGAAAGTTTGAAACCATATACAGTAGAGGGCGTTTGGCATTGCTTTTGCTTTGAAATGAAGTGATTTTCATTTAGAAAAATTAAGGAGATAGTGGTAAAAGTGAATGGTAAGAGTTGAGTGTTCGCATTTATGGCCCCTAAAAACTAACACAGTTTGCAAAAATAAGTGATCTTTTACACTTTTAATATTTAAAAAAAGATAATTACCTGAATAACCCTTGAGGTTTGACCTAATTATGGGAACAACCTTTATAGCCTAAGGAATTACATTGATACTCCCTGTAGGTATAAGTTAACAGAAAATTTAACAGAGCATGTGTAACATTACAATTAAATTTCCTAAAAGTCTAACATATTCTATAAATAGACAACCTATTAATCTAACTAACTGTAGGGTGTTATTGTAATCTCTCAAACTGTAAGGAATATCTTTATAATTAGGTCATCTCGGAAGGTGTTGAGGTAATTATCCTATTTTAAATTACTATTTTGTCCCCAGAATAATATTCTCACACTTTACATTGCAAGGATAATATAATATTTTCATGAAATCCTTTTAATGCAAAAATTAAAGTTACAGTAGAATCTCAAAGCATTTTACCATAAAGTCACAGCAAAAGCAAAAGTAATTTTACAAAATACTGCCTAATGCACTTTTAAATAGTAAAAGTTAAAAACCAGCAAGTAAAAACATTGTCGAACACCCTCGTAACCACTCAAAAGCAATCAATTGTGATCATTTTAGATCAATGGGAACTATAATCTTCTTGTTCTTATTTACCTCATAAAGGGATTGGCCAGCACCAAAGATGAAATCAACTGCCCCCTGAATGGTGCATAGTTTGAAATAATGTCTTCCTTGAACATCCCACAAGGTATCTTGAAGTCCAAAGAATCCACATCTGTAAAAAGCTGATTTATCTCCTTGGATTCTTGCTGCAAGTGCTGGCTTCATTGGGTTAGCACCGTCAGGAGGAGAGTTGTAAGAATTCTGTTCATGTCATGTAGAAAAAGACATGTATATTAGCAAAATAATCGGATAAATATCTAGGACAAAAACTACTTTGACATCTCAACTGCGAGCATTTTTACGGATTATTCACTGAACTTTACTTTTTGCTACACTTTGTCATGTAGGTTACATGATTTTCACACTTTACCATCATTGAATATTGTGTCGTGATTCTTCCATCTACATAACACCTGGCTAATTTTAAGGATATTTTCATCTACTCACAAATTGCTTTAGGTATTTTTGTTGTTGAAAGAAAGAGAAAAAAGTAAAGAAATGAAACAAGACACGATGTACTAGTAATTTATTCAACTATGAATATTCGGGAAAGTGCTAGATGAAAATATCCAAAATTATTTGTGACTGTAATCAATCACGTGCCGAAAACATGGAAAAATCACAATTAACATCATCTGTTAGAGGCATTCAAAGATGGTAAAGTGCAAAAAATCGTGTAGTTTAACTGGCAAAGTGTAATGAAAGGGAAAGGGAAAAAAAATTAGGGAGAGTTCAAGTAGACAATATGTAAAAATGCTCATATTCACTATCAACGAGCGGAAGAATTCTTACAACAAACGTTATGCACTTGGCGATCGTGTTATCAGCAAAAGAAGTGAAGGTAGCACTTGTTGAAATCGAATCGTGAGCATCCCAAACAACGTATGTTTTTCGTTTCCCTTCTCCTTTAAGGTAGATGAATGGCTTATAATAAGGAATTACAACTTGTTCTCTACAACAAAAGATGCAAAAGTACAACTCAGAAATAACTTAAAAGCACAAAAAACAATTGAATATAAATATTTTTCAATTTCTTTCTTCACCTGTATACCCCTTTCTTGATATGGATACAAATCCATCTTTTGTTGTCCGAAGGAACAGCATCAATAGCAGCTTGGATTGTTGTGAAATTGGCTTGTCCTGATGGATTAACATAAATTGTCTGATAATTTAGTGGATTACTATGTTGTAATGTGGATGAAAATGCTATGAAGAAAGTGATAAAAGTATAAACAAACAATTGAAAGGACAACATTTTTGAGTGTTTAAGATAAAACAATGGAGGAAAAACACAAGAAAGGCTTTTGTAATGGTGAAAAATATGTCAATTCGCTGCTAATTGCACGCAAATTACACAATAATTGGTTATTAGGAAAAAATAAATATGTTGATATGGTGCAATATATATATAGTTTGTTTTTGTTCATATATGAGAGGTTAACAAATATATAGACTTTGTCATTGATTGTATTTTGGGGGAAGTAGGAAAGTCAAAAGGGAAATTAATGGAATTGGGATTTCATAAATCAGGTATTTGATTTTATGAATCTGATTTTATATATTATTGATATATATTGTTCGTATCATATTTTTCTTCTTGTGGCAAAAATATTTATAGTAAATATATATGGACATAAAATATTCTTGATTTGTTTTTCTTTTTATGGGTAGTTGTTGTTTCTTTACAGTATGTGGGATTTTAGGGAAATGAAGGAAACCCGGGTGTTTCATATAAGTAAGTACCTTAATTTTCAAATTTATTGTATTTAAAGGAGGAAATATTGTTTAACTCCTTGATTTTGCCACACTCATTTTGAGAATGAATGAATTGCATGCATTTATCTAATATTCGAATTTTATTCCTTTTAGTAATTATTGAAGCCATTCTTGCATATGTAAAATGTTACTTAAATATATTTTTATTTCTTTCAAATAAATAGAATATGGAAATATGAAATAAAATAATTATGGCTATTCAAATATGTTGATGGAATAGCAGTATTGAGGGAGTAGTTGCAGATACTTACAGTCAAAAATAGTCAAGTAGTGATCGTAGTTGAAACTTAAAAAATTTATGTGGTTATAGTTTTGAAGTGTAAAATTCAAAATGAAAAGTTGAAAAGTAAAATGGTATCCAAACTGCCATTTTAGACCTAAAGGGTTTTCATTTTTATAATTAGTAATTATGCACTTGGTTCTCATGTATATGACAGTGAAAAAGAGATTGTAGATAAAGTAGTCATGGATTGTGGTTGAAGATAAACTTATAATTGTAAAAGTTGATATCCAATTCATCATTTTAGATACAAATGTATTTCTTTTTATAACAGTATATATAATGTAGATATGTATGGAAGTGAAACCAAGTTGTAACACGCAGAAAAAGTGGGAAAATAGATTAAGGGAAATTTTTACATTAAATTTATATTTGAAAAAAAAATAAAGAAACTTTTAATTTAAAAAAAATTAAAATAAAAAAATATGAGGAAGAAAGGAAAGACTTCACTAGCAAGTTGTACATGCACAAAATTCTCGAGTTGGGAAGTAAGCATGCATCTGCATTAATGCTTCAAAAGAGTGGGAAAAAGGATGGGCAAAAAGCCAAAGGTCTTAATTTTGTGTTGCAACAATTTAGAGCAAATTGTGGAAATTAATGTTGTTTGCCATGTCTTAGATTAGCTTTTTCTCCCCATAAAAGTTTCTTTTTCCATGGGCAACATGTGGTTTCTTCTTCCCTTGCCCTCTGTGGCGATTTATTTTCTTCCTATACAAGAATTCTACATGTTGTTAATAAGAGGAGTTAATGCATGCATGTTAATGTGGTACCCTTTACATGTCAAAAATTGCAACAATTTGTGCAATATTCTTTCTCATGTCATGTTACGTTATCTACCTAACTACTACTAAGTTTGATCCAGAGTCTTCAATCAAGATTATCTAAATCGATTTATTTGTGTTTAGAGAAATTATTGATAAGACGAACTGGGTTAATGGATCGAACATCTCTCAAATAAGTCTCAACCATGAAATCAATCTTTAGGAGTCGATATGGTGGTTACATAAAAAAAAACTTCTAATACTTGAGTGAATATAGGTAAGAAACTTAAGAGGTAAATGGAGTACTTGGAGATAAAACCAAATGGTAACAAATGCGTAACCTTATCGAGATGAGTTTCCTATCTATATTGTTGTATTGAAATGCTCTTGTACCATCCATCCTAGGGCGATATAGGATTTGGGCATGCTGGCAAGATCTACCCCTGAAAAGTCTAGTCTATCGAAGGTTGGGTATGACACACGAAAAAAGACATGAATATTGTAGCATGGAGCAAATTTTACCTTCCAAAGGGCTATCAACCAATTATAATTGACCCATTATTATCAAAGTTAACAGAAAAATGAAGTAACTTCATGATGAGGTCTAAGTTGTTCACTAAAACTAAGATATTTGGAGATTTGTCTTATTTGTTATTTCAAAACTCATTTCCTATGTTACTTGTTAACTTTCTCTTATGTATTACACGGAGTACCAAAAAAGCAAAAATGATTACTTAAGTAAAATTTATATTCAACAATTTTATTATACATGTTACAAACTTTATTTTCGAATATTTTTAGGTAGGTCATACTGATCTGAGACTTAAGTCATACTCAAATTAATTACGATTGAAAGACCACAAAATGTGTCTCTTGAATAATTAATTCACGCATATTGCATTCCACTTCTATAAAGATTACTCAATCAAACTTAAAGCAACATTAACAAGCTTAATTTTCATTTTCTCTTTATATGTACCTCTCTTCCCACTTATTTAATCATTGAAAAATTCTAGTTGCGATCGAACCCAGATATTGAACCAACATGACCCTTGCAACCTTTGAAATTGTAAAGATTTGAACATAGAAAGTACACTGGCACGAGAATCCGATGAATCAATGCATTCCTCAAATACAAGATTATTATTTTTTTGAATGATCCTAAAATACAAGATTAGCAGCCATAAAGACAAAATGATTTATGCTATATATAAAGTATGAGATATTTAGTAATTATTTTTGTTATATATTTCAATGAGTTGACAATATTGATCCTATTAGAGAGCATTCTGACAAGATAGTCTTTTAACTTACTTTTTATAATACTCATTTTCTTCTTTCTTTTTTTTTCCAAATATATTTTTTTCTTTTCAATTTTGTTCTTTCAAAATTTATTTCAATTGTGTTATTTCATATGATAAATCTAAACAAAATTATTTCAATCATTAGAAAAATTGATTATCTAAAAAGTTAATACATTTTTTAACATTTTGTATATATAAACATTTAGCACACTGTGAGTTACATTACTAGGACCGATTCAACAATAACATAGATATAATAATATTAAGTTTGGATTAGAGTTATTGGGTTGGGTCGACACTAAGTCAATCCCGATAAGCAACACAAAAATTATAAATGAATTGACGTTAGATTTTAAATTTTACAATAGGGTGAATTAAATAAAGAAGATAATTTTATTAAATAACCCGCTGAACAAACCAAACCAAACCAAACAAAACGCAAACAAAAGACATTGAAAATTATTAATGATTGAATAACTTATTATGTATTTATATTAAACTTTCTTGGATTGGATGAAATACTAAATGTAGAAAAGGAACATGATCACAAATTAAAACAGGTTGAACTATGGTCGAAGATTAATGGATTAGTACGTTGACACTGTTCTGTTTTTTGGACCCACATAAATTAGCCACGAGAACTTTCAAAATAAGTTCCGATTAAAACTTATTGAGCTCATCACCGTTAAGTTTGGCTCAGAATGCACAAATATTACAGGACAGCTACCTCAACCCACTGGGACAAGATTACATAATAATTTTGTTGAGACATGCACAACTTGAAAGAGGCCTTTAGAAAAATATTATCTCGTAACGAAATTTTCTTACTGATTATTTTCATTTCTTAATAATATGTATAATTAGTAAGCACATTTAATTACCAAGAAAACCCACTACATTCCCCAGTGGCTACATATCACTAAATATTAATACCAATTATAAATATTTTAATACATTAAATTTAAAATACAAATACTCTCAATATAGTAATGGATAATACACAGACATCCCCATACCCAATTTTAAGTACTAATATACGAAATATATGATTATATAAATTGACCCACACATATGTATCATTATGTCATCTAATCATATGGCATTTCCATCAATTCATCTTCGATTCAATTACTTATATGTCGTATATTGTATTACAAATACCAGACAATCATAATTACAAATTCATTATGCACATGAAAATTGGTCTATCTACCAAAA
>JACFYI010000572.1:84096-106862 GCA_014898755.1 Handroanthus guayacan
TAATATTGCAAGCACTGACCAAGCCATTTTCAATAGAAATATAGTTCCTAGCTAGCAAGTGAGCAACACCGTTGGCACTTCTACAAACATGGTTGAATGAAAAATTACCAGAATGAATCAGCTTCTCATGAGCTTCAAAAATTAAAATATGGTTTCATGCCCAAAAGAATTTGGGAATTTTGAGAAAATTTATAAATTGTTCAATCTTTTTCAAGTTTCAAGACAATATATATGTACCTCATATTATTCTTTACTATTGATTGAAAAACAAGCAAATACAGTATACTATATATAGGAATGACAACGAGGCAGGTTTATGGCGGGATTGGTTCGCTCCAAATCCTACTTCACGGAGTCTCACCTTGTCGTTTAATTGACCTAGACCCATCTCATTCTGGACGAAATGACCTCGAATCCAAATTTTAACTCGTCTCATTACCATTCTCAATATATTATCCAATTTAAGACTAGTTGCTCTTTGGAAAGTCATCGTTAACTCCTTTTAATTATTTGATGCTACGACACTTTAAATCTTTTGCAAACATTGACGATTTTTCAAATGAATTGAATGTTAATTTTTGGGCTTCAAATAATTTTCTTTTTGTTAATTTTTTGGACTTCAATTTTTTCTTTTTGTCCTAGCATATTTTATTTCTAATTAACGAGTGAAATGATAGAGAAGACTGAAGAGGCAACTCTATGGTCATCAAATACCAATCAGATTGAAATTCCTTCATCTCAAGATATAACTTATAAATTATTCTCGCACACATATTCATATCCTTGATTTTTATTTTTATTTTTTTATTGGAAGTTATGGGTTGACCGATACAAAGAGCAAATTCAAAAAAATTAAAAATAAAAAATAACTATGGGTTCTAGTTATCATAAAACTAATCAATGTTATGAATTTCCTACAAGTAGCGTGTAGAATCAATCTATGCAAGGGGAAAAACTATTTTGTCGTTTGAATTATACATGGGCATTTTTTACATACCACCGACTAAACTTTTTTGTTACAATTTGACATTTTTGAATCCTTAAGCTAAGTAATGTGTCAGTGCATGTGACTTTATTTCGTCCACTAACAAATAACTTTGAGTATTTTCATCTTTCATCGGGAAAAAGATGGAAAAATTAGACAAAAAAGTTGTCGATGATTTATTTGACTTATAAAATGATTAAAAAAATACTGAATGACCAAATTGCCAAAGTTATTCACGAGTGAATGAGAATACACTTCAAGTTAGTCACGTTTCTTGTAAAAAAAAGAATCACGACGAAGTATTATACAAACAACATTCAAAGATGGTAAACTATGAAATATATATATTAGGCATCCATAACCTAAGAATAACTAATAAATTATGTATAAGAATGCTCATTATTTGGGTGGACATCATTTTTTTATTCTATAACTACATATAGATTAGGCCATGGCTTATCATGTCATTTTTCATCATTTAAAGGATCAATAATTTGATTCCACACAGTTATAATTATCAAATCATATCAAATCACTTTTCTTCTCATTGGGGCCATTTCTTTCAGATGACAAATGCAAAAATCCACACACCCTTTCTGACAATTAACTTTCAGTAAAGCACTGCACTATTGACTCCTCATCTTTTGCATATCTGAATCACTGTGCCAACTCAATTATAGGGACAACACATATAATTATAATTTCCCCATATATAAATATATTTATAAATATATATAGGCAATAATAAAAAATAAATTATTTATATTATCATGTTTCAAACATTTAGCATGAAATATTTCATCAAGCACGAAATAAAATGATATATGTGCAAATATTTCACACAACGTTAGGATATCATTTTCTAATTCATTGACATACATTATGTAAAATAAAAATCTTTATAATTCTTGTATAAGAACAAAATCCCCACACCAAATCAAATAATGAAGAGTATCCTTTATACTAACGTACATGAAAAGAACTTCCATGAATAATGTACAAAAATACTTAAAAACACACGAAAAATACTAATAACACAAACTAACAATATCTTGACAAATATATAATATATTTCACTTAGTGCATAATTCTTGCCGTACCTGCAGATAATTTAGAACCCTCACCAACAAAATCCAGCCCTATGGAATAAATCCAAACCCTTAAGTTTGTAGAATTATGGATCATTAATTGGATTCAGGATTCGGACCACTAGGGACTTCATGAGCAGCGGCACGATATAATTCTCGTTTTGCTTTTGAGTTTTTCCTTGAAGAAGAAGAAGAAGCAACAGAAGCAGAGGCACTTGTGCTATGAGGATTATTAAGAATATTTTCTCGAATTTTGTCTTTTGATGCTGAGGAGACCTCTATTGAGACTGTAAAGATGAGCAAGAATAGGAAGAGAGTGAGCAGTGAAAGTGGAGCATGAGATCTTGTGCTGGGTTTAGCCATGAAAATGTGAACAAGAAAATATGTATCCACCCCCCAATAGACCACAAGAAGTCAATATCCATGAACCAATTGGACCTCCAAATTTGAAGGGTTTATGTGAATACTAAGATATATATGGAAAATATATAAAAATGGGAAGATATATAAAGAGGCAGATGGGAGTTTCAAAACCACATGGTGAAAGGGTTGCGTAGCTTCCCAAGTAAGGATACATATATATATATATATTGTGTGTATGTATATATATGTAAATATGAGCACCTTGTGACCTACTTTTCAAGTTGTCCCATTCGTTGGTTTTATAATTTTGCACAAGAATATTACCCTAAGTTCAAAATAATATATGAATGTCAAAACTTCAGCTATGTAGTTCACATTTTGGTATTGTGACACATGAATTTTTGTAATGCAACATGATAACAAAGTGGATCCTTGAGCATAGCAACAAATCCCCAACCCTAGCCATATAAAATATACACATATTAATGACGCAAAATCTCAAATTTTCTCTATGAGGTCTTCCCTAATAGCTTTCTGTAGATTCTCTCTCTCCTGAGTCAAAACCCAGCTTTGTATGTATCTAATCCCAAAACAGTCATTTTCAAGCCAGTTCTTTGAACAAAGTTCGAGTTCCACATTAATATATATATATATATATATATTTACTTATTTATTATAGCATAGGTCTCTCTTTAGTTATCTTGTTAATTCATCTACTAAATTAATTTTTTTCAAACAATTTTGGTTGTATTAAAACCTACACGAGATAAAGATGAACTTTTGAAAATGTTACACTTAATCAATGTAATTATAGTCCAATATCCCCACAGTTAATTACAATCATATATATTCAAAGCATATAGATTTAAAAGCTAGTAATCAAATGGATGTCAAAAACAAATAATTATTGATTATTTCTAAAAGTGGATGTAATTAATTTCTTTGAAAAAAAAGCAATTACTAATTAGTTATAGTTAAGTACATCAACTTCAATTACAAGACATGCAAACAACCTGGCTAGGGATATGCAAAACATTATTAAGTCTCTATCTTTTTAACCTTTATTCATTGACCTAACCTAGCTTATTGATAAAGCAAAAGATTAGCTAGACTTAATACCTCCCTTAGACTTGAAACTTGAAATGATATTTATTTATCCAATATGGTCAAGTAAGTGGAAAAGATAAAAAGGGAAGTAAAAAGATGAAAATAAAGTAGTTATAAAGGGTGCCCAACTTTTTCATCTTGGACTATATTTTTGCTAAGAAATCTGTGTTCTTTGACTAGGACAACACATGCATTGGAAAACTACAAAATTGATGTTTTGTATTTTATGTACATGTTATTTGCCTTTCATTATATTATTTTATATCTATAAATTATAAGAATGTAATCACAATTTTGTCGGAAAGATCTCACTTTTGGTGCTACGATTCATACATTTCAAAGGAAAAACATTATAGTATGTCATTGAGTATAAAGAATCAATAATTTTGAGATATAGTGCTGCTGACACGCACTTTTATACATATGAAAGAGAATGATATAACAAACGGACATAATCTGAGCCATGACTAATTTTCGTAAAACAATTGACCGGTATTGAGATGATGGTGCCAATTGGCTAGCCAGATCTATCACCTAATACCCATTTGGGTTAACTCAAAGAGGTAATTGGAGGTAATTTGTATTTTGAGATGGATCATCATGTAAATCGGTCATGCCAACCGATTGTATCGACCAAACTGGCTGGTCGGAAATTTGAAGGAATGAGGAAAAAAAAAGGGGAAAATTCTCAAGCACAAGCAAGATAATAAGGCTATTATAGCGATTGATGTAGAATAAAATTTAACATCATCATAGGATAAAATAGATATTTTAATTGAAATAAAAGGACAATTACAAAAATCAAATGAGATGAAATTATGTGTTTATTTTTTATTAATTACATATAAAATTAAATATTATAAATAAAATAATGAAGGATGACCATCTAATTAAACTGTTGTTAATTGTCCATCTTTGAATAAAAATTCGGACTTTTTTTAATAAGAAAAAGATTGTCAAGAGAACTTAATGTGGCTACCCTAATTAGGGGAACCCACTGTCACAAAATGTTCCTTTCGCTAAAAATCATCATAAATTGGTTACGGAGTCCCACCAACACACCAGTGATAAAACCCTACATCTCATCAGACCCACATTATGGGTTAGTCATTGCTAGCTCATAATATACCCATAACAAGTGATGAGTTCTATGCCTTCAGTTAAGTTTGAACCAAGTATTCAAGACGAAAGTAACGAAATTTCACTAGTATACTATCATTTTGCAGTAAAGAAGTCCAACTTAAGGAAAGCGAAAGCAAAGGCATCCGCTGGGGGTTAGCCTATGAAACGTTTCAGCAATTGTCCCCTTGATTGAATGCACGAGTCCCCACTACTTTGATAAGCTGCTTCACTGGGTGTATATATATATATATATATATAAAGAGTCGTGTATGTTTATTCATGGGAAATATTTTAGTTTATCTCCATTGCTTTTTACACCCAATCAATATTTGTTTTTTTGAAGCTTGATGAGTTAAATGTTACGTTACTCTAAATAAAACAAAATGACTAGAAATTCAATAATTTTGTATTGAATTGTTTTGATTTCATGTTATAGTAAATTCTATAATTTTATAAAGACATGTTTGATAGAGTATGTGGCTAATCCCCATGATTAGTCAGGTTAGATTATACTAGATTAGCTTATGTCATTTATGATTCGATAGATGAAATTGTAGGTAAGGTTATCAAATACTGTTATCGTTAGATTAGTGTTTATTTGCATACATTATGGTGGATTGATTATCTCAATAACCAAAATATTCCTAGCGCTAGATTGCAAAACTTTGTATGCGTGTGCAAAACAAATCTTTACGTGAAGAGAGAAAATTAATCTCGGATATGGGATTGGCAATTAATTCTACCCTAGACTAACGATTATCAATTGAGGGCAATCACCTATACAATGCAAGCTCAACATTAAATATGCACCATTGTAATCTTGTGTATTAAACAAAAAGACTAAGGGAGACTAAACCCCCTTATCTCACCTATATCACCCTATCAAACGCAACTTTATAGTGATGTATTTAGGTTAGGTCTCATAATTAGTTTAAGAGTCAGTTTAGGTGTGCCTGTAAGACCTTTTATTTATCTTATACGATATTTGAGAGACGTATGACTAACATATTTTGACAGCTATAAATAGGGCATTTCGTTATTGTCAATGCAAGTTATGTATTATTCACGAACACGATAATCATATCTTAGCATCAACTATAGTCGAACATAACAAGACAAGTCCTTATTTTTAGGATTAGAGGTCATCATTATACATACACGAATATTTCATATTCTCGATCAATCATCTAATAAACTAAATATTATTTTAAGCTCTAGTACTTATCATCAAGAGAAAGACCACGATGCTAATTATATAGCTTATTAATATAAAACTTATATAGGTTGCTATTGATATAATTTGTCCTATGATTTAATTTACACTAGAAAAAAGATCATTGTTGGAATTATTCCAAATTTGTTAATTATGTAAATTTAACATTGTCAAACATGCATGAAAAGAAAACCACTTTAGGTTGGTATATCTCTTTCAAACAACCTCCATGCATGAACTCGATGTTCACCTAAATTTTAATTATTAGTATATTGTGTGTCAATTTATGTGAAGGACCCACAAATGACAAACGGTATCATTAATCGAATTTTTGGGAGAGAGCAAAAAGTTAAGAATTAAATATCCATTTTTTTGAGCCATAAAACAAAGATAAAACTTCTATCTAATATTTACACTATATCTAAATTATGTAAACTAATATTTATACTAATATTTATACTATATGTAAAGTATGCATCAGACTCTTATGTAATTATTTTGGTAATATATTTTTAATGAGTTGATAAAATTAATCCTATGTTAGAAGATAATAATAAATTTTCGCTTTTTTCATGTTTATTAATTTCTTTTTTAGTTTACTTACAATTTTATTATTTTTACTCTTTCAAAATTTAATTTGTTTTCTTAATTTTTATTTTTAAATTGTATTAATATACATACTATAACTTCAAGTAAAATTATTTATATAATTACAATCATTTACTATTACTTAGAAATATATGAATAGTACCTTTAAATTCTATAGAGTAGAAATTACCACATGATTTAGTCCAGGGATTAGGTGTTAACTAAATGAATCTCTGATTCGAAGATATGATGATCCGTAATTTAATAATATCTAGAATTTTAAAGTAAATGCTCTTTAGTGAGTGAGTGATTAACTTGTAATTATTCTCTTATGGTGTATTTGTGGTGTAACTGACTGCTAATTATGTATTCGTCAAAAAAAAACTACTAATTGCTGTTTTAAAGTTTTCAAATATGGATTGATGGGCTTGGGGGCATATTCCAATTATTTACTTGGACCAATTAACTTCTTAAATAATAATTATTTCTAAATATTATTATGGATTATTATTATTATTATTATTTCATAATTATTTTTATGTCCTTGATGGACATAATGAATACATCAACATTTGTTCCTGCTATAAATGTCTACATTGTTTAGTTCAAGTGGTGAAATTAAAACTCATAATATTTTAAATTTCCATTCTATTTTTGACTTTCATAATGATATATATAATTAGCCAATCATAAATTACTAATCATTGTTCGAAACTAACTAATAATTATCAATTATTACATCCTTATAGCGTAACGATGACATAATCCATTTATTCAAAAAGGAATTTGTATCCTTCTTTAACTTTTATTGCTCTCGCTACAAGCCAGAGGTTTCTGATTGAACCTTGATTTTGGTTAAAGCTTTATTTTCTCAATCACTTTCATTGTCACATTTTCTCACTGATACCATATGATCTAAATATAAAGAATTGTCTTTGAAGTCAAAATAAAATATTTCATAGTATAATAATACATAAATAGCTTCTTCAAGCTGATGGCTACTCACGTCATACATACTTTTCTTGTAAAAAGAATTAAGGATAAATTACAATTTACCCCATGTGAAATAGTAAATGTTTAAAAAATTTCTTGTGAAAAAATAATAGGCATTGAAACCTCTCATGATTTTAAAAATCATGCTATTTTACCCCTCTATTAGGTGATGTGTGCTGATTTATTTTGTATAAATAATTCTAAAAATATTTTTTATATAATTATTTAAAAATGAGTTATGACAATTGACATGTATTGGCCATTGCTTGTATTAGTACACAGTAAAAAGGGGACTGAAGCAATACTTAACCTTATTTTGAAAATATATATACATATATATAGAGAGAGAGAGAGAGAGAGAGAGGAATATATGAAAAATAAACATATATTTAAGTTTATCTTAGAGAGTACGTTTTATATAATATCCTATCATATAAGTCATCACATCAATATACTTTATAATATTAAAATAATCATTAATACAATATATTATGAAGATAATAATGGGACGATATGTGAATTTATATTCCTCTATTGATAAATGATATGAAATATATATATATATATGTAAGTCTTTAATTTTGTGAAACACATGTATAGTATCATTAATATATAAAATATTTTTCGCCAAAAAAAAAGGGTATTACTTTTTTTCGTTTTATTTAAGGAAATAAAAATGATCATAAAAAATATATAAAAAATGTTGTATATTTTTTTATTTATTAACTATTTTATTACCCAAAACCACCAACGATTGGACATAACTTAGATGAAGGCCTCACGTATGTTTATTAGCAAACCAAAACACGTGGTGTGTTTTGCCGCTGTCAACAGGTAACACGCTTTATGTTTGCGGATTAGAATTTAGAAGTCGACGTTTTTTTGAAAAAGACCCCAAAGCACCAACATTTATGGGTGGTCGGTCTTTAATTAATGTAAACATGCGCATGCAAAAACACGCTTCTTTCCACACTTGAACGGTTCATGCAATGCTCCAAATCCAATTAAAGATTTTGTCCTATCTCATGACCTCAAATCTCAATTCCCATCTTCTGATGTTAACTTGTGGAGGCAACATTTAGTTTTGGCAATTATTGTTTTTTTCTCTAAAAGAGTGTGTGATTCAAGGGTTTAAACTTTTTAGATTTGTATTTATAGATTCATACTTTCATAGTATTTAGGGATAAAAACTCCCACGGTGCCTTAGATTCGGTATAAATGTCAAACTATCTCTTGAAATTTGAACAATTATCATTATATTCCTGAGGTTTCAATAATTATCATTGCATTTCTTGAAAATTCTAAACATTACAAGTAGATTCCTGAATAAGAGGGTGTAAGTGTAATTATGTGATCAGCTCAGAGAGTGTAATTGTAGTTATGCATACATTCAGAGACTGTAACTATAATTATGCATTAGTTGAATTGTACAGTAAAATACGTAATATATAGTAATTATTCAAACATTAGAGGACTATGAAAAACTTCAAGGAATGTAAAGATAATCACCCCTATTATTTATCTAGACTAGCGTCTTGTGATCACATTGTGCATGTGGGCATAGCAATGGATATGATAAATGGGAACTTGTCTTGAATTATACCGAATTGGAGAAGTTTGTTGTCAAATAAACATGTCATGTGGTGGATTTTAGGTCCTACTTTTGGGAACTTGATTGAGTTTGGGTCGAGTCCTAGGTCCGAATAGAACTCATCTTAACCCATCCCAATTACTAAGTGTGTGTATGTGTGTATATTTGTATTATATATAAAGTGTGAGGGCCAATGATAATTGCTTTGGCAGTATATTTTCATATACTATGACTGTAACAACCCTTAATAATAATTCACATTAACAATGACCTACAACACAATAAATAATCATTAACATACTAATTTATTTGTTTATATTAAATTATATATGTATATCTTTATATAAAATATACTAGTCACAGTGGCGACGCCACAGCTTCCCTAGTGGGGTCCTAGGACCCCACTGAAATATTTTTTTTTTCTTTTTTACTATAGCATCTAGCATATAAGATCTATATATATATATATATATTCAAATTGTAAAATATATATGTATGGGGCTCCATTATCAAATTGGAAACAAAAACTAATAAAAGTTTAGGACTATAAAATATGAAAAATTTGGGATGTAAGGAGTCAATTGGTGCTAGAATTTGAAGTTTAAAGAGGCCTCCAATTTGGCTATTTTTGTTTTCTTCGATCAACATCTGAATATCAAATCAAATCATTTTGCACACAACTCATGCTTATTAAATTTCAACCAATTTGTCAAACTCAAGCCATTTTAATAAATTACAATTTTATGATTTTATTAATTTAATAATATTTTTGTAAATTCTTTTGTTAATCTTTTTGTAGTTTTTTAAATTATTGAATATATGAATAATTTCAATTATTTTAGAGCAATATATGTCTTGATATGCTAATGTGCCATATTTTTTTTAATGTGAATAATTTTTTTAAATAATTTTTATTATTTAATAACATTTTGAAGGACCCGACTAAGTTAAAATCCTGGAGTCGCCACCGACTAGTCATATTCTAATTATCAAATACACACAAATCAAGTTTGCAAATATTTTAATATATATAAAATATATTAACTATTTTATGCTCACGCATCAAATGTGCAATAGACTCTAGTATATATAACTTGTAATTTTTTAATTTTACAGCTTGTCAGTTACTATATCATGTCCAATATACTATTTAATTATATCATAGGTTGTATTTGAAAATTTTCCAATTATATTAGTAGACATTTCAAATATTAAAAAAAATAAAAATACAAGTTTCATAACCAAAAAAGGATAATTGGGTCTAGTGGGCAGTGGCGTAGACAAACAGGAGCCGTGTTTTATGGGGTGGGGGATACAGGGCGGGGTCTGGTCTGGAGTCTTGTCAAGTTCACACCGTTGCCATCCTTTTATAAATATGTATTTAATATCAGAGTATAATTGATATATAAGAATGTATAATGGTGTTAGCACGATTAATTCAGATCTTATATTATATTTATATTATTTTATTTTATACATATATATAAATATGTATGTATGTCTGTGTGAATAATTATGCATTTAGAATCATTTTAGGCTAGCATCATGTTCACTAGGTTAGTCAGTCTATCACTTCTCCTAGTTAGGCTTTACCCATGCCATACGAAGAGGGTGTTTGATATTGTTTCTATTTTTAAAAGAAATGATTTTCAAGTAGAGAAGTTAAAAGGCCAATTGTAAAAGTGCATAGTAAAAGTTGAAAGTGTTCGCAATTAAAAGTTAAAAAATTACTGGTAATGTTTTTCAAAAAAGTGATATTTCATATACTTAATTATATTTTTGAATTTTAAATTATAAAAATGAGAGTAATCGTTATTTTTTATTTGATTTTTTTAATAGAAAGGTAGAAGTTGGAATCTAAAAGCACCACTGATTTCAACCTAAAATTACTTTTGCAAAAGTAAAAGTTGCCTTACCAAACGCTTTCAAAATCAACTTTTAATAGCTATAAGCTAAAAGTTGCTTTCAAAAGTAATGCCAAACACACTCGTAGTGGGTTTTGTTCCTGGGCCGGATTAAGATTTTTACAGGAAATCTAGATCCAACCCGATATGAGTTGGCTTATGTTCAGCCTAACGGGCATACCAAATTTGTGGGCCTGTGGGATATAGCCCATCTACTTAGATTGTGTTACTGATTTCCACCATGTTCTAAAATCGTTGTTGGGCCTCGATTTGGGTTTTAAGATAAATTGTTCGAAGTCCAAATCAGAAATTTTAAAAAAAAAAAAGAAATTGAAATATTACTAAAGAAGAAGAAAAATATATTCAAATAAATAAAAAAAAAAGAAAAACATAAAATATAATAAGCAGTCTGGCAGCAGAAAACGTGGTCGTATCGACTCTTCCTCTCCATCTCCTCAAACCAGACGGAGCTCTCTCCCTCTCTCGCTATCGAGAGGTACAATGGGTACTGGCACGGCGTACTCGGTTACCTTTTTATGTGTTCTCTCTCTTCTCGCCCTCCACTTCAAGGTCTGCTTGCTTCTCTCTCACACAGAGGCACATATTAGATGTGTATTTGGTGAATTTGTTGGATCTGTTAACTGGAAATTCTTAGTTTGGCTCTTGATTTGTTTGAAAAATTGGGACTTGATAGTGAACTTTTACTTTGAATTATCCAGGGGATTTATGGGGATTCTTCAGTTGTTTTCCTTGATAGCCCGACTCGCAATTACTTTCGTCACAAGCCAACTCAGGTGCAAATTTTGTTTTCATCTATTGTAGTTTAATTTCCTATAAGAATGTGGTAAAGTTGTTGCTTTTGGATTTTCCCTTCTTTTTTCCTCCGTAAGTAAATAAATAGAAGTAGAGCAATAATGTAAAATGTCCGTGTAGAATTGAATTTGAGAGCCCTTTTATTTTTATCATAGTGATTGAATTCGATTAAAACCATATTTTTTCAAGCTTGAGATGTTAGCAAGTCGTAGGATTATAACTCTTTATTATCCTGATTTTCTAAATGGACTCTGTTTTATCCTCTCTTGAGATTAGTGGTATATTTGCTTTTACCTTTTTCCCGTGTGGAAGAAAATATAATAGTTTTATTGTATGAAAAAAAGAGGGATCCCATCTCATATATTTGTCTGTATAGGAGAATATGAAAAACTACCATTACAAAATAATTGAAATACTAGAATCCTAATACTAATATAACTCAAATACTAACATCCTTATTCTGAACAACTATGATGGCATGATGCTTTGATAACTCAAAGGTTATCTGAAGCATGAAATGTGAAAGGCAACTGAGACTGCCTGTTGCTTCTCAAATGATGCCGTTTGCAATATTATGCAGAATATGCTCATTACTGATAGAGGCAAATGGCAAAAGCCTGTTAAGATAGAACAAAGGAGAGGCAAAAAATGGCTGAAGCTTTACTCTGACATGTCCGGGAAAAGAGACACACCTTAGGGGCTTAAATAATTAGTATTTATGTTTTAAAAGAATGCTTAGTTGCTGACTTATTTTATAAGGTTTTTATTACTTTAGGCAACTCAGGCCATATAATGAATGTTATTTCAGAAAATTTGTCATTTAAATTGGAGAGTCTTACTTTTAGTACTCTTGCCTGCCCTAGTCATTTAGGAATTTTAATTGGAGTCTCACGACGAGTAGTCTTGAGTTTTCTTGTAGAACTGTAGTTCCTTATTATCTTCAGAGCAGTAGATTATGTAAATATTTCAATGGGGATTTAGTTGTTGCTTATGATATTCTGTTGCAATTCATCTTCGGTATGATTTAGACCATTCCTTGATTTTTAGTCCTACTTTCCTAGAAATTGTATCACTGGATTAAATATCATCCTAATGATATCTTTTCTTTGCAATAGGACTTTACAATATTCGTTAAATGATTATTAAGTCAATCCTAATAGTACATCATGGTACACCAAGCAATAGAACTGCCTCAACTTTTGTGTATTCTCTCACAAACATTATCATTAGCAACCATCAAATGCCAATTATTTCGGATAGAGAGCTTTATAGCATATAGTAAGAGGACAAGATGATAGAGCTACATGTACGAAATTTTTTATTAAATAGACCCTGCATTGCATGAAAACATGATGAATGCAAAACAAGATGCTGCCGTCAACTGCTGTAATTTGGATTATCTGTCATGTAGTTCCCTTGAAAATGTCTTGAAATGTTTCTTCTGTTCTTCCATTCTGAGATTACCTTAGTATTTCTTTCTATGAAGAGGCTCCGCTATCCACTAAGACTGCCGTTCCCGTCTAAGAGTAGGTTAATGTTACTTCTAGGTAGAGATTCAGCTGTCCAACTAACACATTCCTCACATGTTTACAAGTTTCTCTGTTCCAAATTCTGCTAAGTTCTGTGACTCTCAGATAGGCAAAATTCTAGGGATTTTCATTTTATTGAAGGGAAGCCTGTCTGTAATTTTTGTTATTTATGCAGACTGCTGCTCTTTCACCATCAGAAGTTGGAGCTGCCGCGTCAGCGTTGCTTGGCATTGCACCTCCTACTACGCTCACTGCTGCTAGCTCAGCCAAGGTACTGGAAAATGAAAATGATGATCGATAATTTCGTCTATATATGCTGTAACTATGTCATGTCATGCTGTTTTGCAGTTACACGAGGTTCTTATGCCTAAGCCATTTGATAAGCCCCACACCGTATTGATGCTTGAAGTTCAAGGAGCTGAAGGTAAGTTGTATGAGCCAAAAACTTGAAATCTGCAGTCTATAATTGTTTCTTTATGTGATAAGGTATTCACTGATAGGTGGTACGTACACAGATTCTCAACTTATTGTTGACGGTGACAAATCTGCATTTGGTGGTGCTCATAGAATCAAGGTTGTGGATAATGAACAAAGAGTAGACATTCATTTGCTAGGTAACTAATCTAAGCAATTGATAAATGTTCCCAAGTTATGACCTTGCACAGAAGCCCTTAGTACCATATTTTCTTACTATCAGTTTTTATGCATTCCCAGATGAAGATGAAGTGTCATTGGTCTCGTTGGATGAACTATCAAATGATGCTGAATGCTCAGACAAAGAACTGAGTGAATTTGTTAGTTATCCTTTGCTCTCTCTGTCTTTATGTTATGTATATATATATATATGTATGTATATATTCATTTATGTATATATATATATATATTTGTCTGCATCATATGTGTGTGCGTGAGAGGTATGTAGGCATGTCAGTGTTTTAAAACTTGGAGACCAGACTTTTCTCGTTCCATGAGATGAGGCCAAAACCGTAAGCTATTGACCCCCTTGAATATTTTTCATGTTTATTGTCTTGAAATCATTAAGCAATATTTGAAATCATAAAAAACGTCAAATGTTACGAAATTTGCTGAGGAAGTATCATTGAAAATCAGTATAATTTTTATTATTATTATTATTATTATTATTATTATTATTATTATTATTATTATTATTATTTTATCTAAAGAAGATGCATTTGTAAAGATCAGAGAAGAACTAATATACAATTAAACCCCTTAGATATATGGATCTTTTTTATGCGAGCTTGGTTAAACAGAAAAGAAAAGGAATTAAGAGAATGTACACTCAATTCAAAACCATGTGCTCTTGGAATAAGTACTAGAATTTACATCATACCCTATCAATTGCTAGTGGCATCTCAAAAAGAAGTTGCCCATAGTATAAGCATGTGTCAACCTGCAGTTTGTTTATAATTACCATATATCTCTCTCCCTGTAAGCTTAAGCTCTGCAGCATTTGGTTTTTATGATCAGGCTTCTTGGTTGGGTGGATCATATGCTGAAGATGCGTCCAAGCCATTGAATGGAGAGGTGATTATCCCCATGGCTAATGATGTCTCTCTGAGACTTCAGATGTCAAAGGTTTGTCTAATTGAAAAGTTCTGATCTCAACATTGATTACTCTGTGTATACAAATATTTCGTTGAATGCTTAAATTGATTTTTGCAGAGAGTTGACAGGGAATTCTTTACAAGTCTGCTATTCCTAATTAATAATATTAGAAGAGCAATGGAGATGCATCAAATGTTGATAAATGGCAAACATAGTCCTGCTGAGTTAGTGATTGGGAGATTTAATGGAATCAAGGTAATAATGAATTCCTGTTTTTCTAATCTTTTATAGAATTCGGTATTATGACTTATCATAGATCTTATACAGTTATTAGAGCAGGAAAGATTTTAGTTGAAAATAGTTAATATAGCTAAAGTTTCTGTGGCTGGCACCAAATAATCTACTGATGTAGGAATTTAACATTTAGTTTTAGTTGGAAAGACGTTTATTAATTCTGGGGTTATTTCAAGAATATCTTTGATCTTTTGTACTCCCCCCGCATCGGAAGAAGAAAAGTGGTGCTTGCAATGTAAAGGTATATTAAGAGGAAAGAGTCTTAATATATTGAATGTTTTCGTCAACTTCTGTTATTCTTTGAATCTGGGGATAAATTATATAAATAAATGAATGAGCTTTCAAAAGTTACGACAATGATTAATGGCTTTTAATGAATTGATTATTCAATTGTAATAGGGTGACTTATGCCTAGCTTTCTTTTCAGTGAAATCTTGATTACATATTTCGAAGGGGTCATCTGATTTAAATAATAGAGAACTGAACTTTTTGCTGATTCTATAGAATAACTTCATGTAGTTTTTATACATTAACATGGTGGGCAGTGCATATTTTTGTTCCAGTTAATGTGTGTCTTACTTATTTGGTTCTCACAGGCTTTAAAAGATCATTACGGAACAGAAGGCCCTGCACAATATGGATCGGATTTTTTTGCTACCTCTATTTTGAAAGCATTTGATTCCTTGCAGGCAGCTTATCAAGGTTGGATATCCTTTTCTGATACAATGGCAGTAAAAGATCTTCTACTCTTTTCATTGTCTCCTATGATTTTCTAGGTCACATTAGTTCCTTTTTTCAGAAGCATACTATGTACTTTTGTTGCTTTCCCCATACACATAAATGCATTTTGCATTTGATTGGTGACGTTTTGACAATTCTTCTGCAACTTTACTGCTGGAGAACTTTTCCCCCATTTGATTAGTTCTTGCAAAATATTGATATTTGCTGTTTGCATATGATTCTAGCTTTTAAATAATAAAAAAGTAAATTTTCTCGTTACTTTGGTTTAGAAACTAAAAATGATCACTATTCGCACAGGAAGAGTTGTTGGAATCATTATCAATGGTGGGCCACTTGCCTCAGAGTCGGAAAAAATGATACACGTGACAGAAACTCCTCGACCATCTGCACGGTGGTTGGAGGAAACAGAAAGCTCATCTGATATAACCAAAATAGCAGAAGTGTTGTTTGTCAGAAGGACCTTGGCTTGGATAACAGGAATCATTCTTCTAATTGCTACTCTTTTGGGGGTAATTTTCTTACTGATAAATGTGCTTGCACCGGCATCACTGTGTCAAACTAGAATTTCATGAGTAGACCTTGCTTTAATTTAATTTTTCTATGCACTTCTGATTTGATTAAGTTGGTTCCCATGTGATTGAACTTTATAAATTCATACCTGAAATTTAGATATATTACATATATCTGACAGTTGCAAGCAAACATGAATAGAAAGCGCAATTTATGAAGACATAATAGAAGGTTGTAAAGTAAGAAATTTTTTGTCTATATTTTCAGGTTAGCCGTCTGAAGGTGAGATAAAATTGACATTTGATAGTTTCGTTTTCTTGAACTATGGTGGATTGTTTAGAGTTAACATGCAGCTAGTTAATGGCCATAAATCCTAAAACTGTACATTTTGATTAATGTGTGAACATGTGTCTTACAATGGTTTTTGGAGCAGTGGAGTTTAGTGGGATACAGAACATTAAAAAGATGCTTTCAGCAAAGTACTTGATTTATAATATTTGAAGCTGACATTTCTCCACAGATCGTATTTGTCTTATGGTGTATTATATACAACGCTTATGAGTTGCTGTTTTTCAGGCTCTTCCATTTTCATAACGCGAATGGGACGACGTAATCTGATCATGTCTTTTTGTTTGACTGCAGATCTACTTTCTTCTGAACATGCCCCTCACCAAGGACACCCTTCTTTATTCTAACGTCAAGCTCGATTAATCCAACCTATCAGTTATTCATTTGTTGCCACGAGGCCCATATTGCCATGAAACTCGGTTGGACAGTACCAGAATATACAGTCGATACTCCAGTTTTTGTACTTTTTCATGCTTATTTAATATTTTCGTGATTATGTAGCTTCTGAGTCTTTGCTTGATCAATTATCAATGGGAAGGTCGAACTTGGCGCCGCATATATGGATATGGATAGGCGATAGAAGCAAAAATTCTGGAGACAGAAAGGAAAGGAAGTTGTGAGTGATGTGTTATCTTGTGTAATTTATAGGCAATCTTTGAACCCATATTTGTTTCCTGTATTTGATACTCTTAATAATGGGCGCAGATTTGTAACTATCAATAATAAGTTATTTGAGCTATTGGCTTTTCTGTTGCGTATAAATTGGTGTCTGTGAACGCATGGATAGCAGCATATCTTGGGCTTGAAATCCTAATGAGTGGCGACTTTGGCATTAGATATTTAGGGTGCTATAATTCATAGAGAAAATGTCATTAAACCATTCCAACTGTGGGTGCTTTTTCACGTTGCAACCTAAGTGAAAAAAGGTCTCATTTTGTCATATTAATTTTGCAAAATTTTCACTTTGCAACTTTAGTGTATTTTTGGGTGGATATATTCCATTGGCAGGTAGTATTATGCAAAATTTTGCGAAGTTTAAGTGATAAAGTGCAATCTTGTTTATCTTAATATTCATACATGTGTTTAGTGTGGGAATATTTTTAGGAAAATGTACTGAGATTGCAAACTAAAAATTTTGCAAAATTGAGATGGCAAAGTGAGATTTTTTTTTATTAGGTTGCAGAATGCCAAAAAGCCTATAATGTAGGTGATTTAATGACATTTTTTCTAATTCACATGTTAATATATAAATATAGATGTATAGGTGTGCATATCATCATTATTTGTATATATTCATATCAATAACTTTTTTTAATTTTAATATATACTATTACATGTTATTAACAATTAACTACCTTAGATGAGATAAGTATAACATTTTTCCCAAAAGTCAATTTTCTGTTTGCTTTCTTGTCGGAGTTCGATTACAAGTGTTGCACGTTGTGGTTTTTAAGGCATTTTTGTCATTTTATTAATTGAGTTGGGGTTTGAGTCAATTGAATGAGAAATGAAAAAAATGTCCTTAAAATTTGCAGAATGCAATGCATGCAATGGATTTCCAGCGAGAAAGTGAATAGAAAGTTGATTTTACAAAGAGTGCTAAATTTAATGTGGTTTCAAGGGCGTTAGACAAATTGTAGGGAGTAAAATGTTAAAACTAATTTTTTTCAGGGGCCAAATTGCAAAAAGTATTATTTAATTATTAATTGTAGCTGATACGTTCCTTATTTATTGTAAGTAAAAACGAAATAATATTCACAACAAGCTAATGCGTTGTAATTAATATATTGCTAAAATATTAATATGTTATTATTTTAACATTATTTTGATATTTTTTAATCATAAATTAAATTTTTATTAACGAATTATATTTAAATGCTTTATTCTTAGAAATATAAGGGGACTTGGTGCTTATGTTTATTCATTTGAAGTTTTCCACCCATCTTATTTTAAATTGGAGTTACAGTAAAATCAAGACCAAATTGCTTGAATGTTTCCATATAATAAAATTTGACTACAACTTTCATTCTCAAAGAAATGCGGATACATATTAACAATGTGACATGATTGGTACAAATGGTGACACATTATATTACATGTACGAAATCTAAATCTAGAAAATTAAAAAATACATTAGGAATTTGAACATCATGAGAAGAATGACTAGATTTGATCCATTTTTTTCTTTTTCTACGCAGGTCGAAACTCAATACCTTCAATAATCAGTCCAGACTTTTCATGAGGACTATTAATCTCAATCAACCATACCTCGATGTCTCCAATATTATCTCCAAAACCATTGTAAAACTTTCCCATTTCCATCTCCAACCATCCATCGCCTCTAATTTGCGCTACTTTCCCAGTTTGTCGTGTTTCAAAATGTTCTAATTTCATCCTATTATTTTGAGATTTATCCTCAAGAAATCTTATGACTGTGTTTGATGATTTAAGACCATCCTTCCTGTCCAGCCAAAACACTATATAAGCTGCATAGGTAGTGTTTTTGGACAGCATTTGAGATTTTATCTTCCCTTGAATATGAATCCATCCTATGGATCTTAGCTTTGCCACCTCCAAAAATCTGTAAAATTATGATTTTTCACATATTATTACAAGTTCCTTCTTAAAAGGGTAAATAGCATTTACCCCCCCTCAAATTTACTTATTTTGACATGTTTCCTTTAAAAAAGATGAATTTGTAAACGAATAGAAGGAAAAATGACAAGAATGTCCTTTAAGAAGGGACATAACGGCACGCACTAATTTTCTGATTGCATGTTTCACTTGAAAATCCACTTAGGATTTACATGCTGGTTCTCAGTTGGGAGGTCGGGATTTGGAAAATGCTCCGATGACTTTAAATTGAAGTTGAAGTTGTTTTAACTTATTTTTAAAGGGTTATATGTCAAACGGAAAATTTGAGGGGACAAAGTGTCATTTTACCCCTACAATTAACAAAGACCACTTTATGTAATAATTTAAACAGTGAGAAACACAAAAATAAACCTGGATTTTTTGTGTGACATGAAATCCCAACAACCTTTCCAAGAAATCAGAAGCCCCCTTGCTCCTACCATAAAGCACTTCTTTCCACTTCTTTTGTCAAGAGAAAAGCTCTGTCGAAGTACAATTAATTATGGATTTAACTGTTAATAAATTGCAAAGAAAACTAGTTAATAATATATATGTGAGATGGGAAAATTACCATTTTGCCTCCATGAATGAGAAGAGGAGAGTCACAAAGACTGAAATAAAGCTCTTTCTTGGCGGCATATTTGACAGGATAAACTGCTGTTGAGATAATTTCTTGATAATCCTGTGGCAAAAATCTTTCCCAAACGACGTTGTTTTCAGCTGCAGATTTGAATTCTTTGGATAACATTGATGATCTTGAAGCATCCAAAGCTGAAGTAAATGATAAAATTTCAGATATGCATCCCTCAGGCAGTCTTGCAAAAAGGTCCATATTAGTATTATCTCTTTATCTTCTCTTTCAAGAATTTTAAAGCTTTCAAGAGGCTAAAACCATTTGTGTGTGTGTGTTTATATGGATAAGTGTGGGTGTATATATATATATATATATATATAAGAGAGAGAGAGAGAGAGAGAGAAAGAGAGAGATATGTAAAACAACTATGGTTTATTACCTTTTAAATTTTAGTGATATATAGTTGAACTAGAAAGACATATTGCCACGCATGTTGATGTTGTACAATTTCCATAAATTAATGAAAGACGATTTCTACGTCTGTTTTTCAGCATTTCTTTGGTTTGGTATGAATTTATTAGGAGTTCCTACCTAATTTAATACGCACAGGTTAAAAGTTTGAAGGGGTCTTATGTTTGGATTTTGATGGTTTCTAATTGTGGTCCATTGAATTAGATTGGACCACATGAAGAGGTTACCGGGAATTTGCTAAAACGAAGAACCCTTCAAATACTTAGTGGCTGTGAGTACGAATGCTTCTAAATAAATTTAGATTGGACATTCATAAAGCATTGTCAAATCATTTAGGCTAAAACTTAGTAAATGTACGTCTTTGTCTCATTCTGGTTGAGGGCATCTATAGTGTGGGATTCATGTAGCCCAGTAGTGTAAGATCTTGCTGGAATCATCTGGTCCGTCCACATAGTTTTGCAAAGCTGAGGAAGAGGAACACTTCAGGAAAAAGGGAATGAAAAAAAAGAAGTTTTAACATACCAAGTAATAACATGGAAATTTATCACTAATTCTTCAAAAAATTTATTTTGTATATAATAGTAGTTTTAATAAACTTAATAGTGACAAACACTACGTTTATATTATCAATATTAACAATTAATAACCAATGTGCAGTGATAATTTAGTGACAAGACAAATCTTATACATAATTCAATGTAAGATTTTCTTTTCCCTTTTTTTTTTTTGATGGGTTAGTTCAATGTAAGATGATAGAGCATAAATTAAACAAATTAAGAGAAAAAATTCTCACTTGGTGCCACACAAAGGGGTTGTTAGTTGAAGTGTCACATTCAAGAGAGCTACAAAAATAATTAATTGACTTAATTATATCATCCAAGACAACCTTAAGTCAATTTTTTTCTTGGCAGAGGACAATATGGTGTCAAATGATAATTATCTTGCCACTAATTATTTACAGGCTGTCATGCTGTCATGCTATTATCAACTCAAGTTGCTGGTAATCTAGAGGCACAATGTTTATCCATTTTGGCTTGTTCATTTGAAAAATTGAAAATCCTCCTTATTCGATAATCATGATACTTGCGAAAATAGAAATTCTTGATCATTAGAGGACACTGAATTCAAAATATAATGTATAGATACGTCTTTGATACTGTTCGTTTTTTTTTTTTTAACGAACAATTAATATTTTATAATTTGTTTACCGAGGATTATTTGTGATATTTTACATAAATTTTGCAGTGAATTATTAATATAAATTTATTGATGTTCATATAACAACATCTATTAATTATTTTGATGAAACGAAAAAGAATGTGATATAGTTGCTGAAATTTTTCTAGCAGATTCGTCCCCAAAATAGAGTTTGAAAGCTCCCATATATATATATATATATATATATCCCATAGTTTCTCAATGAAAACAATATTATTGGAAGGGCCTTGTGTACTGATGACCCTTTACCTAACATACTGCAAAAACGTAACATAAAACAAGAAAGTAAGTGAAAATATGAAAATTATTTTGTCTTTTCTCATGCTTAGTTGACATCCATGCGATAGAATAAAAGATGGAATATGAATTGAAATAAAGAATTCAAAGTGAGTAACACAGTTTGAATCCTCTATTTTAAAATAATGTTTTTTATACATACCAAGTGTATTAAATTTTTCTTAATAAAAACACAAAGTTCTGAATGTCATACACTTGGCATACACTCATAAAATGAAATGAGAGATGAAGCATGAAATGGAATAGAGAATTCAAAGTGAATGATATAATTAGAATTTTCTATTTCAAAATTATATTTTATTTCCTATTTCTTGTCCTATATATACACTGAGTGTATTAAATCTTTTCTAATTTCTAAATACCATACACTTAGTAGATATTTGTGCAAAGATGAAACCTGAATTGGAATAGCAGTCCCAAAGTTTAAATGACAACAACTATTATCTTGTCACTAATGAGATTTCTTAAGTGACATTAATTTTTGTTTTGTTACACTATAGTCTTTTGGTGATCAAAATTAGTGTCATAAGTTATTACTATTGGCAATTAATAATACATGTACAGTGATAATCTTGTGATAAAGAACTCACTATGATTTTGAGAAGATCTTTATTGTTACTATATTGTATTATACGAATAACTAATTATCAATGATAATCATTTAAACATAATCATTATTCCGATTAAATTTGCTAAAACTACAATTGTGACAAAATAAAATTGTTTGTAACTTATTATGCACGTTGTTGCACCCTCAATTAGATTTCACTGGCAATCCACCTTAATTCAGAGAAGCAAGCTTCTTGTGGTGGAG
>JACFYI010000572.1:114266-136306 GCA_014898755.1 Handroanthus guayacan
TGTATATAACATTTGAGGCCTGAGAATGTGATAATGGAAAATAGTCAGCATTGATATAACTCTTACAAAAAGCAGTTCTGATCATTCAAGAAAATCCGCAGAGCCACTTAATGGGTGATCAACAAACATCAAACCTTACAACAATAACCATCAGATGTCCATTCATGTAAGATCCCTTTTCTTTAGAAAGCCTTGATTATCAACAGGACTGGAGAGGAGACTTTCTAATTACCTATAGAGATTGATTTCCCTTCCCATTCTTCACACATGACATAAAGGATGTGCGTGAAGTATGATTAAAAATAAAGAAGTTGTCACGGGCTCGTCATGCAAAAATTCAATAGCTTGTCAGTGAAACTTGCCATTTATTTTCACTAGTCTTAAACGATATTCTAGTTTCAAACTCTATACGGCACAACACTATTATTTGCTCTTTATTAAATTACCATCAGATGTTTTAACAGAGAGGTGTTTGCTTAATGATATACAGGCTTACAAGTACCAAAGAAAAATATCCTATATATTCCACAGACCTTCTTCTGTAAAAGTGTCTTCCAGTTGAAATCAACTCTCTCATTCAGTTCCCAACCAAAACTCCTTGCGTCCTGCAAACCCAAAAGTATTAATTGCTCATTCAAGGAGAGTGTTATTGGAGAAAGAAAATTTTCGGATAAATCAGTGTAAAGAACTAAAAGAAATAAACCAACAAAATCTTCATATTACTTAATTCAGAATCTCACCTCCAGTTCAGGTCCAAAAGAAGCGCCATAGACCAAAATCTTTTTAGGAACACAACCACGGATGACACACCTGAAATATGTAAAACATTAGTACTTTAGCTTCATGTCCAATCTCATTATTTCAAACTTGGACGAAGTTCAATAAATAAATAATTAGGTAACTGAAGCTAAGTCAGAATATTAAACTTACCCACAAAGGGCACATAATCTGTTATGCTTGACGAGTGACAACAACAATTGTGAAATAGCATAACAATTAAAGCACAAAGAGTCCAGTACGTGCATATCTTTGCCCATATCTTCTTACCATTATGTATACCATCATAACAACCAGTTAAAACATTTATCCAGTGACAGTCAGAAGGCTTAGATCAACACTCTCAGCAACCATAATGCTACAATAGAAGAATAACGTCCAGACCATGATTTGAACTGGGAGTTGATTTTTCTAGTGCAGCAAAAGTTAGGACTCTTTTAACCTCAAGTTCTGTACTAATAAGAAGGGTCCTAGGCATTCTAACTGTAACTAATATCTTACACCATCCACATCGAAGAGAAACTCAACTTGATAATTTACTAAAGACTATAGAGAAAATCCCTTGACACTATCAAACTAGCATCAGTATGATGCTAATTTCCATGTGAAAAATTAAAGTGAGAAACAGAACACCAAACCCAACCTTCTTTCAGCTGAAATCAATCAAGAGTATATGAACAATAGGAAAAGTCATCAGCGCTTGAGCCGACTGAGAAGGATTCAAAGTTAAATGAAGGCTTTCTCATGTGCTATTTCCTAGAGCCTAGACACAAATTCCAGGAAACTGGATGTCTATCCACAGCACAGGATAAGATATTGATAAAAGCAAATAAAAGAATTTTGCCTTCATAGGTTTTGCCAGACACAAGGGAAGTGAAGTACAGTAAATGCAGGAAAATGGGCCAACATTAGTATAAAACCCTTCAACTGTACTACATGTCTAGAGAGCAATGCTTAACATGAGAGTAGCAAATGCATTGTGTGAACCTAATGCACCTAAGATTTCTAATAACTTACGTTCCGCCAACTCCTCCAACAACCTCGGAGCTGATAGGATGAAATGGAAGCTCACAGATCCCAACCTGGTAACACAATGAAACTTTCTTGAGTACCGGATTAAGTATGACAACATGTCAATGTTATAAAGACTTCACGCGCACACACACACACACACAGAGAAATTAAATGAAAATGTCAGGCAATAATCACAAGGTGGACTAAAGTAATACATGGCTCAAGGAACAAAAAAAGTTCTTGTAGAATCAGCGTAAAGTGCTCATTTCGATTTCATTAGAACATTTATACGGTTCCATAAAACGTATAGGCATGCATATAACAAAAGAAAATGTAAATATGTATACGATTTGTATATATAAACCTATAACAACATCTCCAATGCTTATACCTTAGCTCCGTACTGAGCTGAAAATCGTGAGGCACGAACCCCACCACTTCCTGCCCCAATCACAAACAAATCAAAGTCATATTGAGACTCCTGTTCATTGGGTTTGTCCAGCTCCCCATCAATAAGCATCTTCCTCGCCATTTTAACAATACTACACAAAAAACACCCACAAACAAGAAAGGTTAAAAATACAAGAATACAGCAAGAAATAAGGATATGACAATAAGCTCGTTTAGCAGCCCAGAAAATGAAGAGAAACAGAACCGAAGCCCAGATCACAAGCAAACTAAGATCAACTTATACGCTCTGAGTTAGGCTAAAAGTTGAGAACTTAATTTCTGGGGAAAAACCAAGCCCTTACAAGGTAAGGGCCAAGAAAAAGAACTACGACTTTATGCAAAACTGAAAAGAATATGCAGATAACAGATTGCTTCAACCAATTATCTAGCTTGGTTCCCATTTTTAATTCACATTTCCTTAAAATTTCAACAAGTGAAAAAAGATCATTACTTTAAACAGGAAACAAGCTAAAAAAGATCATTTGTCTCAAATTCCTCTCTTTCTTTGGGAGTTGTCTCTGATATCTTCTGGGACAAATATTTCGGGAAAGAAATGAAGAAAAGAATCAAACAGTAATGGTTCAAACAGCGTACCTATATGGGAAAGAAATTTTATGAAGTTGCAAATTTGGACTTTGATTTGCTTCTCTGTTTTGAGGCTGTTTGTGTAAAAGGGTTTGAATTGAATGTGAAGAGTAAACGACAGAGATGTGAATGGCTGATGTACAGAGACGACTACGAGGGCCGATTCGTTTGAGGGTGGAAGTTTATTAATCTGTTTCTTCTTTTGTTTTCATATACAATTTTAGCTAACACATAATATTTAGTCTTAATTTTGAATATTCAAAACAAAGCATATACGAGTTGCCATAAAGTCACGGGCTACCCCCTTGTTGATAAAGGAGATGCAGGTCTGAATTTCACTACTTGCATGTGGAATTTTTCTACCGTAATCATTGAATGTAATCATTACTCTCTCTCAATAAAATAAATATATATGTGTAATATATAAAGTCTATGAACTGATAGATTGAGGCCATGTTTAATTGAGCAGTTGGAATAATGAGAGTCTGATTATGAATAATATATTTATTGATAATCAATACATTGAAGATTTACCTTGATTTATAAAACGTTTTTCACTATATATCGCTTATTTTTACTGGTTTGTTCATTTACTATATTACTGATTGGAGTCTGACCTTCCCTTACCTTTTTATGATTATTTGCTGCCCCTTATCACCATCATAACTCTCAACGGTTCAATTAATTAATTTTTCTGAACTCAATTTTATTTCCCCATTAAACCTTCCCACATCGATGCCCACTAGAAATCCAGTTCAATATCAAGAATTTGAGCAGAAAAAAAAAAAAAATGGTATAATTACCTCTAACGCCCCCTATGGCTTCACCTAACTCTAGAAACATCCCAATAATTTATAGAGTTACATTAATACCATGCTACTAGATTAATGAGGAGTTTACTTCTGATATTTTAGTAGATTTGTCAATGCTTTCAAAAGGTCTAGTTGTAATATGCAAGGAGTAATTATAATTTTTCGAACAACAATCTTTGTTTCTATACCGTAAGGGTATTTGAGGCAAATTTTACCCCACATATTAGCCTCATCGCTATGGAAGGAAGAATCCATTCATAGCTTCCAAGTTAACACACAACTTTAGAAATCAAGAATGAATGAATTACAAAATATCTCTGTTAAATAACAAGAAATATCTGGCCAGTTACATCTAAGTTCCCTTCCCCTCGAATTCCCACTCTACTTTTATTAGAACAGAATCCATGGGAGCAAACACGATTTCATGCAGACACTCAGCAAGAACAGTGGAACACTGCATTGCTAAAGCACCCTACTTTCTTAGCCATCTTCCTAACAGCAGTTTCATTATGGGAAGGATTTTCATTGACTGAGGCTGCATTTGTTTTGTCCATTATATTGATCTTGGGGGCCTCGAGAACCGTTTTAGACGGCGACAATGCCCATTGCATTCCCCATATAGAAAGCGGCCTCATGTATATGAGCGATCGGAAGTGCCCATCCATCGTCCAACCTTCTGGAGTCTGAAACGAGTACCTACATGAGGTAGCAAAGATATAATATTAAGTATGAAGATCCTCATGAACAAAAAAGCGAGTGAGTACAAAAGAGATATCAATACAACACTAAAATGAGTGAAAGAATTACATTAGGTATAATTACCTTGACATGCTTGGCCTAATTACAGATTGTGGTTTGGGGAATACAATAACAACCCCTAGTAGTTCATAGAAACTTAATGGAGTCCATAATATTACAATTAGATCCCTGAAAACTTATGCAAGTTAAATGCAAGTGGGATTACTCGTATATATTTAACCTCTTGAAGATCTAGTTGTAATGTTACACATGCTCCTTAAAGTTTTCCGGTCATCCAACCAAACAATAAAGGGTGCTACTTTAATCCTCCAAACCACAAGGGACGTTTATGTAATTAATGCAAACCTCTAGGCAGCGTTAAGGTATTTACCCCGTTAAGTAAATTTTATTAAATTAAACTCTTGAGCTCGAGTTCAACATGAGCATGCAGCTAGCGGTAGTTTAGAACGCATATGGAAAGTGCGAGCTTTAATTGAGTCGAGCCAAGGAGTTCAAGTTCTCATCGTATGGGGCCGAGCTAAAAAGATTAGACTTTTCGAGCTTGAGCTTGAGCTTGTTCCCCAAGGTTGCTGCCTTGCTCGGCTCAATTGAACCCCTAACGTAAAACTGAAGTTAGACATGAAAGGAAACTTACCCGAATCCCTCCTCCGACCAGCCAGCAATGAATATACCTTCTGCTGTGGTGAAAGCCTGCTCATTCATCCCGGCATGAATCATGGTAGCAGCCGCTGCATATGTTACTCCGGTCCATATTTCACGAGACTGCATGCAAGTCTCATCTACCTTACCATTAGGATGCATCCCATTTACCGCACCCATCCTTCCTCCTCGAACTTTCATTACGTTAAAGTCATGGATTTTTTGGAGTGCACTCCGAATCTTGGACTCATCAAAGAGATTAGGCAATCCTGATGCTGCTGTGTACCACTGTCCTGCAAGTTGATCGGCTTGGATTGACTTACTGTTACTGCTTGACCCACTGTCATAGTTAAAATACGACCCATTCCATAGTTTTTCTTCAAATACGGCTTTTGCCTTTATAAATTTGCCTTTGCATTTCTCAGCAAAGGCCTGGTCGCCCAGCTGCATCGCCATTGCTGCGGCAGCTTGAAGTGCCGCAAGCCATAAGGAACCACAATAAGCACTTATGCCATGAACGGTCCAAGCATCGTATGTTTGATCTGGGAACCCATCGTTTTCAATGAGACCATCGTTATCCCTATCAAATTGTTCCATATACTCAATTGCAGCACAAACTGCTGGCCAAACGTCTGCACCAAAAGAAAAATCTCCTGTTGCAGCAAAGTCTCGGTACACCTGAAGAACGAATTTTGGATTCAGATCCTTCCATCTACTCGTATCGTGTATGTTATATGCGTTCATTTCATGCCACGGATCATGAGTTCCAAGATCATGAGGTACGGCCCCTTTGACCTTACGGATTCCCCAATTTCCCTCAGCTAAAAACTTCACTTTTCGTGTATCCTCGGCTAATACAGCATTTGCAAATTCACGTTGAATACTGAGCTCGATTTTGGGAAAAAGCTCAAGAAGAGCAAAAGATGCATAAAAGTGCACATCGTATGTACACCACATTATGTATTCGACACCTTCTAGATATAGAAACTTGCCTACATCATCATTATCATTCAAAGGCTCCGCCGACTTGTTAGAGGGAGTCGGAAAGTAGTCCTCTCCATCAAGGTTCCTACAAGTGCCCGAATCTTCTTCATCCGAAAATCTCCTAGAGGCATCTGCCGAAGTATCAGAACCACTCCCTGCAGCCTCCTTAACAACCACAGCTGATCTATGAACTACCCTTCCCTCGGTTTTTTTGGCCTTTTTATTCTTCACAATTATTGACTT
This sequence comes from Handroanthus guayacan, assembly GCA_014898755.1. Taxonomy (NCBI): domain Eukaryota; kingdom Viridiplantae; phylum Streptophyta; class Magnoliopsida; order Lamiales; family Bignoniaceae; genus Handroanthus; species Handroanthus guayacan. The sequence goes on from JACFYI010000572.1 coordinate 120,530, forward strand.
AATATCACTTGAGTCCTCAATCGGTAAGCTTGAGTCTGCACGAAAGCACCCAAAATAGTATGAAGACCAATCTCGAGTGAAAAAAGGAAAAGAAATGAGCAGCTCAAGATAAATTAGTACCAATCCAAACTGTTCCTCCCGCAACTAGAAAATAGAGCTCATTGAACAGGGTAAATTTGTACCTGCCAAGCAATGAAATCAAATTTACATGTCAGAAGAATTTTACGTGATGAAAGCTAGCAAAGAAGCTGAATTTGTTTATTTTCCACAACAAGGAAGTCGACAAAATTCTGACGATGAGCATCGAGGAGATGACAAGTATTCCATGTGAAGCGGCGAAATATTTGCATATTCCTCTATATGCCTACTAATCATAAGATCTTTTTGCTCCCCATATTGGCAATAAGATCATGCAAAAAGGAAAATTTCTAATGCAGAATTTTGAGAAACTAACAACTATTCAGCTCTCAACAGTGATAGTAGAATGGAAGCATAAGATCCTCATCTCAAGGTAGGCAGATGATCAGCAGAAAATTACAGAATACGTGTCTCTTTTGATGTCTGAAATGATTATTGTAAAAACAAGCTTTGATATAATGAGAATAGTTCGACCATTGCTCACCATTCAGGCAACCTATCATCTTGAAGAATAGGGTTCTGCCATTTTTCAATCTCTTCCTCCCACAGCTTATAATCTGAGACAGATCCAAAAATATAAAGGAAGTTAACATGCAATCGATCAAATACTAACCTTTTGATGATCTCGAAGTTAGGGAACAATTTTTTGAAGTCTTAGGCTTCTCTATTAATAAAAGAATGACAAATGCAACAAGGAAAATCTAGCAGCTCGCTTGGAACACCACTCACTTGTAAGAGCATCGTGCGCCAAATCCTTAGCGGCCTTCTCGGAAGTGCCATAGTATTTAGTGTACCTCCTGGTTCCAAACGGAAGAAAGAATAGGTAAGACTATGCAAAAACAAGGTCTGATTCCGTAAAACCAACAAATGCGTTCCAAAGTAAATAGTAAAAAAGAAACTAGTCACAAAAGTTAGAGACAGAGCTTGGGTTCCTCATACCATACTACATTATATGTAGAAAACTTGTTATTTTAGTCAACACGAGTTAGGTCAATAAAAAAAATCAAATGGTAAAAGGGTATACTTGATGGTAGGGGAGGTAATGTAATTTCCATAACGTTAAGTAAATTTAAGGTAATTAAGCATAATGTCATAATAATAGCCATGCGCCATATACCTATACCACCTGAGGATATAGTTTCGGCTAAAATCTTCACATAGTAATTCTAGAATTGATTTTACTAATATCAGATGTTTAAAATTTTAAATTTATAGGACAAAAAGTTATTTTCTTCACTTCAACAATATAACTAAGTTCATGAATTACCTATGGTAGGACTTTCCCTTGCAAAACTTAACTTTAGGAGATGACCAAGCAACAGAAAACGCAACTGTGCACTTTCCATGAGGTTCAACCCATGTAGAAGCAGAAACTGCAGCACAGTGTGTCTCTCCAGGTGATGATGGCATGCTGGGTCCCTTGCTGAAGTTCTCTCGATCGAAGTGCCCATCCTAAAGATTCTAAAAGTTAGCTAACTGTAGCAAAGCTACAAAGAGAAATGAAAAATGGATGAGCTGAATTTAAGCGACATCCCACATGTGCAGATCAAGCACAAAATAATTGAAGTTATGTAGCATATGATGGATCGACATAGGTAATGATCTTAACCTGCACCATCGTACCCCACATGTGTTTTGCAGTTATGCAACTTCCTTCGTCCAGGCCAAAGCAGGGCAAAACTGACACACTCACATTCTGGGTTTCACATGCAGCAATCGCATATGTCACCGGAGGGTTATCTTTCGCCGTCCTGCAAGTGGTTAGTGTTATTGAAAAGACAGTAAAAGTATTGGTCCTTGGAGGATGCCTCATACAAATAAGTTTGTATTCTATTTATGTCACAATAAGAAGGGTTCCTTTGCTTCAAATCGAATTAAGAAGTTATGTCAAATATAAAATGAAACAACTCAAATAAGAACTAAACAGAACTTGATGACACCTCTTCCAATCAAGAACTCATAAAATGATTAGTGGCCACGGTTTGCATGTTTAATACAGCATGATTACACAGTAGAACTTTCTCATTGAGAACTTACACTAGCACTCCATAAAGCATATTCTGTCTGTTCCAAAATTACTGCCCCTATTTTCTTTGAGGCATCCAAAATGACACTCCATTGAAGTAATGATATGACATCATGAACTTTAACCCACTACTTTGGGCAAGGATATAAGTACATACGAACTTGCACTTTCTCAACTCTCACCTAGTCAAATCTGGGTCTTCACTTTCGAATAGAGCGGCTATTTGCCATACCAAAGATTACGATCAAAGCACAAATTTTTTTCAAAAAATGAGGAAGCCTCCTATGCCTTTTAGAATTACTAGTTTACTGTTGTAATCTGCATTATGGAACTTAATTTGTGTTTCAAAGTTCAACCATAATACCCCCCACCAGATATCATATTTGCCCAACTCAATTTGGCTATAGATGTATGAACATATACAAGCGAAAAGAAGGGGGGGGATTCAAATTTTCTTTCATGACGCAAAGATTGTGTCGCCGACCCCATTTTACATTTCATGATGCAAAGAATTATGCCACTGACTCCATTTAACATTTCCTAACTTAAACACTCAGACATCTAAAAGAAATATGCAAACCAACCGCAAATTTAAATACAAAGTACGAAGACTTGCTTGTGATGTAGCAGCACCCCCGCCACTCCATCTTCACCACTACAACAAGTTGAAAGAAAGGGCAAAAGAAACACAAATGTCAGAATAAAACCGAATCATAATGCATGATTTATCAAACACTGGTTTGTAAGATATACTCACATAAATGGCTCGTTGACGTGATCCCCAGTCAGGTGTGAGACACCTCCAATAGAATTCTGCATTGAACTCAAGAGAGTATTGACTGAGTTCTTGCACTTAGTTGCATTCATATTGCTCGATTTAGGACAACTATCAGTCAAAGGAGAGAGAGAGAGAGAGAGAGAGAGAGCGAGGGGGAAAAAAACACTCACCGCCCAGGTAAAAAGCAGGCTGACTTTTGCCCTCTCCTTTCCAGTATTCACCAACTACAGTAGATAAATAATTTCATATGAGCAAAGGACAGAGCCATGTTCTTCAATGATTAGGAAACAGTTAAAAGTTACACAATAGACCAGGTTGTCATGTTACCAATACATATACAATACAATGCTATCACCAAGCATTTTCATCATATTCTTTTAGTAATTAGCATTGACTGCAAAAGTTACATACAGTGTAAACAAATACAGCAGTAGGAAGACTGCTCTCCCGATAATTGTGTGGTATAAATGGTGATATCTGCCGACAAGAAATTTTCAATTCCGGGTCTGGTTCACCTGTAGGAATAAAATAATGTATCAAGGACATGGTCCATTCATGCAACATTTAAGAGAACAGTTATGATAGCAAGTTACCATCATATATCGTCCACGCCCTTGGAAATAGTGCATGATATGTGGAGTGCTGACCAGTCAAATTCCATCCCCACGATGATATACCTTGGTCGCTAGATTTCCTGACAGAAAACAATGCAAATTAAATATGGCCAAAATTGGTTTCCCAAATTGTTACTGCAAATAAAAAGAGCTTAAGATTATAGGATTTTGAGAAAAAATGTAGCTTCAGAAATTAAGTACAACCACATATTAAATGGTCGGCAGCCCCACTAAGTGATATTTAGCCTACTAGCAGAAATCTCAAAAACACCTCCAGCAGTAGGAGTCTACCCATAGCTATATGTGGCAATGGAACATCAAAAGCTTCACATTTTCGAAAAGGATTAAGACGAAATGCTAAAATTTTTCACAAATAAATAATATGGTAAAAATTCTGGCTATAACTAAACATAGATCCATACCCTAAACCTTCATGCTGACCGGGAGCTAGAACAGATGCATACTTTTTGTTCCCCCCATCTCGAGATATGAAAATCTGCAAACATAAAAATAATTAGTCAGTCACATGTAATAATTGCGCACTATTGAAAAGGAAAAGACTGTTACCATTTTTGAATGGTTTTAATCACGAACATTTTAGATCATGAATAAGAAGGAATTATAGATAAATGACGAAGTCCAGGATAAAGGCTTTACAGAGAATTGATTGGCCATCATAGGAGAAGTCTCGCATGTACCAGGAAGTATCTGGAAATGCCTAAACTCCCCTCTGAAACCTCTCGATATGCTACCACTTCTGTAATGTTACATAGATGACAAGCCATTAGGGTCCCACAAAATAGAGGTCCAGCAAAACAATTTTCAGCATAATGACGACTACTTACCCCATCCCACCCAGTGGAACTCCTTGCGTTGCAGAGGGTTTGCAACTTTCTCGAGTAAAAGGATCTATTGGTGCTTTCTGTAACATGTCAAGCAAAAGAACTGCTTAAAACCCCGACAAATGTAAAAGCACTATGCTTTTTATTTTCTTTCAACATTAACAAGGTTGTGTCTTTTATTAAAGGATGTTCAGAAGGATGGGAAAAGTTACTCTTCCATAAGATGCCTCTTCTCGCACATAATGCCACAGGCGTATTCCAAGCCGTATCTATAATCAAGAACCATTGTGTCAAAGATCATTGGAGAACACAACACATCATAAACTTTCTACCTTGACAGAGAGAGTGCTGATACCATTTTTATTGCTTCCATAAATGTAATACTGAATTCTTTAAGAATACTAGCATGGCTATTTAATTTCCTTCTCAGTGCTTGTTCAGGGGGGGTAGCGCTGTCAAAATCAAGCTGTTGACACAAAACTCAGATTATTAAAACAGGGGATATATAATTGGAAGCTGCTATATTCATTGAAAATGCGCACAGGAAAACAGGTAAAAAAGATCAGTCATAGGTGAAAATGAGCTGATACGACCCTCTTCCTCGGCCTCCACTCCCATAAAGATCAAGAAAAAGTAAAAGAATGGTAGAAATGATTAATTTAACTGAAATATGAAGAGAAGAAGGATGATGAAACGTTGCATAAATCCCACAATAGGAAAGGGAAAAATGGAGCACCAAATTACGTTCAGATTATTTTATTTCTCTGACTCTACTTCGGTAACAAATAACAATGAAGTCACATGCTCTCTTATCATTTTTTCCCCGTCATCTATTATTATATATTTCTTCAGTCTCATCTCTCTGGTTTCACTAAAAGCTTAAATTGAAAAGCATAAAATCCTTCAGAAAAGCTATTATTAGTGATCAAATTATCAAACCAACAATACATATGATTTTTTGATTATCCTAGCTAGCTCATCCAAATACGCCAAATATTAAAATAAATAAAATAATTGCAGAATTCACATGCCATCGATCATACTACCTTCACAACACAAAATCATTTTTTTATAAAAATACATAATAAAATTTTAGCTGAAGCAAAGGAATCAGAGAGCAAGAAAAGCTTACCAACTGCAAAGTTGCTCGATTTATGTATTCTTCTGGAGGCCATGAATTCCTTCTAAAATGGAACAAATTCCCACTCACCATTTTCACTTTCCTATAACTCTATCGGTATGTATATATTACTACTCAAAACCCAAAGAATAGGTCTCCATCAAAACATTCAGACAACAATCTGCCTCAAAACTATACGCAGAAATATAACCCCAAGTTAAAAAGAAAAATCACCCCAAAACTTAGCTTCAAATCCTTCACAAAACCCAAACTTTAAAGCTAACCCAGTTTTGGGTTGCCTCTAAACGCTACAATGATTGAGAAATCTTCAACTTTTTTACTACAACCTCCGAATGTTGAAATTTCAAGAAAAGCTAGAAAAAGAGAGCAGAAAATCAAGTCCGATAAACGGGGGCGATGATCGAAAATCTGGGGATTTGTACTCGAATTTTTTATGAAAAATTAAAAAAAAAAAAAAAAAAAAAAAGGGTTTGAACTTTAATAATACTTTTACTGTGGGTTTATGGGGAACAAATCAATTTTTCCTTAATTTTGTATACTTACTGGCTTCTTGAAAGAACAGAGGATCTACCACCTGGAAATATGGAGCTCTGATGAATTGCCAGGTGGTGATCAAAATAAATGACTACACTAGCACCTCCTACTCTGCAACTTTCTCTCTCCATTTATTCAATTGTCTATATATGTGCACATATTTTGAGTAAAGATAATTTCTAGAAAGAGATGAAAATAAAAAATTAAAAAAAAAAGAAAAAAAGAAAAACTATTCACAGTCGTAATTGTTGACTCGGAGCGGGGGATGATTTGATCAGTCTTCCATGGCGGATTTGAACATGTTGGAAAGGGAGATCTTGAAATTTTTAGGCCTTCTGCCTTTGGTTGCCGCAACGCAACCAACCCTATGGCTTACTTTTACATCAAAATAATGCACTCTTGGTTTCTTTTTTTTCTTTATTATTACTAGTTAGTGTGGCACACTCGATGTGTATGCTTAAATTTCCTAATTAGATAAAATTTAAAATATTTATTTATGCTCAATAATATCAATTTTTCTTAAATTTTTAAATATTTGTACTTGAATTTATTATGTAAAATAACACAATTGAAAAAACAAATTTGGAGAGAATAAAGTTGAAAACAAAAAACTATAATTGGAGAAAAGAAATAAAAGGAAAAAATCAAAAAATTCAAGTAAAATAAAATACATTATCATTGAAAATTACCTTGTAATTATCTTTTAAAATAGGGTTAATTTTGTCAACTCATTTAAAAACATACCAAAATAACTACCTAAGGCCCTCATGCTTTATATATAGTATAGATTATTAGATATATAGTATTTTAATAACTAAAGTACCTTAAAAAAAATATAAATTTCTATGATGATACTAATATTATGTATATTACATTTTATTTAACATTTTTATTTTTAACTTATGATCATCTATACTATATATAAAGTATGAGTATCAAAAATAGTTATTTTTAATAGTATGTTTTCATGTTTTCTTCCTAAATTACCATTAATTTCAACTTGTTCTAAAAACCATCCGTAATTTAATTTTCTCTTATATTAAACTATATGTATTATATTAAAAATAATAATCATATTCTAATAATTAAATACACATAACATGCATTATATTTTAGTATACATAATATTTTACTTAATATACATGAATTGAGTGTGTAATAGACCCTAGTTGGAATAATGAGCCATTTACCTTGCTATAAGTACAAGGCTCAATCAGTCGAACTTTTACTGATATTATATAGATTATTATTTGAATAAAAAAATATTACTAAAATTCTAATTTAGATTTTTACCAAATAAAATTGTTTTATTTCATGTCCAATCCATCCATCTTCTACTATGAAAATTGATAATCAAATTTGATCCATCAAACTTTTAATTGGTTCAAGATTCTAAATTCGAACTGAAGGAATAAAACCACTCACTTCACAATAATATAAATATAGAATAGTATCGGTGAGACTTGCTAAGAATTAGTCTAATTTTATGTTTTGCCTTTTCATTTCTCTTAATTTTTAGGTGTGACTGTCAGTGAAATTTATGAATAATTTTGGTTTGATTATTAAAAAAAAAAAGGCACTCAAAAATTAGAGATCAATATATTTTTATAAAATTCTTACACTATTTGAAATGAATTGTTAAAATTTATTTTAATCATAATTTGTGAATAGATTTGATTACTGCACATTATTAACTAATTTCATAAATTTCTTAACACTAAAATAAATTTTTCCAACATATTTTTCACTTTAATTAATTATAGTTATATTGGCAGATAAAAATCTTTTTCTATTTCTTATTTTTCCTCTAATTTCTCCCGTCTTTCTATATCTTTCTAGTAGTTTACTTGTCAAATTTGAAGAAAAAGATTAAACCAGTCACAAGAATATTCTTATGCAATAATTACTTTTCTCTATCTTTATTATAACTGCATGGCAATATTTTGTTATGAAAATATTTATTGCATCACAAGCTAGGAATATTCAAGTATTAAATGATATTTTTAATTATTGTATATTAAAATTATATATTTTTATGCTAAGAACAAAAAATAAATAAGACATAATTCAAGTTATGACATTGAGGTCTCAAAATTCTGAAGTTTTAGATTCGAATTCCGTTAGAATTAAAGAAAACATAGATGATAGTAGTATTTGGTAAATTTTACATAACTAATTGTAAGAATTCTTGATGATTTATTCTATATTGTTACTTCTCATAATAAATACCATGCGAATCTTAGCATGTGTTAGCTGATGATGAAATAAAAGTTGGAATCTTGGCATAATCAATCATTTTATCGAATAATTCCTAAAAGAAACTTGTCTTACTAAATAAGCATCCAATTTATGTATACAAATGTATGTTTGTCACGTCCCAAGTTCACAAGCCTGTTGGACGTGCAAGAATTTGCCTCAAATTCATAATACATATTCAACCTACACTTGAATTATGAATGATTTGCTCAGAAAAAAGTATATATTTACCATATACTTGTATGTGTGTTTGTGTGTGTGTGTGTTTTCCCAAAACTTACAAAGTGTCTATTTTTAGAGAGAGAGAGAGAGAGAGAGAGAGAGAGAGAGAGATCAAACGTTTGAAGTCAAAGTTCTAAACCTTTGCTTGCATCCAAATGATCCAACCGTGATAACAAAGGAATATTAATTAATTAAGGGTTATAAATATAAATAATTATAACTTTATTTCACGTGATGGAAAAATAATTTAATTTTCATTGTGCTAAGTGTTGGGGGGGCCTATGCACGTTAATGCATATTTACTGAAATATATGTATATATATATTACATTTTAATGATGATGAGAACTTTCTAACAATACCTTTTAAAAATTAAATTATGCATTTTGAGATATAATCCAAAAAAGCTTTATAATGTTCGATTTATTTCTAAAAAATAAAACTTCTTTTTTAGAAAATAAAAACAAACGTTCTCTAATAACCCTATATGTATATATAGGCAAAATTACATCACTGACGTGACCTTATGGCAAAATTCAACCAAATCATGCACTAATTAATTAACTCTTGACGCGCAGCCCTTACATAATATTTTGAAATAAAATTTGAATCCCTATAAAATAAAATTTTGGGATAATTACCTCAACACCCCCAAAAATTTTATCAAAATACCCTCAGAGATTTGTATAATTACCATTACACTCCTTATTGTTGATTCAATTGACCAAACATTTAACGAAGCATGTATAATATTGTAAGTATATCTCCGAAACAGAGAATTTACTTGTACTTTTTTTATTAATATGTTAGCTCTTCAAGGGATGTATTATAATGTTATACAAGTCATATTGAAATTTTCATGAGCAGAACATAGCAGTAGAGGGTATAATAATAATTATTCAAATTTTAGAAACAGATTTGATAATTATGTTTAACTTTAAGGAGTGCTTAAATAATTATTATTTTATTTTATTTTATTTTTTTGTAGCGTGCTAAACGCTGCCAACATTTCCTACCATTTGAAGCAGTTTTCATTAAGTACGCGTACCATAGACAATTCTTTTGAAAAAAATATCTTCATTTGAATAAATACTCCTGAAAATTTGAATAATTATTATTACACTCTCTACGATTGGTTCAATTGACCAAACATTTAATAGAGCATGTGTAATATCATAAGTACACGTAACACCCCCTAAATAGAATGTCAACTTGTATTATTTTGGTCAATGTGTTAGAACTTCAGGAGATATAATTATAATATTATACAAGTCACATTAATTTTTCTATAAGCAAAACATAATAGTAGAGAGTATAATAATAATTATTTAACTTTTAGGAACAGAATTGATAATTATGTTTAACTTTAAGGAGTGTAGTTATTATTATTATTATTATTATTATTATTGTTATTATTATTTGTGGCGTGCTAAAACGCAGCCAACGTTTCCTACCATTTGAAGTAGTTTTCATTGACATAATTAACTACCATAGACAATTCTTCTAAAAAAATATATATACGTACATATAAATGTATATAAAAATAAAAATAAAAAAACATCTTTTAATACATGAAAATAATAATTTTAACAACCGTCATTGGCTGATGGCTCACCCCACAGCAGAAAGTATTAAAGTAAGAAGAAAAACAAAATAAAATAAAAAATTGATGTGACATCATGAATTTTCAAGTTGCCAGAATTCTAAAGGGCAATGTCAATCATGTGTTCATGGTTAAACCAATTATAATACGTTGTTTGCTACCCTACACGTTTTGGATTAGAAGCAAAATAGACAAAATGCAATTAGATAAAAATAAATTATATTTCAACAAGAACATTCAAAAGAATATGTGTGTGGACTTCGTCCATAAAAATGAAAGTTGGATAGTGAATGATCCCATTGACAATACTTTTTGCTAGTGGCTCATGACTTTAAATTTCTGAAATGTCTTAATCAAGAAATCATAATTTATTAAAAAAGTATGTAAATTTTGATACTTACATATATAGAAAAGTGAGAGTAAAAATTAATATTATAAAATTTTAAGTAACTGAGAAACATAGGTAAAATGATGTTAATGTGACAACATAGAAAAATAAGAATTTATTCACTTCTATATATAGATATATGTGTGTGTGTGTACACGTCTATGCGTGAGAGAGATGAAGACATACGACGGTTTTATTTTAAATATTACAATATTATTTTTACCGTAAAACTTTCCCATTTTCAAAACCCTATCCAGTATATATATATACACATACTTTTCTATTATTGTGAGCCCATTATAATTTGTGGACAATATTTTCATGGGAGCAAGGTGCAATTAAAGTAATAGCTAAAAGATATATGTGTATATATATATGTTTAATTTTAGTGTTTGTATATATGTTTTTGTGTGATTCTCAAAAAAATAAAAAATAAAAAATAAAAAATAAAAAATAAAAAAGGGTTTTTGTGTGTTTTGTTTTTAGTAAAGTTAGTATCATTGTCATAATCTTTTTCTTTCATTGATAGTCACAAAAAGTATCAAGTGGATTGGGTTCTGAAGACAATGTCCAATTTTTCCTCTTGGTTTCTTGCCAATTTATAGGATCTATGAAGGAAGACCATGAATAGAAGTTGGCAAGAATCACAATCTGATATACCTAAATTTCCATGTCATTCAATGGAAAAAGAAGCTACCCCAACCCTAATCAATTTCTTTGTGGATAGTTGGACTAATTCCAATCAATTTTTCATTTCAAATTCCAGGAATTAATATAATATATATAAATTTAGCAAGAATAATAACATGAAGAAAACTATAATTTAGCTACTCCCCCCGTCCCCGTCCCCATTCTCATCCTCAATCCCCACCTTGGAAGTCTTTGTTTCCCATCCCTATTCCTTGAATCCCTACGGGTTCCCACTAGAATTCCTTAGGTAATAAAGTTAAATTTAAAAAAATCTAGAAAATATGAAAAAATTTGAGTAAAAATAAACAAATACATAAATAAACACAATACCGAGAATAAACATTAGGATTATGGAATTAGATTAAGTTTATGTTATTTGTATTTTTATTATTTCTATCTTTTTTATTATTATAATTATAAGTAAAATCACTAAAAAGGTCGATAATGTTCTATTTATATATATAAATTAAGAAAATTATAGTCATTTGACGTGAACGGGGAGTACTCAGCGGGACTGGGGGTATGATCTACATCCCAATCCCTAAATTAGCTTCCGGGGTACTTTTATCCCAATCCCCACCCCATTCTCGCAAGAAAAATTGTTGGTATTCAGTCCCCCAAATTCAGAGACCCCATAGGATCCCCAAGCTTTCATGTGTTTTTACTATGTCTAAATATTACAATTAGACCCTTCAAATATGATATATTGACTAAAGAATTATAAATATACTTTTATGTTAATTCAACAACAAACAGTATTATTTTGATTTTCCAGATGAAATGAAGTATTCTATCACTATTCCGAACTTCGTATTTCTAGTATTGAGGTCATCATCACAATATAATATAGATATATATATATGTGTATATATAAAAGAAGATTGGAAAAAGAATCAAGATAGTCATCATTTTGCACCTTAGGAAACCAATAAATTAATTAATGGCTGACTAATTAAATATTATTGACTTGACGAAAGATGCTTGAAATATGAACCTGCTTTGTAATAACAAAATTCCAAATCTGGTAGTGGATGGTTTTGTTAAACTACTTGAAATTAATTAGCAATCTTTCAACACTTTCTAGATGTTTGAATTAGGGTCAAGCAGAGAGACTAATGTATGTTCTACATGTGACATTTTTTCAAATTTACTTTAGTAACATATATTGTATACAATTATGAATAGGAAGAACTTATCTATATATTTGATGATAATTAGATTTGTTCTCAAATATAAAGTTCAGTCATATTGAAATAAGTGTATTTCTAGATAAATAAAGCATATCTAGATTTTATGATAATTGGATTGGAGCTTCCTCCTATTTAATATATAATATATTGACAATATATAAAAGTTGGTCTAAGTGAAACCCAATCATTAACTTGCAAATTTGTATTTCAAAACTTGATTTATGGTAGATAACTTCATAAGAGTCGAGAATCTTGAAATAGTTCACACACACTCTCTCTCCGTTCTCATTCTTTGAGACATCTTTTCAAGACAAAACGCTCCATCATGAGTGTTGGTTCAACAATACCTCAAAGCGATTGAATATTTCAAATCAAGCGATGGATTTGGTATCCTCAAGTGGGTATTTCATTTCTACTGGATATCATAGTATATGTTATGTTTTTCCTTTTTGTTTTTTTTATAAATAATTAGTTATAAATCAAACCTAGTTAATATCTATACCATAGGTAAAACACCAAACTCCCAATAGTGTATTTGTACAATAGTATATTTTTATGCAGTATCCCCAAAATGTTCGTTAAATATTAACTCACCTTAAGAACCATCCACAACCACTAAAATTCAACCCATCTCTTATTAGATTATGCATGTAATTATATTAAATATATTAATCATATTCAAATCATTAAATACACATGAGCATTATACCTTGATATACATAGTTTTCATTTTTCATTATTTTATATACACAAATATCAAGTGTGCACTGAATGTTAGTATGTATTAAGGGAAATAGAAGGACTAAGTGGGATCATAAACTATTTCCCTATATGAACTGACAACTACATTGGGCTAAGCCCATAACCTGTTTGTGAATATGTTAATTTTCCTCTAAATATCTTCAATCTTTTTGTGGTATTCTTATTGTTTATTTATATTTCATTATAATTCTCCTTTCTCAAATTAAAAGAAGATCAAGGCTGATTCCTTCTTATTATTTACAGTAATTAAAGATGAAAAAGAAAAAGAGAAGAAAAAATTTCCACCCTATGGCTGTATAAGAAATGGGAAAATAAAATTTTATAGAGGTCTATTAATTTGAAAATAGGAGTCCACGAAATTGTACGGTTCAACGCCTTTTTAAGGCACAATAAATTAAAAATCAAGTGGCTAGATTAATGGAAAGTTTATTTTCGTACTGAATTTTGCCTCAATTTCGAATCAGGTATTGTGTTTTTAATTATCTTCAATGTTGTCCATTTGGATAAATTTCGATGACTTTTTTAGGCTTAAATATAAAATGACAGAAATGCTCCGTACCTTCAATTTATTTCTATCATATTAACTCAAATTAATCCCTACTTTTTATTGTAAATGCTAATTTAGTCTCTCATTACCAATTTATGATGAAAACTTTCTTTTGCACTCTAAATAAAAATTATCAAGATGATAATTTCTAAAAATTTGTACAAAATATTTAAGATTTCAATTCATTTATAAAAACAATGAAGGGAAAAATATTTTTTAATAATTTATTTATTAATATCTAGTAATCAACTAACTTAAGATATATTCGCCCATCCAATGACTGTAAACCTGTGAATTCGTCAATTGATGGGATACTCCAGATCCTAGACCTAAATGAAGATCCTACGGGATTTGGATCCATTGATACCAGGTCCAAATTTGATAAAATTAGAAACCCAAATAAAAAAATCCAACCCAGTAGCAGTATATTCAAAAATATAAACATTATTTAACAAATAAAATACATCAAAAATATAAATTTATGCATCATAAATTGCAAAATTGGAGGTAGATGTTCAATTTGGGACAGGAATTTTCCCTAGTTTTCGGTTCGAATCAGGACAGGACGACCGGGACGCCACGCTAATTTAAATTGTTGAACCGATCACCAATCACCCAAACAAAATGAATGATAAGAAGATGAAAATATTACTGACAGAATAGTAGAGCAAAGATAACTTTGAAATGGTTTCTTTCAAACACTTGTTGAATCTTGCTACCTCGAGGGAAACTTCACATGTAGAAATCCAGCCACATTATGTTAATTTACCAGACCATATAACCTATATAACTCCACGGATAAGGGGGCTACAATTTGGCACTGATATTGTCTATATTAATAGCTTAGCAACTAACAGCTGCACGTTCCATATGCCTATTTTCAAGGTTCATCTCATCAATGAAAAACTACTAGAAACAAAGAAACCAGGAAGGCGTAGATACGCAAGCAGACCTTTCAGGGCTGAAGTATGATTGAAGTTCATTGAGAACTTGAACTCTCGTCCTCATCAACTTCATCGACTTTAGGGTCCTCTTCTGGTTCAACACGTTCTTGTTTTCCCTGTGTCATAACACGTCCGGTCATTGGATCAACTGGGCGAGTGTCTCGTGGGCCTCCTTTTCGTCCCATTGCCACCATTGGTGGTGGGGGTAGCAAGCCTGCTCGGAAGAGAAGGCGCTGAACAGGTTCCGATGGCTGTGCACCAACAGAAAGCCAATACCTGAATAGTGATTGAAGACATCAGGAGATATTACAAAGAAGTATTTCATGCATTTTGGTGAACAAGTAAACTAGATAACTTATCCTACTAACAAGAAGTAAGGGCTACAAGCCTCCAAGGCCTATACGTAGAAAATCCCAGATTCCGATATGCATATTTCGAATTACGGAACTGACAGCTCAAACAAACCATAGAAATTAGTTGCCCTGCAGCAAAAGTCTCAACAGAAGGGACTGAAGCAAGTTATGTCATAGATTAAACACGTCCTAACTGACAGTGGTTTACAAGATTTGCAGACCAACCTCAGCATGCAATAAAATCCTCTTAAACATATTGATTAGCTCAGTAATGCCTGCTGATGTTACTTGTGCCGGAACATGGAGAAGCCAGACTTTGAATTGAAAATGAAACAGAACAATGAGCGGTGATTTCTAAAGCAACTTTTATCTTCAAACCATGTTTTAGATGATGTAACAGCGCAGGTTAGCCAAAATCAAGATACCATGACTGTCTCACGATAGACCAGTATTTTGCATTGATGGATATTCCTCTTTATCTCATTTAGCAATGCAATGCAACACTAAAGAACAGATAAATGGGAAAGTGCAAATAACCTATCTCAATAAGCTTAAAGAATAAACAATACAATAACTAAACCATATAAAGAGCTTCATGTATCCACAGACTCAAAAGACGCTTCTCAGAAACTAAGCAACCTGAAATTATAACTCAGAGTTTAAACCACTTACTTCACTCTGTCAAAATTAATACCCATTCTTTTACCTCCATCTTGACCTGCATGATTCAGCAAATTAAAATTAATTAAC
>JACFYI010000572.1:136406-148727 GCA_014898755.1 Handroanthus guayacan
TACATTATATTTAAGAGATTCTAAAATAGCATATGTTACATTATATTTAAGAGACTTTATATTGTATCATATATTATATGTAATACAATTCATAATCTATAAATTTATATTTTTTGTAGTATTTTATTTATTAAATAATAGATATTTATTTTTCAGGTTTGGATTTGGATTGTCCTTATTTTATACAAATTCAATTCATTTACAATTCTAAATTAGCACTTTGATCCATTTTTGACCCATTTATAGTACTAAGTTGGGCGAATACATCCTAATTCAGTTGATTACTAGATATTAATGAATAAATTATTAATAAATATTTTTTTCTTCTTTGTTTTATGAATGAATTGAAGTTTTAAACATTATATACAAATTAGGACAAATGTCACTAATGGTTTCAAAAGTTTTCATTTTTTTTCACTTTAGTTTCTCATATTTTATTTTTGACTTTATAATCCCTAAACTAATAAATTTGTATCACTTTAGTCTTTTAATCAATTTTTAGCCACTTTTAGCTGGAAAAAGGACTTACATCAACATCACTCGATGGAAAAATTATTATTTAAATAAAAAATAAATAAAAGAGAAAGTATCTAAATAAGAGATCCTAAAAATCACCAATATCCTTTGCACCTATGTAAGTATCAATTTTATAAATATTGTTCTTATTTGAAATTATTTGTTAGATTTCTTGCTTAAAATAACAATTGTGCCCATTTTAAATGGCGAGTAACATCGACGTGAGTCTTTTTTACGTAAAAATTGGCTAGAAAGTTGACAAAGGACCAAAGTGATACAAATTAATTAGTTAAGGACCCTACTGCAAAAATAAAAAATAAGGGACTAAAGTGAAAAAAAAAAGAAACATGAGGGACCATTAGTGACATTTACCCTACAAATTATTAGAAATTAGCATCTTGATAGGTGCAAAACTAAGTTTTCACTATAAATTAGCAATGAGCTATTAAATTAGCAATTTCAATAAAACTTGGGGACCATTTTGAGCTTTAAGTGAGAAAGTAAATAGGAGGTAGATGACATTTTTGTTATTTTATTTCTTTCGTTTGAAAAAATATTGAGACTTATCTAGAGGGATAACATTGGAAATACTTAAAAATGTGATGATTGATTTAAAATTGATCAAAATTTAGGGACTAAAATAAAATTTACCGTATTGGTATGGAGCAAAGATTAAATATTTTATTTTCTATATTAAGAGTAGGCCCAAACCTCACAACAAATAAATTTTACTCGCAAGTCCAAGGGTCACAACACAACAGGGGTGGTGGCGCAGTTGGCTAGCGCGTAGGTCTCATAGCTTAAGAGTGATCCTGAGGTCGAGAGTTCGAGCCTCTCTCACCTCATCATTTTTCTCCTTCCGATTTTTTTTTTTTCTTTTTCTTTTTCTTTTTTTTGAATAAATTGCATTTTACCTCTTTGTGAAACACAAAATATGTTAAAAAACCTTTATAAAAAAATAATAAGGACCAAGCATCCTTATATTTTTCGAAAATAAAAATTATTGGCTTTTCACATAAGGGATTAACATGCATCTTTTTGTAAAAAGAACAGATATTAGCTCGATGCCCATTGCCATTTTATAGTAAAGTTTCCTACCTATTTCATTTTCTAGAAAATGTAATTTACCCTTTTTCTCTACTAAGCCTCTCTCAATTGTTCCCAAGTAAATTATGAATCTTATTGCATCTAACAAAACGATTATTTTGTTTTATTGCTAGAAAACTATGCCATGTTATAAGTTCATCTGTCGTTTCATGTTTCTAGTATTGATTTTATGAAGAATTTTACATAGGTTTTAACAAAAGAAATATTCCTTTTATGTATTCTTCATTATTATTCTTAAAATATAATTACTCTTAAAGTGAGATGATAGTGTGAAGGAAAAAAGAATCATTTTTAAAAAAATAAAAACAAAAGAATTTGGAAACAATGGATTTGAAATTGAAAACGAGAGAAATTATGAGCAACAGAAAATGAGAAGAAAAAGAAAGTACCTTAATATTAAAGTTGTTATTATTATGTTACTTCTGTCATAGGAATGAAGACAAAGACATTGAAACCATTTATTATAGGCCACTAAATAAGACTCAAAAAAGTAGAAATAACTATTTACAAGGATTTACTCTTCAGGGGCACAAAATGATTTAGGGATAATTACCTCAACAACCCCTTAACATTTAACCTAATTATAAAAATACCCCATATAGTTTAAAAAATTACCAAAACACCAAACTACATTTAGATTTACACATATACTAATAAAGGGTCTAATTGTAAAGTTGCATAGATTCTATTTTAAATTTAATTCCGTCAAATGAACTAAGGAAAAGGGGTGTTCTGGTAATTGTTTGAATCACATTGAGTGTTTTTATAATTAGACCAATCTCAGGGAGTGTGGACGTAATCATCCCAATGGTCTATGAGTGGGACATTTTGGAAAACTGGAGGGGATCATATACTTGAGAAACCAGAGTTAGCCATGATACAGATAGAGCAAAATTTGGCACTGAGTTCTAAACACTGATCCTCAAAACCCATTCGGAAGACAGCACGAATCATACATAAAAGTGAGGAATTTTATACATTACTTGAACTATCTAATGCCATTCAATGCCTCCAAGTGTTGTACTGCCCACTCCTTCCCAAACGTCGTTGAAACCGACTTCTTCATTGTCAACACCTTCCATATTGTCGTCCCACCAACCGCCTCCATTTTCATCTGTTCACAGGTTAAGGACATAAAAGTATCTCATTAATAACAGAACTCCGAAGTGAATACATGTAATAAAAATGTCATAAGTTTTAATACTAGAATCTGAAGGACTCCAACTCACAATGGTTGAAAAGAGGTTTAGGCTCCTCTCTGTGAAAATTCGTCCTTCTTGAACTCTGTCTTGGTTTTGGATCTTCTCCAAGAACTACCAACCTCTTTGGAGGTAGCTTATCATCGTGACCTTGTAATTCAAATAGGAAAATGAATGCATTTTAATGCTATGTAAGAGATACATTCTGGTTCTACATAGAATTGAAACTAGGTAGATTTCTACAATTCAGATGGCTTATCATCATGACAAATAACACATTCAGATATGTTTGCTCCTCAAGATTAGTATGGGTAAAGTTTAAAAGATCTCATAATAGAAAGTAAAAGAAGATTAAAGAATCAAATGAAATAAGCTGCATGCATAAAGACATAGTAATAAGTATTTCCGACATTTTATGCTTCCCAAAACTGAAAGGTGACAAGTATTTCCAGCATCAGGATTTAGACAAACTTCAATAAAAAGGGAAGCAATAAAGAAAGAGTGCTTGAAACTAAACTGTACGAGTCCTTTTACAGAAGAGTGCTTGAAAATAAGAGGGTGTTTGTGTAAGCTTATTTGAAGCATCTTATAAGATCCTACATCTCGATAAGATTTTTTTCAAGCCAATGAGATCATAGATCTTATCTTAAAAATAAATTGTGGAAGTGTTTGGGAAAAAATAAAATATCAAAACTTATAAGATATTAGTAATGACAATTTTGTATTTCAAATGGTTAGAAATGGAGAGTGTTAAGATATTAAAAATAAGTTAGAAACTCGTTACTTTTTCTAAAAGAGCTTAAGATCTAACATTTTATTTTGAGAGCTTACAAGACTTAAAAGGAAAATAAATAAATAAAAAAAAAAAAAAAACCCTCACCACATAGTTTCTGACATCTTATAAGCTCGTAAACATCTAAACATGTTTTAAAGAGCTTATAAGCTTACCACTCTATGATAACTTTACAGAGGATTGCTTTAAACTAAGTTGTCAAATTGTACCGAATCAGATTGGACTAAAAGGCAACATATTGAGAAACACATGAAGGCAATATCAAGAAATGATTTCGTAATAACAAGTAAATCAGTTGCTATTTATTAGAGGCTTAAAAGGTACACATGAACTACATGGACTTTGCAAACCTTCAAGCAGATGTTTTCTCTTTCTTGTTTCCTGCTGTAAGTCATCAACATCAAGAATTTCGCTCTCATTGGTTGAATAAGAATTCCTGGAACTGTTTTTGATGTTTTCGACATTCTTGAACATAGAGAAAGCATAATCAATGGAAAACTTTGCCTCTGTTTCACCTCCTTCCTTTTTAACACTTTGTCTTTCTGCAATCCTATCTGAATGTTCGCCACTTAACGGAGACGAAAAGGGCTGCTCTTTATCCTGCGATATCAGATTCTTGAGCTCATATTTGGTTTCTTATAAGACATGATATTGCATAAATTTACCTTCCTAGTTCACCCTAAATAAGATTTTCCAACTTTCAAATACTCCAAATTAACCAAAACCTAAGCTATTTGATAATGCAGTTTTCTAGTTACTCCTTCCACATCCTCTAATACAACAAACCACAAAATATCTCCATGCAAAAGATAATAGAACTCTTCAAGAATCAATTATTCTATAATCAACAACCACAACATAGGTTGCGTCAGGTAACCCTAAAGCAGTTCTTTTATTTACAATACAAAAATCAACAAGAAGTAACACATTTGCATTCTTCCCTTTCTAAATTTTTGTTCATGAATTACAACTACTTCAGAATGTAAAAAGTTTTAATCAATAATTTAATATCGTTTCCTTTATCTATTCCATAAGCCAAGCAATACACACGCGCGCGCGCACAAACATATCACCTGAACCGACGAGGGTAGCACAGAACTCCTGTGTAACTTCTTGTTAAGGTAATCAGAAAGCGAGAGGCCTAAACCCTTTCCACTGGGTTTTTTGAGTTCCACATTCTTCTTACAATCAATTGACCTGAATCATTGCATCACAGTGCAAAATCATATATGCTCAGAAATTGGGGGAAGAAAACAAATCAAAAACATAATGAGAATTTTCAGTTCAAAATTCTACCGATTTGAAGCGCGGAAGAGGAAAGTCGACTTGATCGAGCGTTGCCCAATTGGTCTAAGTGAACACTTTTTTGAGTTCATATCTTTCTGCAGATTCCTTTTCTTGTTTCTAAGTTTTCCTTTGGAGCAATTTGGTTCAGTTTTGTCATGAGATTGGCTCCAAATTTCAAATAAATTGGCGGCCAAAATAAATAATTGAAAGCTCGTATATATTGGGGATGTAAATGAAAATAAAAGCATATTTAGTTTTATATTTTCGGGAATTCCTTTCTTTTTTTTTTAAAATTGTAAATGCGTTTACAACTAAAAATTTATTGATGAGTGGGCTTTGAGTTTTGGTTGTAATATAGGGGTAATTTACCTTATCACCCCATGGGATTTGACATAATTATAAAAATATCCCATATAGTTTGATAAATTATAATAATATCTCATGATGTTGAATCAACAAGGATCTGTTTGTAGTGTTTCAACCAATTTATTACACTTTCAGCATGTGTCTAATTGTAATGCGGAGGTAGTATTATCCTAATTTTTCAAATAATAAGAGGTTTTTTTTAATCAGGTTAAACGTATGGTTGTTTGGTAAGTATCCCTATGTATTGTTATTATGCCATCACGATTGCTAAAAGAAATATTCTTACATTAAAATAATTTTGACATCCTGATTGAGATTATATTCAATTTTTTTTTTTTTTTAAAGAAGCGATTACATTTAATCATTCATCAATTCATAACATGAATACATTTTAAAGATTAAATATATGAACTACATAACAATTCAAATAATCTAAACTACCATTTGGTAGATAAATAACTACCATACAGTAGACAAACACTCACACGCTATCGGTGGGACTCGAATCATGCACCTTCACTTTGAAATGGTGGAGGCGATGCCACTACATCCAAAGCTTGGGGGCAGATTATATTGAATTAAAGTTCATATAATTTTACATTCTAAATATGAAGTGAAGAAACACAATTTTTTATGCATGTTGTAGAAGATATAGATGTTCCATTGAGCCAAAAAGGAAACAGTGTTATTTTGAAGTACGACAAAAAATAGAAAAGAGTTTAGATTTATCATTCTAAAATCGCAAGGAAGTATTTTATATCTGCCCCTATCCCACCAGGCACCGATTGATTATATGGATAACGGGGTACTATGTGGCTGGCAGCATGTCACCCAACGATTACCTACGCCAAACTCACCACACAATGATGGTTGCTCGACAATCAAAGATTATATTGAAGATCTCATGTTTTGAGGTTTATTAATAAGTTTTAACCTAAATTTATAAATTCAAAACAATGTGTTCGTAGTGTCCGAATATTAATAATTTTAATTAATGCCAATTTTGACGGCCAGTACATAGGGGTAACTCAGTAAAAATTATGAAATAGATAATTAACCAAAAAATAATATATCATTAATTATTTCACACCTCAACTAAATAAATAAGGATTTGTAATTCTAAAAGCTGTCAACTTCCATGAAAATTCAAGTCCGGCTGATTCCAGAGTCGTTGTAGACTTTGTAGCATACCACCTCTTGTAAAAGAAGACTCCGAATCACAATAATACCCCCCTCCAACTCGCATTCATATTTCCTATCTCTCTCTCTCTCTCTCTCTCTCTCTACATATATATACATAAATAATATATATTGAAAAAAGAAGAAGAAAAAAAAAAACAGAAATTTATATATATAACTGCAAAAATCTGAAAAATACTCTGCAGCCATAGCAATGGAAGAGAATACATCATATCTACCAACTCATATCCTACACCTTGTACTATCAAGCTTGCCCGCTAAGTCCCTGCTTGGGTTCAAAACTGTTTCTAAATCATGAAATACCATGATGTTGGATCCCGTATTCATTGCGATATACTTCTAGGGAGCTACTACCTTCAAATAATTCTAAAATATATACTATTTCTTTTATTAAATTGTGAGATGGAAAATCAATATTAATTACTAAAAAACTACCGTGACGCCCCCATTATATCAACATGTTTTTAAGCTATTGTGATGGCGTGTTTCTCTTACACGACAATTCATACATGACATATGTTTCGTGGAATCCATGCAATCGAAGAAAGACTGTGATTTGGTTCCCATATAAATATGATTGTTTCCAAACAAATTATGGGCTTTGTCATATATGTTTGTGTTTTTATTGCAAGAGTACAGGGAATGACACAACAATCAAAATATGGATTAAAGAGGAGGAGTGTGAAAAGAATTTTTGGACAAAGTATACGATGATAGAGAATGTGAAGATGAAACATGAATTCTAAATCACATGAGGAAGCAAAGTGTCTAGTGAGAGGTTTCAATGCTTATTATTATTATTTTTTTTATAGAATTTTTTTAGCATATTTCCTATTTCACATGAGGTAAATTACACTTCACCACTTATAGGTTTTACTTTTATAACATGGTTCATATTCTAGGTTCCAATATTGTCGATTTTGTGGTTTCGCCTTTTTGTTCATGGTTCATGTCTTGGGCTGAAATATCTGGAATACTGGTGATGATTTTTCAATTAAGGGTAATTTGATCAATTTAATTCTATGATTAAATATTTACATAACGCATTTTATTTGGTTCTTAATTTAATATCATGATTGAGGAGAAAAAAAGGAAATTCAAGAATTTTAAGTAATATCTTACTTTAAGTAATTTTTTTAAAAAAAATATTTCTTTTATAAATAAATCTTATTTTATAAAAACTTCCAAGAAACAAAAACAAAAATTTCCCAAGTCCTTTTCAAGTCTTTTTCGATTAACTATGTCATAACTTGGTTTAAACGCCAAATGATAAAATCGTAACAAATAAAAAAACATAATAATTTCATAATCGACAAGAGTAATAAAATATTTTATTAGTAACAAGGACAGTAACTTTCGAGGAAATTAAGACAATTTTTTTTAGGAAAAAAACAAAGAAAAAAAGAAAAAAGAACGACTAAGAAGGAGTAAACGTGAGTGGTGAGTGCCCACCTTTCATTTTCAAGGCATTAACCTAATTTATTTTTTTTATTTTTTTATTTTTATTTTTCTAACTTACCTCACACGGAAGACTTTAGGAAGATGAATATGGTCCCATTTGTCAATGTCTCCAACCAAACGCTCTTTCACATTATCTTTCCCCCACTCTCTCTCTATATATTTTAATAAAAAAAATATTTTATTAATTTGAAGAAGACAAAATTTCAATTTTCATTTGTTTTTGACCTTACAAGGCATCTCGAAGCATACAAGGGGGACCAATTTATAAATTGTTTTTAGGGCAAGACTTTATATACCATTGTAGGGCTCCAATCGAGGGATTTAGAAAGAGGTGCGTGATCACTCAATTTGTAGACAATGTCAATAATGATGATCCAAATTTATTGCTAATATGAAAATCTAATTGTATCAAGATTCGAGATATTATCCGACCATCATAAAACTTAAAGATTTTGTCTTAAAAAAAAATTCTCGAGGATGAGAGAGGTAGGTACCAGTATATGAAACGGTCTTATCTACAGTGGAGGATTTTGTCCTCCATCAGGGGCAACATAATTGATATATATATATATACATATACATGTATATAATATATACAATACACGCATATATATAATTTACCTACATATAACATCTCTCTCCCTCTCTCTCTCTCTCTCTCTCTCATCTTTCACACATGTGAAGGATGGGAAGAAATGGCGAAGGAGGAGCTGCAGCTGAATGCTGTATGTGTGGAGATTATGGCATATCTTCTGAGCTCTTCACTTGTAAACACTGTCGGTTTCGATCCCAGCACAAGTAAGTACATTTCTTTCACAAACTTCCATTCATGCTTGTATTAATTCTTTCCACGTTATTGTCTCATACTTACGGTCAAGATCCTCTGTTCGGAAATGATACAATATTTCATATATTCATAATTATACGCCAAGTGCTAAAAGAATTTCTTTGTAAAAACAAATGATTATAGAATAATACACCTGAAATGCATCTATCTCCTGAAATAGAAGATGAAACATGGAATGAAATAGAGGATCCAAATCGCATAATTTACCAGATATTATGGTATAATTGTTGGAACATATGATAACATGTTCTTACAACAACTCTTAGCAGCTTTTTTGAAGCAAAATATGTTGACAAATCAAACTAATGTTGCAGATATTGTAGCAATCTATACCCAGGAGCAGAATCATACAACATATGCAATTGGTGCCTTAGCCAAAAGAATGACATAAAAGGAGAAGAAAACGCAAAAAGAACCTCTCCAAAGTCTTCATCAATACCACAAAAGGCCACAAAAGATGACATAAAGATGAACAAAAGCAAGAAGGTTTTGGGAGGTCTAAAGGACATAAAAAAGGGTAGCAACCAAATGATCAAGATTAAGCACACTAAGCTTCCGGTGGACCGATCCGACGGTGGAGTTTCGAAGAAGATTATTCGACGGATGAGATCATCCAATGCGATACCAAATCGTGGGATTATCATAAAACAAGTTTCTAGAAATAAGGTGAGAAGGTATAAGCTTCTTGATGAAGTCTCAAGCTAAGTTAAGGGGAAAAGTATTGATCAAATTAAGGCCTTGTTTGGATCCTTCTCAAGAATTTTTGGATGATCAAATGTTGTTGAATTTTGAATTTCTATATTAAATCAGATAATATCTTGAAGCTTTCTTGCAAATCTCAACACTTTCCATCTTTATAAAGCATATGCCATTTTTTTTTTCTCTTCTTGGGTGGGGGTGAAGAGGGGGATAATTACCTCAACAATCCCAGAGGTTTGGTCCACAGAAACGCAATATCTAATTTGAGAAATTATAATAATACCCATAAAGTCTACTTGTAATATGTTTCGGTCAATTTGTTATATTTTCAATGAGTCTAATTGAAATATGCTGAGACTATTATTGTAATTTTTCAAACTATAGGGGATGTTTTTATTATTAAATCAAAGTTCAAGAGTGTTCAGGTAATCATTTCTTTATTTTTTCCTTTGCCTCCCTTTTTTTGGTACACTTCTTCATATTCCTTTCAAACAGTAATAAATTAAAGAATTTGATGTTGATTGGGGGGAAGAATACTTTTCATGGTGACAAGAAACCACTACAAAAATATTGCCACAATTTAGAATATGCTAAGGGCCACCACAACTAATTTGTCATAATTTGTAACCCCTTGTCACATCCCATTTTGTAATCATAATTGACTTTAGAGCAACCAGATTTTGGAGCATAACACGTTTGATTTAATCTAGAAACATCTAATTTGTGGGGCCCTGAATTAAAAATTTTCGATTAATAACATATTAAGTTTGATTTAATCTAGAAATATCTAAACAGTGGGGTCCCAGAATTGAACATTTTTAATTTGAGCAATTTGGGCACGTAATATACCAAGTACAAAGAATTTTTTGTAGCTGGCAAGAATTGAACGTAGAAAGGTTTTTATGAATTATTTATGGTTAGATGGTAGCCATTTCTATTATGTCAATATATAAAACTATGTCAAGAATTAGATAATTGTGATATTAGTCCTACATTGATTAACAACTTAAATGTAATTTACTTCATTAAATGGGATGAGACATGATTGATTAAAAATATGATATGAGAAGAGTAAAATTACATAATCAAATAAACATCATGCATACTTTTATGGATTATTTAAAGAATGTACGTATTGATCTATTTCAGTCGTCCATTGTGTACTTTGATAAACTATTATACCGATTAAGATATTTTACTAATGTGTCATTAATTAAACATTCATGCATCAGAAGACTACTTTAAAAATTGGTCTTCCGCTCCCACTAGAAAATTCTTAATCGAAAATGGACATTTTTGCTCCATTAATAATTAGTAGTTGAATTGGATTAGAACATCCCACCTCCAATGTAAGATATCTCGTGATGAAAGCATCTTACACCAGTTTGAATATTTAGCTATGGATCTTCATCTGTGGATAATTCAACGGATTACTAAAAAATGTATTATTGAACTTTAATTATCATATGTGTACTTTGATTAGATTCTTACATCAATTTACATATTTTCCTCATTGAATAAACATTCGAATGTTAGACAACTATCTCCAAGATTAGATTATCTTCAACAAAAAAGTAAGATATTTTTCTCCATGAGTAATGGGTAATTAATTAGACTTGGATTATAACATCCCACTTCATTTTGGATGCAAGCATTTCATACTGTACTGAAAATATAACATTAGGTCATCATCCATTAAATTACATGAGTTACTAGGTTGGATAAATTAGTACGTATATAAAGAGGCTTTTGTTTCTCTATTATGCTGAATTAAAATTGTTTCTCAATTTCAATTAGAATTTATGCATGTTTAAATACTTATGCAAATATGACACATCAAAAATAAATAAACAAATAAAATAAAAGAAAAGGGAAGAAAGGCATATGTGATGAATTTATGCTTCAATATTTATGTAACTTTACTTATATTTGTATATGTGCTTTCTTAATTAATGAACTTAAAAGAAAAGATCACAGGAAGAAAAAGTCATTATTTCTGGAAGCAAACCTGCACTTCAGTAAGTCATTCCATATGTTCTATTAAGGACCATGTCCTATTGATGACTTAAAAACAATAACATATATGCGTATGTATGTGTATATACATACATATATATATATATATAACTGCAAAGTGCAAACTTAATTAAGATGAATCAAAGCACAGAGCCTTGAGAATTATAGCTGATCTATCAACATTATTTCCAACAAAATCACATGCATGTCAAGCTACGAAGTGAGCCGAGCAATTTGCCTATATGGACAAACGAAACAGAGATAGAAGAGCTAAGAAACGACTTTCCATCTGAGACAACAGGATTTCCATTTTTGTGTCAAAATCAGTTCATACGTAAAAATAAGCTCATACATTTTGCTGTCTGCGCATCCTTTGCATTGAAATAATGTCTAACTTAAGAAAACTTCAGAATTTTAGTTGAGACTTGAGGGTCCATTCTTCTCTTCTTACAGCTGTGACAATCTTCATGACAACCTTCTCTAGATTCTTTTCAAAGATGATTCATTACATCATTAAGTCAGATTAGCAACTACAAGAAAAACCAATATCAAATACCACAACTACCAAAAAACTAAACCTACTATTCAGTAAAAAAAACTATTTTAATCTCTGACCTCGGGCTTGACCATTTTTAGATACGCATAATCAAATTTTTTGTTCATAGAAACAAAGTAGAGAGGCATTGGCAAATGATTCGAAAAGAAATTTACAACTTCTATTTAACTATAGACAACAAACTTATTCTACATTCATTTCCTCTAGCTAGCTCCAAGCCAAATGATCAAAATCAGGGGAAATAAGGCTTTCACTATAAGTAGCAGCTTCAACC
>JACFYI010000572.1:157580-174277 GCA_014898755.1 Handroanthus guayacan
AAGAAGAGAAATAAGTTTTTTGTTTCTCCTTTCATTTTGTCTAAGCTTGAAAAGGTGCTTGCTTCATACCAAATAGCAGGTGATGCAAAATAGTAGGTGATACAACATTTTACATTTAAAAATGTTAGACATAAGTCATTGTTGATAAGGAAATAAAATCACCTTGTTGCACAGCCGTGAAGCATAAATTTGCATCACAACATTTTATTCAATAAAAAAAATTAGCTGAAAAAGATAGCGTGGAATATAGTAGAAAAAATTAAGACAAGCAGCTGTACCATACAAATTAAATAATTTAAGTCCAAATGATCACTTGCCACTAAGCTAGGTTCTTGCAGGATGGAGTGTAATCCTGGACAACCCTAACTTAGATCATTCAAGCCCTCATGGCTAGGGTCAGCAAAACTACAAAAGTATAAAACCAATCAAGATTTTCCACTGACCATATGACCGGTCGTGGATATCCACCCTAAAGTGACGTTATCAACTTTTTCAATAATCTACAAACACCGCCCCCGGGCGCAATTTTTAAAAAGAAGCTACTAGAAATAGCAATAATGTGCAACCACCATCTACAAGGATATCCTATGTCATGTCAGGTCACTACAGCCCTGATCAAGTTTCTGCTTAACAGTTTACTCATTATATTACAAGCTGAGCCTTCTAATGTTTGTCTAGTGTAAAACAAACGAATATCCTTTTTTCAACCGCCAGTATATTCATAGTGCTATAAGCATTGAGATTTTAAAGAGTTCGCTAAAAATAAAGAAAGAAGGCTTTATCATCACCAGCTTTAGCACCATCTGCTAAGGAGGGGTGAAACACGGATTGTTCAGCATTAAAGTACTGATGCATATAATCTTTACCGTAGCATAATGAGTATCTCCATTTTATCTACTATTCCTTTATGCATGTTTGTAGCATTATTAGTAACTTACCTTTGACCAGCGGGAACTAGAAGTAAAATCTCCTTTTTCCTGAAGCATTGACTTGAAATTAGATATTGCAGCAGCACGCTCTGCTTGTTCTCTTTCTTGAGCAGCCCTCCTCAGAGAAAAAACCCTGAAACAAAAGTAAATAAAGGTTTGTGCACACGCATCACAACAATTGAATACTCTTATGAACTCACAGAAACAATTAAGTCCAGTTATATGAAATAGATTTCAATGAACTTAGCTAGGACCTATTATCTCTGCCGGAGCATTTATTTATATTCACCAGAAATCAAAATAACATAAGCTAAAAATCTGAGCCATCAAACGTCCAACAATGCAGAGTACTATCACACACTCAGCATTCCAAACCAAACTCCCAGAATAAGAAATGGAAAATTACTCAATTGAGTATTCTAAGATTAACTATTAAATCCAGACTGTTTTCTTCCGAGTAACACTTACACACGAGAAAACAAGATAGATTGTAAGAAGCCTGAATAGAATAATTTTCATAGAAAATTATTTGTAGATTAGAAGTTTAATCGAAGATCTGAGAGTTATTACCCTGCCCAACCACAAAACAATCAATTTCACTGAGTGATTCATGTATTGGAAAAAGTTTCACGAGCTGTGCAGATTAAGAGAAGTACTAAAGATATAAGATGGAAAGCCTGATCATGCAGTAGAGAGCGCGCGCGCACACACCTGTGCACAGGCATGCATGTCTATATCCACATTGGCGCTTACATATGGAAAGAGAGGAGTGAGAGAAGGGAAGAACATATTCATTTCAAGTGATGGACATGCACTAGAGATTGGAGAAATATCTGGCCAAAAATGATCATAAATGGAGGGCGGTGAGGGCCCACTTCCTCTCCCTGTTTATGTTATTATATTGGGAGCACATGAATCTTCATGATTTAAAAAGCGTATAACAACGGTAAGAGAGAGAGAGAGAGAGAGAGGATGAGGGCCTGGATGATGGAGATTCATGTTTGAACCTGCTTAACACCCAAAACAAGTTGACATATTCTCAAGTTACCATGCAAATCCAATCAAGAATTGGGGATCGGGAACCCAAGGACTGATTTCAGCAGATAATATCGTTTGAATTTCATGTTTAACTAGTTATCAATAATCAAATCGTAACTGAACAATGATCAGACATAGGATAATCAAGAAAAAGATTCAACTGACTCTAAAGTAGAATTGAACAGAGAAATGGTTAACCACAGTGATACCTCTCATTTAATAAAAACTCCCTTTCCTTCCGGTCCAAAGCCTGAAACCGTGGATCCTCCCCCCATCTCCTCTTAAATTTTTGATAATCTGTGTTTTGGTCAATATCCTGAATAATTAAAAAGAAAAACTTATCTAAGTCCCTTGGCTTCATATAATGCCTATTCAGAGTTCAAATTCCAAAAGAAACAGAGAATACTTTAATAGGAGACAATTGCATCAAACCTCCTTTGCTTCTTCCAGTAACTGCTTGAAACCCTCCAAAGCAGCCTTCTGTGCAGCTCGTTTTTCCTTTCGCTCCTCTTCGGCACGTGTGCGGACATAGTGCTCAAAAAGAGCTCTCCGAGCACTGTGGCTTGCAATAGCCTGCAACAGAACAACTTCATGAAAAGCAAAGCAATGGCAAAATGCATACATACTAAGCAAATAGATAAATGCATAATTACAAAGAAAGCACAGTGCGTAACCAGTGGAATTGGAGACTGATTAAAGATCGCAGGAATAAACTGTTCATATTACTAGAATTCGGGAAACTCACAGTTCAAAAGATGGGACAAGAAATGAATAAGTATTGGACACCACTTAGAGATCCTCATTGCAGATGTGTATGTCTGGCAATGGCTGCTAACTTTATTCAGTTCTCGAAAGTGGTTAAAGCTTGAAATTAGCAAATTCAGGTTCCAGCAGTAACTTTTGAATTAAAATCGATAAATGACTCTGACAAATTTGCAAAGAAATGAACAGTTTTTCTGGCATCACAGAAGCAATTAACTGTCGATACTGATCGCTGAACAAAACTTACAAACATAAGCCTACACACTGCTGTGTGGACACAAGAAGCAAGTTGCCAAATAAGAACCAATTCAGCAGTTCACATGTTCAAAATATGTAGCATAACAAATTACATAATTATGTTTAAATTTGAGATCTTTCCCCACAAGATGCAGTATACAACTCTCTCAAGCCCTTACTGAAAAAATAGGGCGGTCAAGTTGCAAAGCTCTTTTAGTTAATTTTCATAGTTTACTAGCTCAATCTGACCCTCTGATGCCACGAGATTTTAGGGGATATCCTAAGACTAAATCTGTATTTTTCACTTAGTTATTTTCTCTTTTGCAATCTAAATCAATTAACTGGACGTCCATTAAGCCTAAACCATACACTGTCCCTTGCCTCTTTGGGCTATAAGCCTTTCTCTATCCAAGAACCACCCAGGTTTTACCACGTCATCATGTATGTTTACTTAGTTGATAATAATGAATAGATTTTAGTCATAGCATATCTGGCATGTTAAGCTAAACCAAAAGGCTGGAAGGAATTTATTCCTAGAAGTATCAAAATGAACAGTATCAGCATGTCTATTCATTAATCTGTAGTGCCAGTCAAAAAAAGTCATCCAAAAATTACACAGAAAGCCATGCCTTCAAGTCTTCAACAATAATTAATTGAATAGATGAAAGGGTGACAGCAGATGCAGGAATGATGTTTATTTACTTGATTGGAAGAATATGCTTTCGTGTTACAGTTTACTTATTAGAAGTATCTACCCATCTAACAAAGGGTTATAACTTTCCAATATGGTACTCTGGAGTTAAAGTCTGGAACTCAATAAAAGAATTAGAAGGTCTTTAGATGCTAAAGTGACACAAACATAAACTGGAACCTTGGTTGACGTAACTGTTATCAGTCTAATCATATACTCCTTATACAGTTAACATACACAAATATAGCATGAAGATCTAATGGCAGACGTAAACATCTAAATAAAATGAGGGCATAAAAGTATAGGCCACTAAAATAAGTTTTTCAAAAGGCAGCATGCTGCATGTCAACACAAAATATAACAAACATATAAGATGAATCTCCAGAAACACAGAACGCCCCAAATCCTGAAACAATTATTCATCAATAAAGGAATTGACAAACCTTGAAACGTGGATCAAACACTATTTTAGGAAGCTCTTTCTCCCATTTTGAAAAGGGTGCCACTCCCCGTTCCTTGAGCATCTCCTACAAATTCCAAGGACACAAACGATGATCGAACACCACAGGATTTCAGAGAACTGATTAGAACTCTGAGATGATGATACAGAAGTTAGAAGCTGATATTATCGTATAAAATTTGAGGTATTCAATACCAAAATTGAAAGGAAACAAGGAAATGGTTCATAAGCGTTGAGATCTTTGAAAACATGTGTGCATGTGTGTGTGCGAGACCAGAAGTGGAGAGGGGGGCTAAAACGTTGTAGGAGATATCATAGCATGAAAAGAGGCATACAGCTGAGTGAAAACATGATGAAATGACATTATCGTCCTGTAACTTACTGGAAGAAGGTTGGTTTAACTCAAACCTGTTTAAGCTTCCAATAGGCTGAGGAGAATCCTCCCCAAGCAACTTGATGACAGATGTTTCCAGAAGTTTCTATTTCTTATAGCTGGCATTAATATATCCTTTGCTTCCCCACAGTTTAAATTTCAGAGTTAAAAACTTGGAAGAAAGCAACTAAGACTTGTCTAATCCCACTGGAACCTATCTCTTTAAATAGGTGCTTTTTTAATTTATAAAAAACATAACCAAATCCTAGACCAGTTGCGCATAATATATCCAGAAATGAATCAATTTATGCTCTCTTGGATCAACCACATGCACTCCAGGCACCAATGATGGGAAATATTCACCGAAGCAACTCTCAAGCAAGGTGAACAAAGTTCCGATGAGAATCCATTTGACTTCCACGGATGATTGTCTAACATCATTTCATGCATGTACGTAGATAGAGCTTACAGGTCCATTCTCTCGCCTAAACTTTACCGGCTTTAAGAAAAGCCCATTCTACTCAGAAAAGTCCCACTCTCCCTAGTCAGTACACAGTTCATCTTGAATTCCTTTTGGAAATTTCAACTCATCTTCCTATCTCAACTTCGGGTCATTGGCAATAGATGGAAGACTTTTATGCCATGATAATTATCAAATGGAAAACAGGAATCATTACATCCTTCTCCCAAACACCAAATCTTAGTTCCAAACAAGAGTTTCTACCCTACGAGAAAAAGAAGGTTTTTGAAGTTCACTATAAAATTTATAAACCTACACATCATGCAACTTTACCCTGAAAAGCAGATAGAAAAAATATCGCCGATCTGATGATCAATGTGTGTCCACGCACCATTATACGTAAATGTGGGTACCGCCTCCAGAAACAGGAACACAAGATTCAAAATACTTAAATATAAATTGCCCACAGTTAATAGCAAATAAAAAAATACCTTAAATTGGAGGATACATTCCTCCTTGGTGGGACCTCCATCTTCATCATCAGAATCAGAAGAGGAATTTGACATATCACCATCCCCATTTGCATCCTTCCGCCTATCTTTATTATTCTCATTTTGGATACCCTTGAGGGGAGCCTCAACCGGTTTTGAGCCATTTAGTTCTACAGTCACAGCACCTGACAGAGTGGGGTTTGGGGAAGTAGAATCAGTGTTTCCAGAATCCTGCAACTTCTTTTTGATGAGATCTAATGCAGAAGGTGATGCAGAGACACTCAAGGATCTGACAGCCGTGATATCACGACCACCTGCAGTAGCAGCAGCTATGCTTAAGCTAGCTGGATCAGATTCTTTTTCAGCTACTATATTAGCATTAGTCACTGACGTCGATTGAGCTTTCAAAGCATCAGCATCTTGCTTCTTTCTCAACTCTATCACCTCACTAGGGATTTGCCAGCTACTTAACTGATAAAAAGCAGATGAGATTGTCAGATTACCTGTCAAAGTCATTGCTATATAAGAGATAAACAAGATAGGAAATTCTCAGACAAAGGCCATATTGTTGTAGGAAAAAATGCTATGGCAACCATATAACCTATTGATAATCATGAACCTCCATTCAGTTCACATATTCCCCCTTCTATTTTGTTAGCATAACGAAAAAAGATGACATTAGCAAACTAAATTTGTTAAATCTATTTCTACCCTTAGTATTATTATGTCAAATGAATGGTGATTCTACAAGCTTTGAGGTTTGTCTAGATTTACACAACATACCTTGAAATATTATAATTTGCTTTTAATACTTTAAAAGAGCAACAATATCGCATGTTTCCGAAATAAGTATCACTACTTAAGCTCTATAATCTGAAAACAATCACTTTGT
Organism: Handroanthus guayacan; assembly: GCA_014898755.1. Classification (NCBI taxonomy): domain Eukaryota; kingdom Viridiplantae; phylum Streptophyta; class Magnoliopsida; order Lamiales; family Bignoniaceae; genus Handroanthus; species Handroanthus guayacan. Next base: position 163,914 of record JACFYI010000572.1, read on the forward strand.
CCTTCACCTTATCTATTATTTTAACACAACTTCATTTTTCTACCAAAACTTGAAATTTAAAAAAAAAAAAAAAGGATAGAGAGAGAGAGAGAGATAATTGAAATCTTCGCATTCTTTAGACAAAGAAATAGAAACTACACTAGAAAGTCTATGCATAGATTCATAGTTAAAACTAACTTTGCTCCTCTCACCCCTAAACTCAAAGGGCTAAATTGCCATCTCCAGTTGTCACTCCTGCGCTATAGATCTCATTCTCCCGATAACTATGAGGAAAGGAAGAAATAAAAATTATTACTCCAAATCTAAGTTTCCATTTGAGAATAACTGTCACCAACCTAAATTTAGATTCAGATGTTGGAACTATGAAATCCTCTTCGGGGCATGTTCCCAATACTAAAAGCTCCTTGCTTTACCTAGCCTGAAGTAGAAGTGAATTTGCAGTCTTCAGACAATCGATTTCTCATCTATGACTGCTCTATTAAGAAAGAATCCCTTATCTTCCTTGTCGGTGAAATATCTATCTAGCCTGCAAATCCTGATTAATTTAATTCTTTTACCAGCCAGTTACTTTCACACTTCATCTTCTTTCCTCCTTCTAAGGTTAGGAAATTGGTCCTACTTAGGGGCTGTTCTTTGCATCCAGAAAGAAATAAAAACAATATTTAACTAAGCTTAACATATGCAGTTCGAAGTACTTCCAACAAACTAAGGTTCTCTTCGGGTTTACTTTCCCTTGAGCTAAACGCACCTAGATCAAGATCATATAAGTCTGTGTCATATCAGTTTCATCAGTAAGAAGCTATTCTTCTCACTTGCAAATAGCCATTTTTTGTTTGGCGAAGCAAAGGAGATTTCTCAGATGTTGCTTGCACATAACTTGATGATAGAAGCCGTCATAGAAGGTTGAGGAACCATTACAATGATTCCCTTTCTGAGTAACGAGAAGCTTTCGTGACATATAAGTTTGTGACATTTAAATTTTTCCTACATTCAACATTTCCTATTCGGATCTTTTATATACATTTTACGTTTTCTATGATCATTTTTATTCAGGTATTTGAGGAATGCTTAGTTTAAGAAAATGAGGTACTTAATAAATTTATATGTTTATTTTAGTAAACTAGAAATGTTATTGTAATTCAATATAACATAGAGGAGGTCTTTCTACATTGGACAAGATATAAGGAGGTTTGTGGATTTTTTGACACAGGGAAAGTTGGTCATTTCCTCCAAAACACTAGGGTTTTCTGACAGATGTTAGCTTTAGGAGAGATGAATGTGATTGGACATACCAGAAAGAAGAGCCTATCTATTGCACAAACCTCGTGCACAGGTCCCTGTAATTAACTCTTTAAAGTTGTTATTCATGTAGAATGAATGCACATTCTCTGAATGATAATGAGAACAAATGTTGGAGCATTGATCCAGAAAAGCCCCAATCATATTAATCAAGGGCGATAAAAATGATGAAAAGAAGAGGAATTTACGGACAAATTATGAGAAAAAACAGATCCTATCTTGTAAAATCTAATATTAGGTTTACATTGTTTTTTCTGGGCCTAGTTGTGATGAGCATGTGGTAGTATCCACAAACCAGAAGTTCAGGACTCGACACATTTATCAGAAAAAAGAACTTCCATCTCAGACATTGTCCAAAAAAGATATTGGAGATTCACAGGATCAGCAAGGCAGAACTCAATAAACCAGGAAACTGAAGGATGAAAAGAAAAAAATCCGCTTCAACTGACAAAACAGTATACTTCTATACAACACTTTATTCATGAAATGCATAACAGAAATGGGACTTGAAGCTTCAGACTTGTAACTATATCATACCTGAGTTCTAGTGTTGTAGTAATATCTTTTGCCATCATTAGTGGTGACCAGTGTCCAATCTGTACCATTCAATTTCTCCCTGAACACACAAGGACATTACAGTCTGTCAGATTAGCTTTGTAATAGAAGGTTTAGAAACAAACTTGGAGTTTAATTAGAGATATGGAAGGACAGAAACAAGCTCATTTTTGCTGTCTGACGTATATCGATTATTTTCCACGGAGAAAGGAAAAGGTAACTAGTACAAACAGTCAACTGCGCACTCAAGAAACCTAGAGATGACAACAGAATCATTAAGTAGATGAAGATTGCTTCAATGATGATTTTTTAAATAGAACATCGTCGTTGGTCATAAAAAATGATCACATGTCATCCCTGGTTGACAAATTAACTGAGTTATATTGAGATGACATATATATCACCCTACACAGACTTTTTATCCCAATATAGTGCCACTGCTTAAATTCATTATTTCCAGAAACGTCATTAGGAAAAATATCACAGAGTTCATAGTAATGCTTTCAGAAAGCCACAGAAGTGTAATTAAATATTTCCTTGAATAAGCTACACAATTCTTGGAACCCACATTCACATCCCTAGACTTTTTTCAGTAAGAGCAATTCTGTTGCATTCTCTTACCTTTTGTTAAGCAGTTATCTTCATTTCTTTCCACCAACTACACAAGAAATATAAGAACAATTGCAAGGGAGGAACATTTGAATCATTTCTCTACGACAGATGCTTCTAGCATCGGCTGGATGAACTTCAACATGACTACCTCGTACTAGTAACATAAGCAGTAAAATTCTAAGACAATACCACTAGATTCTAACCTTTGTCCGCTCCAGTGCCACACCGAATGATCTACTCACAAGTTTAAGCTATTGAAGCAGGAAAAACTTTGCATAGCATTCTTAGTAATTTTGCATACTATTCTGTCTATCATGGTAATGGTTACTAGATGAGCCTGCCAGAAGCTCAAAGTCTAAGGTGTCAAGACTCAAGACTTGCTTCTCAGAGAAATTGAAACCATCAAACAGTTGAAACTGACATTTCAGACCTTCTGCTCCCTTGTCACCAGTTCTTACAACTAAAGGTAATTTTTCAAACAATAACACGAATTTGCATTCAATATTCCAGTCTTAGGAATAAAATCAATCACCTCTCAACTGATATATCCTATAAACCATCGTCGGTGCATTGATACCCACTTAACTTTGAAAATGTGTATTCAATAGCAAATGAAGTCAAGAGGACATAATCCAAAGATGCTCATGGCTAGACAAATCCCAACAACACAACTTTCTGCTTCCACTTATCTTTAAAAAGGGGTATATTTAGACTATGTCAAGAGAACATAGATCAAAATACACGAAAACATGAAATTGAGGTTTAAAGTGACATTCCTCCACCATTGGCAGATAACTCACCATGAAACGGGACTTGGCTGCACAGTTGCTTTATCCGACTGCATGCATAAAAATAAAATACAATCAGAAGCTATTAAGAAAAAAAATAAACAAATACAGGAAGGTCACTTTACAAGACAACAAGCAGCAATACAAAAGCCAAACATACATAGAGCGAGCAAGTGAGCAAGAGAGAGAGAGAGAGAGAGATCAATATCAATTTATCAGCAATAACCGGGTGTATTCAGAAACTTTTCAGTAATAACACATGAAAAAAAAAGGTCAATATGAATACCTATGATTCACTTCAGTGAATAAGATGACAACCATTTGGTGTTTCTCTTAGTTTCAGGAGTCAACAAAATTCTGGCAAGTTTCCATCTACAATAATAATTTTCGCAGTATGATTTATGGTTCTTAAGTAGGGTAGTGGTGTTTCACCATAAAATTAGTCAAGAATGTCCCACTCACAGAGCTCCATGGGTACTCACTACCCCATAAATCTTGACTGTTGAGAATATATCACTGTATTTTAAGCAAATTTACATGGTCTTAGACGGAGGCTGCACCCTTCTGTTTCCCCGCTCTTCCCCATATTGTTCTCTTTAATTTTCTCTCTCTCAATTTCACTCCTCAAAGTTAATCTCATATTTTCTAATAAGTATTTCATTCCTTGAAACTATCCATAAGCTAAATGCATTGAAGTCGAATTCTTAGACAGGTCGCTGTTAGTACTGCATAAATATGCTTGACTTTCACTTTAAAAGCCTTTCAAATAAAATCTTATCTATTCGCCTTTTTCCAACAACGTTGACAAAAAGAGAGGGAAAAAATAAATAAATAAATAAATAAATAAATTCAAGGTCATCAAACTGTACCAGATGCCATTAAAATGCAGCGATGCCAGGTTAAGAGCATATCATTAAAATAGAGGCACATGTTTGGAAATGGCTTAGGAAGCATCTGAACGAAATAGTAAATCTAAAGAACATGACAGGAGTAAATGAAAATTGAGCAGAAGCACACAAACTCAAATGTTTAATTGAACTACTGAGTCAGCTGAGACGTTTCTCTTCAAGATAACAAAATATTGGTCATTAAGAATGCCATACAGGATGCAGATGTGTATTAGAGAGAGAGAGAGAGAGAGAGAGAGAGAGGAAAGAAAAAAATGAAAAGGAGGCGAGAGAAAAAGAAATAACACAGTTGCACCACTTATTTTTAGGGACAATAATTCTTGACTTACCTCTCCCTTAAAACCAGACGGCTTCTCATATGTAGACTCCCCCGTCAACGCATTATAATAGTACACAATCCCAGTTTCTGTTCTGTGCGCTGTCCAAGCTTCCAGTTCTTTGGTAGAAGCTTCATGTTTGGTTTCAGCTTTACCAACATCTTTACTGTTATCTACAGAACATGCTCGCAGAATTAAATGGCACAATATATGTGAAATCATAAATGAAATGATATTTGAAGTGCAATTTGGAATTACCAATTCCAGGACGTAACTCTGCATGCCCAGAACCCACAGACAACTGGCCACCAGCTGCAACAGAAGTTGTAGTGGCTCCAACTGCAGATACCGCTGAAGAAACTCCAGGAGGTTGAATATCGGGCAATGAAACAGAAACTGGCGGTGTACCACGAGTTGGGATAGGATAAGGAGCTGGAACAACAGCAGCGTATGGTGGAAATGCTGGTCTAGCAAAGCCACTAATCTGTTGAGGGTGCAACCATGGTCCAGGGGGGGCAGTCTGAGGAGATGGAGATGGAGATGGGTACATAGCAACTGAATGGTGCTGAATGGAGGGGTTAGAGAGCACAGGAGCAGCAGGCATGAAGGTTCTTGGAAATACATTGGAATCAAGAGATGAAGGGATGGTTGAGTTTAGAGGAGGTAAGGAGGAAGCCATTCCAGGGGGACTAGGTGTTACAGGAGTATTAGGCTTCCCAATAGGTGCTTGATAATTTGGAGCAGGGGGCGTCCATGTAGTCAAGTTACTATAATTGTTAGATGCAAAATGAGTTGCAGAGGGACTTGAATTCGGCTGACCAGGCTGAGAAGCAGGCCGAGGAGCAGACTGCGTAAAAGATGATGCAGAAGTAATTGCTCCCGTTCCCTGAGTACCATCAGCTCTTACATGCTATAGCAGGAAACAAATCCAGAATATTAGATTACCAGACATAGGTAGCAGCAATAAACTTGAGTACGAGAATAAGATGTCAAGAAATACTGCAGCATGTTGACTAAGACAACAAATTCGGAACCAACACCATTGGCGTCAATCTCCATCACGCCCAAGGTACTGAACAAGACTTTTCTTAATTAGAACAACAACTGTAACATTATTAATAACGTTAGACACCAAGGATTACAATGTTCATAAGCAACTGCCTCTTTTTAGAGCACAATTCATGCAGGGTATATTACACAAGAAAGAAGCTCGATCAAGTGACTGTTACCACTCTTCCGCTCATTGGGGTCATTCCCCCTTCATGCAAAACATTTTCCATTTCTCTTCTTTCTCTGTTATCATATTCCCTTAGTTAATTCTCATTTGCACTTTTCTGCTAGAAGCTTCAAACAATAGTTCACTAGACCCGTATAACAACTTATAATTATTGTAGTAGATGAAAGTTTAAGCTAGCAAAAACCTTCTTTGCCACAGAATATCTTCAGAAAATTGTTTTCCTCGTTACACTTCATTTAAAGGCACCCTGGAAAACTGTTGAATACTAGAGGACATATCCTTTTTGGGAGGCAACATTGCCAATGAGACATGTTAAACTAAGAAATTAGTTAAACAGGAGTTTCAAAATTCATATACGCTAGCTGTGCAGTATGCCTCCAATGGTTAAATTTGTGTCACAGTAAGATTGAAAACCAAGAAAATCTTGATGAGACCAACCGATGAACTAAGTCGCAAGTTTGACTGTCATGGATAAGGTATAAGTTTGAGCCACATCTTATGCACAATGATTAACTCTTATCCAGCATTAGAACCAAGAAAGAAAGGAATTAAGCTAATACATACGGTTCTCTGTGATTGTTCTGTCTGCTTTGGCCCCATATTCCCATTGAAAGAATAATTTCCAGCATGTGATAAATTTCCCTCAGGACCGGCAGAAGGAGGACGTGGAGGGGCCTGTACTGCTGGTCCAGGATGTGATGGGAGTGAAGAAGCAGGAGGTAGCATGGCTTGTGCAGGAGATGCAGCACTCTTTTCTACAGCAGATGGTCCTTGCTCAACAGCCTGCCACAAATAAATAATGGCTGTCAGAATACTGGACATACCTATTCAAAGCACATAAATGTTTCAAAACACCATTGGGTTTACTTTTTATGACATGAAAGTATATTACTTTTGTAACACGGCGAAAGAAAGGAATCACCTGATCCTAGCACTCAAAAGATCAGGATTTCGGGGGTAGACTTTATGTGTTAAAACTGTTTTAAGTGATTCTTATCGGTTTGTCAGAAAATGGACTTCTTGAATATAAACATGTCTCATAGAAGGTAATGCAGTTTACAACTGGCAACAAATACATTCTCTCTAAAAGAATTATACAGTACAAGTAGGGTATCATCCAATCACATGTTGCAATTGATGTTCAATTCCAAAGAGAAGTTTTCATTTTCAATGATATGAGTAGTTGTTTTCCCGCTGCAAAGATGCACAGTAAACCTACTTCTCTGCTCATTTTCATACAACAGTCAAGCACAATTAAAGCTCTCATTTTCCCATGCACTGTGCAGTTTCATCTTCAGTTTTGCCAAGTGTTAAATGATCCATATTGTGTGGCTCCACAGTAGCACCTGAAAGTAGGCAGCACTCTTCCTGCCAGTGATGAACTCACCCTACATAATTTTTCATACATTTCTCATGGATGTATTTTACTGTTGAATCAACCATAGATCAAAAGGAAGCTAGAAGTGCCCTGCATTCTATTATGCTTGTAAACTACTATACCTAACAAATTCATTCACTTTGGTTCCCTGCCTAACCAAAAATCAAAACAGTGCAGCGGCACAACATGCAGCACAAATCTAGCTACATAACTTTCTTCTCACCTTCAGCTAGCAGCTGAAATCATTATTGCTTTCTTAATTTAGAATTGGATATTGTCAAGTCAACCGCAGGCATAAAAGAGCAGCCGTAGCAATTGTGTGATGACACACAACATGAGACACACGACACATACGTTTTGCAAAAATATCTACCACATCAAGAGCAATTTACACACTCATAAGGTTTTCACTCACTAAGAACACATTTTTCTTTGAGCCTATGAAGCTCATATAGTGCTAGACTGCTAGTGGATAACAGCTGAGCACTGGAGAAACCAGATCCAGAATGCAAGCAAGACATTGGATGAGAAAGATGGATCAGTACTCACAGACAGACAAGAAGACATGGGAGGAAGGGATCCCGAAGAACCTTGTGACTCCGACTGCACGACCTACAACAAACACATTGCAATTCTTGATCAGCAAAATGCACTTCCATCCAAGAAATCAATTAACTGTAGAATATATGCTAATTTTCACTGACAGGATTGGGAGATAATTGCTGAGAACTTCCAGGAGGCATATTGATAGCATTCAAGTAAGAGAACGAGGGTCGCATGAACCCAAACCCAGCTGTAGTATTTTGCGGTGGTTCAGATGCATCATTTATAGGCACAGTTCCAGCTGAAATAGGAACAGAGCCGTGCTCCACCATTTCCCTTCTTAATTTACAAATATTATAATAAATTTCTTGACACCAAACAAGAATTCATCCCTGTACCACCTTTGAACATAAAAAAGAATGGAAAGTACACATCAAGAAGATAAGCTTGAGCAAAGCATCAACCAATTGGTTAAAAAATCAGTCACATTTTTCAATGTGTACTCAAGTGATAATCAGACACAAAAACCATAAAACCAAAACTAAATGGCTCAATTCAATTTAAAGAAAATTAAAAAATCACCCCACGCCTTCAAAAAGCAAACCCACTTACTATAACGTGATTAAGCAACACATCAATAAGCAAAACAACGAACAAGAATGACTAGTAACAACCCGAAACTCAAACAAAATAAAACCACGAGTATTACCACAGCCAGTAAGGAGAAATTGAGGCACGAAAAGGATAAAGGGTTCACAAAATCTCTTTTAAATTCAATACTGGGAAAATAGGACAGAATGATTACTCTATACAGGACAAAAATGACACGAAGATACCTTGCGATGAAAAAAACCCTCCAAGATTAGCGAGAGGGAGAACCTAGTCGACCAAGAAGCTGCGGTCTGTGGAGTTTACATGAATTGCGAGCGAAATTATTATGCAAGTGTGATTTCTTATTGTGTGATAAACATGGCTCTCTGTCAATTTTATTTAAATTTTAATTTATAGAAATTAGGGATTGGGTTAATTCTAGCTCGTTGCTTTCGCTCAGCTGCTAAGCCCAAATAGGCCCGAATGGGTCCAATCTAGGTTTCATGACAAAAGGTAAACCTCTGCTATATATATAATTTTTTTTATATTTTTTACTTAATATATTTTTATGAAAATTGTAGTTAGAATAATGATGAGGATTCTTTTGTTCTTTAATTTATTTAAATAAATATGTTTTTTCTATTTAGATGTGTCACATTATAAATATTGTGATCATACTACGATGGGTAAGACTTTTTATTGTGTTATGGGTATTGGTTCATTTGCATTGGTTTCCGTGGTGAAAAGCTTTAATTTTGTATTATTTATCTAATTAAAAATATTAAATTTATGTTTTTATTTATGCATTTTCATGAAAAAAATAAATAAATAAATGCTAGCAAATTCCACATGTTTTGTGCTGAGATTTCATTCAATTATAATTCTTTTTCCGTCTATCTTATAATCTCTCTTTTTTTTTTTTTAGAAAAGCGATTACATTCGATCATACATCAATATTATTACAAGAATACATTTTAAAGACCACATATATGACTAAATATAACTCAAACAATTCAAATCACCATTTGGTGGACAAAGATTACCATGTGGTAGATAAACACCTACACGTTGTCGGTAGAACTTGAACCTTGTACATTCACTATGAAAAGATAAACGTAGCTAATTTTTTTTTTCTTCCGTTGGATACACCCAAAAAATATATGCTTACATAGTCATGTCTTCTGCACTACAAATTTTCTCCATTTTCAGACCATTCTCATTTCTCCATCCTATTGCTCGACCATGGCAAGCCAATAGACAGTAATCTAATAATCCTCAACTGATAAAATTTAACAAAAAATTGGTGAAAATGGAGGGAAGAATCATGAAAGGTGCATCTTCTCTGAAAAACACACTACGTTTCAACTAACGTTATTAATGGGGAAAAAGAGAGTATCTAGATAAACGCAATTACATATAAAGTATTACATGCTTTTTCAATTTCCTGAAATCTTTTTTCTAGATAATCGTAAGTAATGAATCTTGAACCCCTTAAACCAGTCATAAAATGAAAAGAAAAAAAAAAAAAAAAACTTACATAGCATAGACCAAAGAAGGAATTCACGTACTCATTGCATGTCATATAGTAGTCCTTTCAACTGATTTTAATTACCTCAACATTACGTGAGATTTGGCATAATTACCTAAACACTTCCTGAGGTATGTATAATTATCATTACACCGTCTATTGTTAATTCATCTAATACATAATTACAATTACACCCTCTAAAAATTTCAAATATTAAAAGTAGACCTCCCAGACAAAATATATAATTATAATTTTGCATAAGCTCAGGGGGCGTAATTGTAATTATACTTTGCGCTCAACTGGCGATATAAAATGTTTTAATAATTAGAGCGATATAAAATGTTTTAATAATTATGCCAAACCTTAGAATGGCACATTATCCCTTTGCTTTATTAGTTGCAATAGAACAACCACCAGGCTCTACAACTAGTGAACAGGAAAATATAGAAAGTCAAAAGATATATGTCTAATTTTTTACTAATTTAATTGATAACAAGAGGCTAAATTTAAATTCAATTTTGAATTGAGTTGTTACTTAACAAGATCTATCTTCCTAATTAAGCATGAGAGAATTATAGTATTGGTCAGGCAAAAAAACAAAAAACAAA
>JACFYI010000572.1:174307-190218 GCA_014898755.1 Handroanthus guayacan
CCCCCCCCCCCGCCCCCAGAGCCAGGGCCTTCAAAACAGATATCATACAAGTTAGACTATCAAGATTAATTACCCGTGAAATCTCTGCCCAAATTCAAAATAGTTTTTAAGTCTCTATATTGTAATGATGATTTGTTGGATAATGGGCTTTGTTGTGATCCCACCATTCACGAGTTCAAGGTTGCAATTATATATATATATATATATATATATTATGGGTGTAATTATAATTATCCATCAATTGAATTAACGGTAGGCAATGCAATGATAATGATATAAACCTCAAGGGGTGTAATTGTATTATACAATATTGTTATATAAGAACAAATGTTGGACAAAGAAACAAGAATTAATTTCCTACATTGAGAGAGTCTTTCCCTTTTTTTTTTTAACTGAATACTAGGTTTAAATACTTGTTTGTTAATTATTGTATTTAACGTTGATTCTTGATACAGTTATCATCTTGATTTTACTAATCCTTGTTATAGATATAATCTCCTGATTACAATTTACAAATTCGACTTCTAACATATGCTTCACGGTCAAGAATTAGTCATGATATAACATTGTTTCACTCGTTAATCATGGACTTCAAACAAATTAACCAAACATTCAATTAAACTTGATTATGAATCAAACCTATAACAATCTTCCAAAGCAAACAATTCCCAAAACTAAAACATAGGAATTCAACCTCAATGTTAATTTCTAAATGGGGAAAAATAAGCTATCCACATATGGAAACAATTGAAGATCATGCATCCAGCCCTCAAATTCAGAACTTGCCTTTTCACAAATCCTAAAGCCCTCAAATCTTACATCAATACTTAAAGTAATAACAATATCATTTCCCACGAAATATAATGGCTCTCTAGGCCAAGAATTCTTGGCTCGATTCTTGTCCATAATCCAGATTTTATCAATCTTGTTGGTCATCCCATGCCTGCTATACAAACAGAAATGGCCTCTCAAACAAACCAAGAACATTTGATGGTTGGGCGTTACTTGATTCGGTTTCTCTAAAATCTTGAACTTATCATCTTCCAAATCAAAATATATTATTTCTTCGTTATGTGGTTCGTTTTCGTCCCTCCAAACCCAATAAAAAGCTCCGTTCATAGATAATCCTGAACCTGATCTTGATCCATTAGGGTAAGAAAATTCTTTTTTCTCAGACCAGCATTCATCTTTGCAAGAAAATACTCTATAATATTCCCCATAAACAATCACAACCTTAAACTCGCCAACAGTGGGATCATGACATAGCCCATAATGCACCCGAGAACTCTCAAATTTATAGGGCAACCAAAGTAGGGCCTTTCTTCGATTGCATGGACTCCACAAAAGGAATGTCTCGTATGAACTATCGCTTAAGAGAAACACGCCATCACAATAACCCAAAACGATGTCCAAGTTATAGGGGCAATCCACTAATGCTTCAAAATCAAACTTTCCGTCTTGCAATTTAATCAAATGAAACATTTTAAAATCATTTGCACGGTAGGGCCTCCCTAGAAACAAATTCTGGGAATTTGAATCATTTGATTTTTGGAGATTAATTTGGACAAACACAGGATCAGATATCATGGCGTTCCATGATCTGGAAACAGTTTTGAACCTAAGCAGGGACTTAACGGGTAGACTTGATAGTATAATACGTACAATATGGGTTGGTAGATATAATTCATCCCCTTCTATAGACATGGCTGCAGAAGTATTTTTCCGAGCTTTTTGCACTATAACTTTGAGTTTCTATTTATCTTCTTTTCTCAGTATAAAACACACACACACACATATATATATATATGCCTGTATGTATGTACAGAAAGGAATTCGAGTTGAAGTGGGATATTATAATGTTTTGGAGTCTTTTTTTACAAGTAGTAGTATATTACTATAACTCTAGAATCTGAGTTTCAAAGGAATTTGATATAATTAGAATTGCAAATCCTGATTTATTTAGTTAGGGCTGTTATTATTATTATTATTTCGCATTGATTAATGAATAAATTAAATAATTCAAATTTATAAAAATGTAATTGTTCAAGAATGCACAAAAATATAAAGCATGAAAACATTACTACGATGTTTAAATTTAAAGGCAAGTGAATGTAAATCGTGCTATGTGCAAATTAAATTAAATAATAATACAATTTATATACATTATTATTGTTTTACATAAAAGTGAAGTTTTTTTTTTCTCCCCTTTGTTGTCTTTTTTCTAAGAGATATATGAAAGTGAGTTTAGTATTATAGTGTGTGTGTGTGTGTCTGTGTATATACTAATTTATTAGTTGGATAAATATTACTATTTATACTGTATATAAAATGTGAGTAGCAAAAATAGTTATTTTGGTCCGTTATTAAACAAAAATAACCCTATTAGAAAAGATAATGACAAATATTTTTCTTTAACTTCTCTTTTTTAATATTTACTTTCTTTTCCATTCCTTTCTTCAATTATATATTTTCTTCTTCCCTAATTTATTCTCTCCAATTTTATCTTTCAATCATATCATTCTACATATTAGTTCAAGTAAGAATATATATTCAAAAACTAAAAAATATTTATCATTTTTAAAAATAAATAGATTCTTTTAATTTTGTCAAATAAAAATTTGGGCTCACACAATGAGCATCCCACAATTACTAGTATATATTAAGTCACAATCTATCACTACTAATAAAAATAATGAAAATTTATTTTAATCTCGATTGTCATCACAAGATTTGAGAAGACACATGCAAATAAAATAAAGGCATTTGTTTATTTTAAATAAAAGAATGAAAAAACACCTTCATCGTTATCTTTTAAAAAATAATTAAAAAATATTAGTTTGTTAGTGATAAAATTAGAATATTTTAAGAAATATATAGTGTGTTTTTGACAATATAAAGTAAAAGCTACATCCCCTTTATGTATGCAGGAGCAACGAACGGAAAAAAACTCACTTCGTTTGTTTTATTATAAGGTTAACTATTTGTATTTTTTCTTAAAACATTTTCATTGCATTTGCCATTTGATCTAATCTCATTCCATGACCTACATATATATATGTTATAACTCGATTTTTCATTTTATTTTATTTTTTTATTTTGGGTTTTGAAAACTATGTATAATCTAGGTTGATATTTATATCAAATCAAAATATTATATACAATATAAAAAAGTAGCCTCTTCACTAGCGGATAAACTTTTCACAAATTCAATGATACGCATCATAAACATGATTTTGTGATAGATGATAGATTTTTTACTCCTACAAATTCGTTAGTATATGTCTTGCCACTGATTAAGTTACCACTATCATTAAATTTTACTAGAGCTAAATAGCACGGGACTTGATCTATGGATAATCAAAATGTCTTAACATTAATTATCATGAAGTGTCAATCTTTGATACACGAGTCTCTCTCTACTTTCACATAGCAAAAATACTTCACGCTATTCAAAGAAAAAGTTAACCATACAAGACGTGTTTGGAGTATGGTATGGTTATAGAATAAAATTTTTTTATTGCATAAAGCCCTACAGTCAAATTTTCAATCATTTTTTACTGTCGGATTAGAGAAACGTGTATTGCACTCGACCATTACTTGCTGCCGAATTACAAGCACGTGCATCGCTATCTCGTTGCAATGCATGTGCTTATAATCTGACATCAAAAAGTGATCAACTGCAGGATTTTGTGCAATAAAACCTCCTATTTTGGGGATCGATGACATGTTAAATATTAAAAATTCTAGGGGGGTAAAGTGCAATTCTTTAGTTTTTCAAGGGTACAACGTGCAATAAATCCTAACTATGATAATATGCCAATGGCATAGCCCATTTGCTTATGCCACTGTAATGGCATCCCAAACACAGGGTGTCAAAATTGATTGCAAATTTTTATCTGTAAGTACTGCAGCATGTTGATTAAGGGACGGGATCCCCTATTCCAAACGGTGTTTCATCTCCTATTCCATGCCCTTAAATACATGCCACGTGTACTGCATTTATTATCAAATATTTTTATAAGGAAATATTTAATACACGTGGCATGTATTTAAGGGCATGGAATAGGAGATGAAACACAGTTTGGAATAGAGGATCTCGTCCCGTTGATTAAGACAACAAGTTTAGAACTCAAACACATTGGTGTCAATCTCAACGCATTTCAAATATGAAATAAGAGATAAAACATTATTTTAAAATAGAGGTATCCTAACCGCCAGCACAAGATAATGAACAAAACTTGTCGTAATCAAAATCTCTTCGCTATTACAACAATTGTAACAACATTAATAAAGCTTGAAAACAAGGGTCACAGTCTTGTTCATAAGCAACTGTCTCTTTCTAGAGCACAATTCATGTTGGTACACCACACAAGCAGAAGATCAATCAATTTCATCCATGTACTCCCTTTGAACATAAAACAGAGTGTAACTGCTTACACCAAGAACATAACATAAATCGATTCGTCAAGAATTCAATCGCATTTTTCAATGCCTACACAACTGACAATCACAAACAAAAACCACAATTCAAAGCTAAAGAGGGCTAAAAGAAAAAGGAAAATCACAAAATTAGACTAGAGTACTATCAAGCGAACACGGCCAAACCTTGAATACTTAATCAATTACAATCTTATTTTTCACAAAACACAATGGCTTAAAGAATTCAATTCATGTCTTCAAATATTCAAGGATCATTACCAAGTAAAGATCAACAGCAAATTTATTCTCAGAAGAGTGATATCTAGATCTTATATGAGACTTGCAACAATCTCGACACGTCAAGCTTCACAATTAACAAAGACAAATAGAAAATACAAAAGATGGACAAGATAACTAAATCTAGTATAGCTTGGCCATTTCAATTTCTAATTAATAGGTGATGAAAATGGAGGGAATAGTCATGAAAAGTGCGTATCCTTACGGAAATAAAATAGATCCCACAAAAAATATAAAAAAAAAAAAATGAAATATAATAGACTATTATTCAAGCAAACATATATGGCCAAAGCTAACTCAATAACAACAAACGACTGGACGATTCTACTCGATAACACAATATATAGAACTTAATTGGCTATAAAAGCATTTCTTCTTCTCTTGGGCTTGGTCCTTGTGTTATGAACTGGGAAGAACATACTGTCGACACACGAAACCAATGTTGCCCCATATAGCACGCTTACTTCAAATTTTTCGAACGTCTTTTCACAAGGGCTATACACAACAAAGCTTGAAGTCAAACCTAAACGCATTACAATCTTATTTTCGAGGAAACATAGTGGATGAAACAATTCAATACTTGTCAAATTCTCGATGATCATTAGCTCCGTCCAAGAATTTTGATCTCGACCCTTTTCCTTTATCCAAATTTCCATCATGTTCTTTCCTTTGTACCGATACAAGCATAAACAATCGTTCAAACAAGTCAAGAAATATTCATCGCTGCCCTTCACATCCTTCGGCTTCTGCAAAATCTTGAACTCGTCGTCTCTGGGATCAAAATATATTATTTCTTCTATATGTCTTTTAATTTTATCCCTCCAAATCCAATAGATAGCTCCGTCAACGCAAACTGGTCCAACGATTAATGCTCCATTAGTGCGGAAAGAATGTTCTCTCTTTGTCCACGAGTTGTTCTTGCAGGAAAATACTGCATAATACTTACTAGAAACAAAAACAACCTTAAAATCATCAATGGTCGGATCATGACAAATCCCATAATGGATCATCCGAGGACCAAAGACATATGGGCACCAAAACCTGGTCTTCTTTCTATTGCATGGATTCCACAACACATATAGCCTACGCCTACGGTGAAAATAGGTTAAGAGAACCACACCATCACATAAGCATAAAACGTTGTTGTTGTTGCCATAAGGGCACCCTAGTTTCACTTCAGTTCGGAATCTTCTACCTTCAAATTTGACCAAAGCAAAATCCCGAGAACCCTTGTATGATAGGAAAAGATTCGGGTCGTTTGAAGAATGCTTTGATTGGTGCAGATGAACTTGGACAAATCCCCGATCGGACATCATGGCGTTCCATGATTTAGAAACTGTTTTGAACCGAAGAAGAGACTTAACAGGTAGTCTTCATAGTATACATCGTAGGATATCAGTGGGTAGATATGGTGTTTCTTCTTGATCTGTCGCCATGGATGATTATCAGGGCTTGGTTTTGCAGTTGTGGGAGACGAATGGTTTTGGGATGTAGCTTTATGCATTGGCCTTGATTTATTCATAATTCATGTTATTTGGGTATTTTGATTGCGTATTTAGGGCCCACGATTAACAAGTGGTTTGATTTTTAATTCCGACTGCTCTTAAATTGTAGTTGGCATGGTAGGAGCTGAACATCTAAGGACTAATGATTGGAAAAGACAAATTTTCTATAAAATCAAAAAAAAAAAGAAAAGAAAAGTCGCTTAATTGTTCTTTTTCTGTTTCTAATTATTTTGTTTCTTCATAAAAATTAAAATATTAAATTTAAAAATAAAATTATTTCCTTCTTGATTCGTCTTTTTTCTTTCCTAATTATTTTTCTTTTTGTAAAAATAAAAATATTAAATTTAAATTTAACTTTTCGAATATAAATACGTTGAAAGATCAATAAATTATTTTAATATTGATTAATTATTTAAATCTATTAATTTTTTTAGAACAGTTTTTTATAGAAGAATTGACTCTTACTTTTTTTATTTAATAGAAGAGTTGAACTACCATTAAAACCGATTGAAGCACGAATTAATTGTAAATTGATTCATAATTGTTTGAAGACAAATTTATAATGGATAAATTAATTTATGGGAAATACACCACTAAATCAATTTTATGAAAATAGCATCTACCTAATCGCAACCAAAGTTTCTTCCTTTTTCATCTAATTTTTCCAAATAATGTAAGGAGGAATAAGAAGAAATTATAATAAACAGTGAAGGTTAATTATGGCATGATCTTACCAATTATCACAAAAAACAATCAAATGAAATCAAGAATTTACAGAGTGGTATACGCGGTGAAAACAAGAATTACAGGTAATCTTAGATACTTGAAAAACTTTGGCCATTCAATTTCCTTTTTTCACATGTCAAGCTATCATACCATGGATAAAAATAAACTTAGAAAAGTAATTTAAAAGCAAAAAAAAAAAAAAAAGTTAATTTATGGATATTTTGCTTATGCCAAATATGTAATATATCAAACAAGGCGTCAAAATTTATTGCAAATAAATTTGGAGCTTATCTTATTTTAAGTTTTAGCCTATAAATATCATACTAAAGTATTAAGAAGCCATTGGCGCAGTACAGCCGCCACCCATAAGCCATGTGGTGGAAATGCGGGTCTCGCAAAGGTGGGACATGATCCTCTATTCCAAATGGTTTTTTTCAATCAAACGGGTGATTATGTGCTCAAAAAAAATCCACAAATAATGGTTTGATTTTTAAAAAAGTCAAAAAATCCACCCAAATGTGAACACCCCAAGTAACTTGCCAAAACACTACATGACCAGACTTGGCTAGCAGCATTAGTTAAAGTTGACTAGTAGAATGAGATCTCAAGGAATAGTACTGCAGCATGTTGATTAGGGCAGAAGACAAGTTCAGAACTCAACGCATTGGCAGCAACCTCCACCAGCAAAAGACACTGAGCAAAACTTGTCATAATCGAAAATCCCTTCATTATTACAACAATTGTAACATCATTAATAAAGCTTGAAATTACAACAAGTATCCAAGTACCATTCTTGAGCAACTGCCACTTTCTAGAGCATAATTCATGTTGGTATGCTATACACACACAGACGCTCGATCAAGTGTTATGTTTTCTTCACTCACTGCCATGACTTTGCGACGAATACATGCTCTCTAAAACAAACTATATGTTTTGTGGCTCCAAAGTAGCATCTGAAAGCAGGCAGCATTCTTCCTCCATCCCAACAATGAACTTTCCCTACATAATTTTCGGTACATTCTCGAAGCAGATATATTTAACTGCTGAATCAACCATAGATCAAAAGAATGCCAGAGTTACTCTGCATTCTCCGATGCTTATAAAGTACAACACCCAACAATTTCATTCACTTAGTTTCCAAGCACAACAAACGCATACATACAGTGCAATGATGCAACATGTAGCACAAATCTTAGCTTCAGCTAGCAGTTAAAATCATTGCATTGCTTTGTTAATTTGAGACTTGGATGTTGTAAACCAGAAACATAAAAGCAGTCGTGGCAATAGGGTCGTAGAACACAACAAGAAACACACGACACGAGTTTCACCAAAATAACCACCAAATCAACAGCAATTCAAAAGATTTATAATGACACAAAAACTCTTTAGCATATTTTTAGTCCAAAAAAGGGCTGGTCATCATGCAACATATTGGATGAGAAAGATAGAGCAGTACTCACAAACAGACCAGGAAACATGTGAGGAAGGGATATGATGCAGAAGAACAAACACATTGCACTTCCATCCAACAAATCAACTAAAGAGAAGACATATTGATCTTCAAAGACAGCATCTGAGGATAACTGCTTTGAGCCTCAAAGAGGCATATTGATCTGAGTCAAGGAAGATAAGGAACTGCGCATGATGCCAAAACCAGCTGTAGTATTTTGCGGTGACACAGATGCATCATTCATATGTACAGATGCTCCACTATTTCTCTTCTTAATTTACAATACTTAGAGAGTAGATTTCTTGATACCAAACAAGAATTCATCCCTGTACTAGCTGTGAAAATAAAACAGAGCGGAACACTTTATAGCAAGAACATATATCAACCAATTGGTCAACAAATCCATGGCATTTTTCATTGTTTGTGACAACGAAAAAAAAAAAAAAGAAACCATAAACCAAAACTATAAAGGGCTAAATAGAAAACACTACATGGAATTGAAATAGATAGATCATAGTACTCTCACGCAAACGTGAACAAGCTGAACTCAACGCCAATAAGGCTGATTAATTCTACTGAAAATACACTGCTTAAAAACTTGATTGGCTATAAAAGCATTTCTTTTCCTCTTGGGCCTGGTCCTGGTGTTGTGAACGGGGAAGAACAAACTATCCACACATGGAACCAATGTAACCCCAAACACATTGCTTTCTTCAAATGCTTCAAATGTCTTTTCACAAGGGCTATACACAGCAAATGTTGAACTCCTACCTAAACGCATTAGGATCTTATTTTCTACAAAACATAGTGGCTTAAACATTTCAATCCCCATCTCCGAAGTTTCGATGATCATTAACTCCAGCCACGAATTATCATCAAAGCCCTCTTCCTTTATCCAGAAATCAATCCTCCCTTCCTTAGTGCGATACAAACATAGCGAGCCCTTCAAGCAAATCAAGGAAAAGTCATCGGCACCCTTCACATCCTTCGGCTTCTGCAAGATCTTAAGCTCCTCGTCTCTGGGATCAAAGTATATTATTTCTTTAATATATGCGTTGTATGTGTCCCTCCAAACCCAATAGACAGCTCCGTTAACACAAACTCCTGGATTATTGATTATTGTTCCAGTAATGCAGAAAGAATGTCCTCTCTTTGTCCAAGAGTTGTTCTTGCAGGAAAATATTACATAGTATTTCCGAGAAACAATGACAACCTTAAAATCATCCATGGTGGGATAATGGCAAAGCCCATAATTCATTCTATAATCATTGAACCTGTACGGGCACCGCAACATGGTCTTGCTTCGATTGCATGGATTCCACAACACATAAGCCCCGCGAACATAGTTGAATAAGAGAACCACACCATCACAGAAGCATAAAACCTTTCTGTTGGTATAAGGGTTCGCCAGCTTTGCTTCAGTTTGAAATTTTCGACCTTCAAGTTTGAACAAAACGAATCGTCGAGAACCACTGGATGATAGGAACAGATCCTGAGTGTTTGAATGCTTTGATTGGTGGAGATGAGTTTGGACGAACTGAGGATCGGAAATCATGGCATTCCATGATTTAGAAACAGTTTTGACCCTAATCAAAGACTTAACAGGTAGATTTGATAGTATAATTGGCACGATATCGGTGGGTAAATTTGGTGTATTTTCCCCTGTCGCCATGGCTGAGTACTTACTTTCAAGGTCCGGTTTTGTTGTTTTGGGAGAGGCGGGGGTTTGGAGTTTTTCTAATCGTCTTATGCGTTTACCCATCAGTACTATCATCTATTATATATAGGCGAAAGCCCAAGAAAACAAATAATAATAAAAAAAAATTAAAATAATTAATAAAGAAATAAATAAATAAAATTCAAATTTGAAAAAAAAAAAAGGAGAGAAAGATGGAGGTGCTTTAATTTATGGTTTGTGTAATTCTGCCTACACTGTTATTGTTTAAAATAATTTTAGGGTCATGATTTTTGCGATTCATTTTTTAACTTTTACACTTCATGTCCATATCCTTTTATGGTAAATGATCAAATTTCCTAATTTGTGAAGACTACATTCTTTAATTTTTAATGGACAAAAGTACCTTTTTTATTTAAATTAAAAAAAACATATATTTTTTTTATACGTTTACAATACTTTTTAGTTTTCAAAAATTTCAAGCATTAAAATTTTGTATTTTTTTTCCCATCTATTTGTTATTAATTTTCAAATAATCAGCATCTTTAATTAGCTATTGAGATAATTTTTTAATATCTTTTAAACTTATAATACTTTCTAATGAAATTAAGATATTGGAAAGTTTTTCAAGATAATGGATAAGAATCACAAGAAGATGTTAAATTTAAAATAAATTAAATTGAAATTTCAATGAATCAATAATGTTTTATCTATATAAAAGTTTCATGTTGAGTTAATTGGTCACATTACATTATTGTTGACACTTTGTTTTAAACTTTAGTTTGATAGTTCAATTGATTGCATTTTCAAAAATATGCAAAATAAAGTATAGTTACAAATTACGTAATGAAATTATAACTATAATTTTTATTTATCATTTAAAGGACTTTGAGTCCCGAATAAAGTGTTGTACATTTAATAAGTGGTGGATTAAAAAAAAAAGAAAAGAAAAGAAAATTGATATTTGTGTTCACAAAAATATTGAGAAGTATAGTTTAAAATTAATCAGAGTAATTAAATCGTTTGCAATAGGAAGGAAATGGAGCATCGAATACATGAAAAAAAAAGGAGTATAAAATTTAGCCCCCTAATTTTATTCGTCACTTATTATTAATTTATACATCATTAGTTTTCCAAATATATATATATATATATTTATAGATGATTGACAACATTTATTTATGTATCAATATTATTACTTATATACATTTTAAAGACCAAATATATGAATTAAACACAATTTAGCTATCCTAAACTATTATTCGGTAGATAAATAATTCCACATGATAGAAAATACCCACATACTACTGATGCAACTCGAATGGGCCTTTAATTACTTTAAGATTCAGGACTAGTTCGTTTGGATTTTTAGGTAACATCCGCTTACCAAAAAATCCCCATTTTGTACCCACACAAATCTCTTATACATTCACCCACCAAAACAATCCCCCTTTGGGAAAAGGTGGGAAAAGTTAACTTAGAAAATTAAAAGCAAATATACAAGGAAAACCCTACTCAAATACCTTACCATTTAGTACTCTCGGTTTAACCCCACAACGTCCATACTCTCGATTTGACCCCATAGTGTCCAAATGAGAGCAGAGAGGACTATATGATATACTTATTATGCCTCTCAAGGGTATAAAGGTAAAATGACAAATTAACTAAATTTAAATACGACCTAGGGTTAATATAAATAATTAACTAAATAAGTGGGCCTATGAGCCAACAAACCCACTAACTCTTGTCTTTGGTACTATAAATACCCCTTTTAATTGCAAATAGGGAGGACAAACACTCATTTTAGCACATAATAGCACTAGAGAAAATTTTCGCCATATGACGCACATTCAATCTAAGTTGGCCGCGTTCTTGAGTCAAAATCCTTAAATTTACCTCTTGATCCCTGGTCTGATTTTCGGGCTACATCAATAAATAATATATATATATATATATTTTAATGATTATCAATTGATTTTAATATGTTTGGTTTGCATGATAATTTTATTTAATCTGATTTTACTTGAAAAATAATGTTTTCACGGAGTGATAAATTATCCAAGAGGTGGAAATTGGTTTGTTTTCAAGTCTATGGTGCATTTAACACGAGTTGGAGTTCCTCTCATAACTCCAATCAAATGTATGATAACAATTGACAAGTGAGCTTTATTAAATCATTTGGAGTCTTGGACCAAATAAAACTGCGATTTATACTTATATTATAAACATATATATATATATACGCCATAAATCTAATTAATTAGATTTAATTACATTTTAATACTTTCTTTGAACTAGTTAAACACGCAAGAAAATCTATAATAATTTTTGGGACCATGCTCTTCCAAAACCAAAACCCAAAAGTTGAACTTTTCCCCTGTCTCTCATCTTTCGACTCATTAATAACCTGGTTGTTACTTTGAATTTTTTTATTTCAATTCATGTTTCATTTATAATTTAATTACACATAACTCATGCAAAGTATATAGCATCCTTAGCCTTTTATATTTATAAAAAAAAATAATTAATACACTTAAAAAGTATATATGACATGAGAAAAATAAAATATTATTTGAAGTAGAGAATTCAACAGCTTTGTCATGCCCTGAGATCCGATCAAAATTTAATATTTTCTCCGTGGAACATGGCAATTATACATCAAGAACTACCCAAAAAATGTATTCATGTGGAGGGCCTCAACTATTTTGTTGACATTAATGCCTTAGCTTCAAGCGTATATATATACATATATACATATATATATATATATATATTAATTTTTGGTCCCATTAAATCATAGAAACACATACATTAATCTTGGATTTAGTAGCCTTTATTAATTTATGGCTTCTGGATTAGAAACACAAATTTTGTTTGTTAGTATATTTTGAGGATTTAGCAAATCAAGAAAATCATAATAAATGTTTCGAACCAAGAAATTTAATCTAAATAATAATAATAAAAAAAATTCTATGAATTTAGATTGGTTTAGTATTCACAGTACCATTGTATAACATATGAAAAAGAGCAGGTCTAAACAATGTATTAAAAAGTAATTAAATTTGGTTAATTAGCAAAAATTGATGATTTAAAAAATTAAGAAGTTTGTTAATATTAGCAATTAATAAAATTATTTTAACTACCTAAAATTTGTAAATTCTTAGAATTTGATAATTTCAAAATAGCGTGTTAGGACATAGAAAATCCCGGATATTTTGGTTTAAATATCAGATGCTTTGAATACTTTTTTTTTTTTTCCTCCCTTTAGATTAATGTGGCCCTTTTGATTTTCGTAATTTAATCTACTTCCTTTTTTATGGTTAGGATTTTCTTTTTGCCCATTAGAATTTTGTTTCAATGCTATTTGCTACCTTCATAGATAATTGTAGAGGTATTTGAATTATATATATGAATAATTTTATGTATTTCAGATGGATACGTGGATCTATGCTGTCCCAGTTTGAATAGAATTCTAATTCTCTAAGGTGTATCGAATTCTTTAAATTCAAAATAAAAAGAGATAATCACTTCAACAAGTAATCAGCCATGGCAACAGATACATCAGATCTACCAAATGATATGGTACGAATCATACTATCAAGACTACCTGTTAAGTCTTTGCTTAGGTTCAAAACTGTTTCTAAATCATGGAATATCATGATGACCCATCCTGAATTTGTCAAGACTCATCTCCTAAGATCAAAGAGTTCAAGCTCCCACAATTTGTTCCTATCATCCGATGGTTTTGGCCAATTTTATTTGGCTAAATTTGAAGGTCGAAAATTTCAAATTGAGGCAAATTTGGGGTACACTAATAACAATAGAAAGGTTATATGCGTTTGTGATGGTTTGGTTCTCTTAATCAGCTTTCGTCGTCGCAATATTACATATGTGTTATGGAATCCATCCACTCGAGTCGAATCCATATTTTGGTGCCCGTATAACTGGTTTGATCATATAATAGATTGTGGGCTTTGTCATGATCCCACCATTGATGATTTTAAGGTTGTTATAATCTGTGTAGAGTTTTATGCAGTATTTTCTTACAAAAACAATTGCTGGATAAAGAAAGAATGTTCTTTTTGCATGACTGGAACAGTCTACGGTTCAGGGGTTTCTGTTGACGAAGCTATCTATTGGGTTTGGAGTGACGAAGGTGAAACAGATGATAATAATGAAATTATATATTTTGATCCTAGAGGAGATGAGTTCAAGATCTTGAAAAGGCCGAAGGATGTAAAGGACGACGACACCTTTTTCTTGACTTCGTTGAAGCGCTGTTTATGTTTGTATCGCGAAAGAGGAGATAGGATGATTGATATATGGATAAAAAATCAGGGCCGAGATGATAATTCTTGGACGGAATTAATGATCATAGAGAATTGGACAGAGCCAATTGAATACTTTCAACCAATATGTTTCATGGAAAATAAGCTAGTAATTTGGTTAAAGGGTCGTGACACAAAGATTATTATGTATAGTCCATGTGAAAAGACAATTATAGAATTGGGAAAAAATAAGTTACATAGTGTTACATTGGTTCCATGTGTGGATAGTCTGTTCTTCCCCAAGTTGAACATTATCATGTCCTAGAGCAAAACAAGTGTTTTTTAGCCAATTAAATAAATCCTTCTGCTTATGTATTTGGATTTGGATTGATGTTTCTTTATAGTCTAATTTATTTTCATGTCCTTTTTCTTTTGTGTTTTTTATGGGAATTATTTCTTGAGTTTCCATGTTATATTCAGTTGTCAAATAGTATGGAAATGGGCGAAAATGAGTAGTACAAATGAGGGGAAAAGAAAAAAAAATCCTTTTATAGCAATTAAATTCTTAAATGGTGTTTTTTTGGTAGAATTAATCAGTTATTCGTTGTTATTGAGTTTGCTTTGCCCAGATGCGTTTGCTTGCTTGACATGATAGTCTAATCTATTTTCCTTTTTTTTCTTTTTTGGTGGGATCTATGTTAGTTCCATTTTATATTCAACTGAAAATGCATTTTTTTTTTTCATTATTATTCCCTCGGGTTGTAATTTATCATTCAGACCACTGAATGGTACATGAACAGGCACTCTGGGGTTAATTTAAAGAATGTATTGAAAGGTAAATAAAATAATTTTTGTTAGTTAGCATAGATTGATTATTTTAAAAAATGAAGAAATTCGTTAATATTAGCAATCAATAAAAAATTATTTTAAGTATCTAAAATTTAGGAAGTCTTAGAATTTGAAAGTTTTAACTTTAATAATATATGATTTTTTTTCCTAAATAACTTGCTAGGACTGTAGAAAAACCCTGTTTATTTTTTGGGATAATTATCCCAACACCCTTGAGGCTTGATAATTATATTATCCCCTGAAAATTTTGAAATATCACAAATAAATCCAATGTAAGGGGGGTATAATTGTAGTTATGCATAAAATTAGGGGTTGTAGCTGTAATTATACATAAGCGGTAGAAAGTATAATGACAATCATTCCAATCACAAGGAGTATTTTAGTATTATGCCAAACCTCATGCTAGAGATAATTATCCCTTATTTTTATTTAACGTAAGATGCTTCGAACCCTTCATGTTTTTCTACTAATATGGCCTTTTTCATTTTTCACATTTTACTCTCTTTCGTATTATGTTTAGGGTGTGTTTGATAGGGAATGTGTGAACATTCCTCAGTAAAAGCCCATTAATAATTAGAGAATGTATGGTATTTTAATGGCTTGTTTGATAAGACAAATTGAGAATGTGTCATTGATATACCTTAATAGATACTTCTTGTTTGGTAGATCATATTAAGGGATGTATTTTGACATTTTACTATATTACCCTTTTGATATTATTT
>JACFYI010000572.1:190318-215907 GCA_014898755.1 Handroanthus guayacan
ATAATAATAATAATAATAACCGAAATAAATAAATAAACAAATTAACAAATAAATTAAAAAAAATTAATAATAATAATAAAATATTAATAATAATGTAATTTGACTATTTTTTTAGGGATAAAATGGTACTTTCTCACCCAACATTCCTCAATCTCCCAACAAACCATCTAATTGGGCCTCTTGAGTTGCTACTATAGTAGCTCTTACATTCCAACACAACGCGGGCTTTGGCCAACATGCGGGCCGGCCCAATTCTTTAATTTTGGCTATCAAACAATGTATTATGGAATTTCACATACCATAATACACCCTAATGTGGCTTATCAAACACACCCTTAGAATTTTGTTTTTGCCTACTAGATTTTTGTTTCAATGCTTTTCTTTTCATGGATAAACTTAAGAGTGTTTGAATTAATAATATATGCCACCGTCTTTTGGATGCAGTAGCTCCATCTCCACCTTTTCATAGTGGAGGTGCAACATTCGAGTACCACTAGCAGCGTGTAGGTATTTGTCTACCGTATGATAGTCTTTGTCTACCAAATGATAATTTAAATTATTTGAGTTGTACTTAGTCATATATTTAGTCTTTAAAATGTAATATTGCAATGATATTGATATATAATCGAATGTAATCGTTTTTCTTTAAAAAAAAAAAAGAAATTAATAATATATGAATTATTTTATGTGTCTCAGCTAGATAAATGCATGGATCTATACCTCCAATATCAATAGAACACTAATTCTTTATGGAGTCTATTTAATTCTTTGCATATTCAAAATAAATAGGATAACAACACCTCTTGAAGTTTGATCTATTTACTAACAGGTCAGTCAATTCGAATATTTGAGATATTAGGACATTTGTATTTGTATTGGATTCAAATTTTATTGGATGCTGAAAATAAATATTATATTATTTATATAAATAATTATATCTAAAATTTCGCGCACACGTAGATAATTTTTTGGATGCGGATATTTTGGATCCGGAATTTCAAATGCGCATATTACTATATCCTTGTCCAGAATTTTAGATAACGGATGCCGACAGGGATACATTCGGATAGTTTTGACATGCCTATTTATTGAAACATCTCGTGATTTGAAAAATTACAACAACACTTCTATCCTTAGTTATGAGAAAATATCGGCCCATGCTTTAAATATATTAACCAAACAGTCGATTAAACTTTTATTTTGAATCAATCCTATGACAATCTTTCAAAGCAAACCATATTAATTTCTGGCTAAAACTAAAATACCTAATCAGTCGACTCATAAACATAATTTGAACCTTAATTAATTTAATAGGCTATAATTGGCTTCCTCTTGGGCGTGCTCATTTTAAGGGAAAAATAAGCTATCCACGCATGGAAATAATCGAACATCAGAAACACCACTTTCAAATTCTTGGCTTTTCACAAATACTACTCACATGAAATCTTGCATCAACATTTAAACTAATTACAATATTATTTTCCACAAAACATAATGACTTTATTGTATTTGACCCAAGTATAGAATTCTTGTCTTTCTTCTTTTCTCCAAGCCATATTTTGACAATCGCATTGTTCCTTGTACTCCTGCAATACAAACACAAATGCCCTCTCAAACAAACCAAGAAAAGTTCATGGCTGTCCTTTATGCCATCCAGCTTCTGTAAGATCTTGAACTTATCATCTTCCGAATCAAAATATATTATTTCTTGATTACATGGTTCGTTTTTGTCCTTCCAAACCCAATAGATATCTCCATCAATTGATAATCCTAAACCCGAGCTTAATCCATTAGGGTAAGGAAATTCTTTTTTATCAGACCGGGATTTGTTTTTAGAGAAAAATACTGCATAATACTCTCCATAAATAATTACAACCTTGAACTCGCTGGTGGTGTGATCATAGCAAAGCCCACGATGCATATGAGAATCATCATATTTATATGGGAAAGAAAATAGGGTCTTTCTTCGACTGCATGGACTCCGCAAAGCATATCTAACGTATGAACTATCGCTTAAGAGAAACACGCCATCACAATGACATAAAACGATGTCCAGGTTATAGGGGCATTCCAGTATTGCTTCAACGTCGAGCTTTCCATCTTGCAATTTAATCAAAGAAAATACTGCAGTTGAATCTGGGGAGCAGTGTTTAATTTTCCTAGAAATAAATCCTGGGAGTTCAAATCCTTTGATTTTTGGAGATTAATTTGGATGAATACGGGATCAGACATGATTGTATTCCATAATTTAGAAACAATTTTGAACCTAAGTAAGGACTAATTAACAGGTAGTCTTGATAGTACAAGGTCTAGGACATGAATAGGTAGATGTAATGTATCCTGCTCTATTGCCATGGCTGCAAAGTATTTTTCAGAGTTTTGAAGTACAACTTTAAATTTCTGTTTTTTTTTTCTTTTTTGAAATTATATACATACATACATTCATATGCATATATGTAGAAAGGAAATGTCAATTCGATTTGGAGTGGGATACTAATGTGATTTGGGGTCTTTTTTAACAAGAAGTGGTATGTTATTATGACTCTAGAATCTAGCTTTCCCCAGAAGTTGAGGAGTTTTATAATTAGAATTATAAATCCTGACTGATTTCGTTGGGCTGTTAAATGATTAGTGTTATTATTATTTTTTTTTTTATTAATAACCAAATTTAGTAATTCAAATTTTTTAAAAATGTAATTGTTCAATGACACACAAAATCTAAACCATGAAGGCATTATCTGGATTTTTTAAATTTACAGGCAAGTAATTTAGTTATTTTGATCTATTTAGTTCAATGACACACAAATGTAATTGTTTTGATTTATTTAGTTGAATGATTAATTTTGAAAAAGGAAAAAAAAAAAATCAAATCTTGATTTAGTCAGTTGAATAAAAGAAAGAAAGATAACTACGACATGATGTAAACATATTTTTCAAATTCATATATAAAAAATCTCAAAATCTTTATGAAATTAATAATAGGAGATAAGAAACACGAGATTACAGAAACAACTTGTCGTATTTCTATACATGAGCAATGAGTCTAGTTTTAGTAATAACGGGTTAGCTAGAGTCCTACTATTGCTGAACATTCTATACCCTTTAAAAAATTGTTATATGGACGCGCTGTTCTCTTAAATCACTGCCTTTTAAGTTAAATAACTTAATTAACTTCTCAGAGCCTGGCCATAAGTTACAGCTACCATTAAATTTTACCGGAGCTACATGGCACAAGACTTAGAGGGTGTTTGGCTAACTAAGCTTATTTAAAACTTCTTACAAGCTCCTACATCTTATAAGATGTTTTTAAAGCTTATGAGCTGTTGAATCTTATTTTAAAAATAAGTTGTCAAAATGTTTAAATGAAATAAAATCTTTTAACTTATAAGATGTTAGTAATGATAATATTATAATTAAAATAATTACAAATAAAGATAGATGTTAAAATTTTAAAAATAAATTGAAAGCTCCTTACTATTCTAAAAAAAACTTATAAGCTCTTCACATCTTATTTTTTAAGCTAATAAAATCTTTTTTGAAAAATTTTATCAAATACTTTATGACATTTTATCAGCTTTTTATAAGCTTATAAGCTCACCCAAACACCCTCTTAATCCATGAATAACCAAAGAGCTTTAAAATTATCACAAAGTGCCAATCTTTGAACATGGGTCTCTTTCTACCTTCACATAACAAAAATACTTTACACTATTCAAAGAAAAAGTTAACTATACAACAAATATTTGGAATATGGTATGGCATAGTATAGATCAGAGAAGGAATTCACGTACTCGTACGGGTCTCTTCACTGCATTTGTAAACCCCTACACACAACACAACAATGGAAACACACTTCATCTTTCAAGTTGATTCGGCAAAGCATGTTTTGTTAATTAATTCATTTGCAGAACACATACATTACAACAACAATAATATTACACAACATGTTTTCGTACCTCATTAAATTTAAAGAGCAAAGGGTGTGAGTCTCTCTTCACTGCCCCCGGCTTCAGCGCGACGTTGTTTGAATTTTGGGAACCTTCATTGCTGACCTTTCTAAACCTGGTCAATCGAGATGAATACATATCCACAATGACGTCAAAATGCTTTAATTTCCATGGTAAAATATCCTATATTTTTACTGTTATATCCCATGTACACGTATAAATTGGAAATAAAATGAATTGGAAAATGAACAAAGAGCAAAAAAGTCCAAATTTACTGACCTGTCAAAGAAACTAGTGAGGCTACCGGAACGTTTTTTTGTCCGTTCAGCTGATTTTACTTTATTAATAGCGGTAGAACAGCCGCCAGGGCCGGGCTCTGCAACTGGCAAATTTGAAGTTATAGAAACTCCACTTTTCACGTTGGTTTTCTTTTCGGAAAATCCATTTGCATAACTGGATTTTGATGACTGTGCATTTCCAGAGTTATTCTCTGCCAGGGCATGATTCTCTTTCGTGTCCAGTTTGGTTGATTTGGAAAAGCTAACTTGTAGAATCTTTTGCTTTTCCACCTGCAAGTCATTATAAATTATACTATAGCCACTACAATAATCCAAATTATGATAAATTATCATTGAGATTCGCAGCTTTTCACCGATAGGGTCAGTGGAGCACTTTGAGCTTTCTCAGATAATAAATGTATAAATGGCAGAAAGAACGGAAGAAAAAGTTGCATGAATTAGTAATCCTTCGACAATTAAATAACATCTGAAGTATTCTGCTGAAAGCATATGAATGCTCATAGTCAGCACATATCATATATTAGTCCATGGCTTCCAATACTTACCTCATGAACCAAGACCTGCTTCACCGCTAAGGCAAGATCAAAATGATATGAACTATAACCCTGTTCAAAAGAGACATAAATCAAATAAATAAAGGTGAGTATCTAAGGAATAACACCAAGTATTTTCGTAAGTTAATAATAAGTGTTATTTGCATGACCAACATAGTAACCTTAAAGTGTATAAATTCACTAAGGGGTGGATCAAGTGTAAGTGCAGTTGCATCTGAAGCATCTTCATGTCTCAGAGTACCAGATCGATCAGATTTGATGTTCTTGTATGTTATCGCATAGGAGACCATGCTATTTACTAACTGCTCCAAATCACCTTTTTCTTTGTCGGAAAGCAAATGCACTGCAACCTGCAAATGGAGCATACATGCATAAATAGAAGCAGTAGAATGAGACTGAACAACTGGTGTGAACCGATCTTCTTGAAGTGAGGCAAGGTTAGCTCAAAATAGCAAACATATGAGGCAATGTTTCAGTTTCTCAGATTTTTCATTTATTACAGTAAATGAAGAATTAAGTACAAAATTGAGTTTAACAGAAGTGAAATTAAATATAAAAGTTTTTAGTACACATAAATTACCGGTCGTAGGCTTGGTGGTGAAAGAATATGCAAAATTGGAGAAACTGAGTCTTCAACAAAGGATTTTGTTGACAGATGCCTCGAAATGTATGGTGGCATTCTGTTGTGCCACGTGTGAAACATGTCCATCCTTTCTGCCAAAATTGTCCTGTGTCTATTGAATGATAATCGAAAATTACCAAAGATTCAAAAAGCAGTGGGGATAAAGAAGAAATTACAGGTAATTCAGATACCTTTGAAAAGACTTTGGCCATTCAATATCCTTTTTCTCAAGTTGAGCTATCATACCATGTATAAATATTGCAACTGGTGGCTGATAAACTGTCAAAAGCAATTTAAAAACAAAATTAAACCAGATACACATCACATGAACAGTATTCAAAATTTGCAGATGGCAACAAAAGTATTACCTTGAAGAAACATTTGTTGTGTGCGCATAATATACCGATTAGTTATGTCAGAAATTATCAAGTTATCCAAACATTGTACCTAAAAGATATATAATTGGTTAAAAAAATTGATGCTAACCTGGCTACGCGCCGGGTCATTAGAACTAGGTCTAGAAAAATTGAAGTCACAAGTAAGACTTACAGTCTTTTCCATCATAGGATCAACATAACGGAGCTGTAACATATTTTCATGAATCCCATCCAATATTAAGTCATAGTCACCACTGGGATGATAAAAGAAGTAAGGAATATGATCTGTGAATTGAATCATTGAAGACAGAAAAACAATTTTTAACTTACCGATTAGATATCATAGAGTACAGAAATTCAAAGTCTTTGGACATGCTGCCATCAGAATTATTAGATTTCCTTGCCCGCTTCCCCCTTCTCTTTTGGAAGATCTTTATATAAGAAGAAAACAGGAAAAAAGAGGATGACAAGTAAGCACAAGAACATGAAAAGTAATTTGATAACTGTGATAAACCATTTATGGAGCTCACCTCTTTCCATACATCAAAAGCACTTTTAGTTGCATCCTTCCGCCCAACCACCTGGGAACTTATGTCCAACTTGAAACAGAAAATTGTCTCAATAAAATTGGTTAAACAATATTTCTTTTATTTTGAGATGATATCACATTTGATCAGTTAATATAAATATATCTATTGGTAAGGGTGTGAAAGTTCACTTATCAGCTCGTAAATGTGATTAACAACTATGTTTAGTGGATTGTGACACATATGGCCCAAAGATAAACAGATAAAAGGAGCCAAAAAAAAAAAGGTGATTGCAAAATCATACCATGTTGAGGATTTCCTTCTTCTTGTGGAGAAACTGAAGAGTGTTCAAGCATGATCTTATATCACATTCTAAGGAAAAAGTAAAGATCAGAAACAGACAATTCTCAAAACAGTAACTATTTGACATCTAGATCTTATATGAGATTTACAATAATCTAGACACATCAAGCTTCACAATCAACAAAGTGAAACAGAAAACTAGCACAGATGAATCTCAGTGTTCAGACAAAAAGAAAAAAATCTAAACAATTTTATTTTATTTTATCTTAAAACATAAAAGCTAAAAAGCTTCTAGTCCTCTTCTTTTATAGGTTATAGTAAACAAGATAACTAAATCTAGGATATGAAACCGCTAGTGCGGTCAAATCACAAGTCAATAATTTTCTTCTCAGAAATAGATTTGATTAGGATATATAAGTCAAGCAGCTAAATGTTTTCCTCTATTTTCAGCAAAGCAACACAATCACTATTAGCCACATAACAATTCAGAATGTTGCTTCACTGAGACATGCATTCAAAGTTCAAACAGTGGACTAACGCTTACCAGCGTACTCTGCCAGTGCAGAAAGAGCAATGGAACTGGTCTTCACTCCTTCCTTATTACATATATACTTCAACCTATCACGTTACAAACTCACAGTTATGAACGTAGCTTAGCAAGTGAAGGTAGCTTTGATATAATAGCCAATATGTGCTGAACATAATTGCGTGACAGAACAAGGGAAGAAGTGAATGAAACAAGAAAATTCAATAAAAGAAAAATGATTTAAGAGCACTTCTTTTGGCACATCAAGATAATTCATTGTCGAAGTAAAAGACAACAGATCATGTGGTGGCACGAACTCTTTAATGGAAATACACTTAGTTAATCAGGACATTTGACTTCACATGGAAGGCAGCATGGCGAAACACAAATTTTAACATTGGATTTCAAATTCCTAAAGCTTTATCGTATATTTCAATTCGAACAATAACTTTTGACATCTGCATCCTTATGAACAGATACAGTAGCATAGATTGATGCATTTCGGCCAAGTTGAACAGAAAAATCAATTATACATGAACCCATGAAGCCAGCCAAAAGGAAGAAAAACAGAAAATTGGGGAAAAAGGAAAGAAAGAAAGGGTCAGAAACACCAACTGATTCATTGAACTAGGAACTAAAAATTTAGTACCTGTTTACGACACGACTCACAGTCGGTTGGACAAAAATGTGAACCCTACAATGGAGGAAACCTTAATTAGATGATTTATTGCTACATTAAATGATGTCAAGAGAAAATTCACATTTGAATTGCAATACTAGTAGATGTGACAGCGCACTGCATCAGCAGATAAGCCTCATGACGCACAGGGCAAACAAAGATAAAAGCTAATATCCAAGAACTTACTTGGCCACCTGGCGCAATGGCCTTAAGGCTGGCGCATATAGATCATTACATATGCATATCACCTGTATATCACACAGTTATCTGGGAGTCGATGTCTTTATATAAAGAACAGAATGAGATAAAGCTTACTTACAGGCCTCAACAGTAGTGAACTTCTTTGCTTCTTTCGAGAGGACTTCCGATTGGAATGTGCCTCTTGAGCTACAATTTCTTTTCCAGTATCATTTTTTCTTTCATCAGATACCTGCATCATTATGGCTTGTTAAAGAGCATTTTCAGATGCGTGTGACATTACAGACTTCTACACTAGAACATAGATAAAGCTAAACAGCACAAATCATTAATATCTGTGCTGTGACTTAAATGCAAAATGAAATATAATTAGGCAGAATGTGCAACAAACATATATAACTACAAATCAAACCCAAAGATGGAATATCTCAAAAGCATATCAATATTGAATTCAATTAAGTGAATGGGGAATCTCTGAACAGCAGACAAGGAATTTATAAAGTACTTAGTTTTGACATTATTGTGACTAAAAATAGCTTTGCACCTGCATCATTATCCAGATTCAGGAATGCAAACTTGTTTTAAAATTAAAAAATAGCCACAACTGTGGACATTACTTCTCAGAAGGTTACTTAACAAAAGACAATTTATAAGAAACCAAACAAAGGCCACAATGCGTACGAAATCAAAAATGTTTTAGAGCCTCAGCAAGTTCAGCCTTATTCCTTCAGCAAATTTAGCAATATCAGATATATTAAAAAAAAAAATTAAAAAAAAAAAACAGTGCACATTGCAGTAGAGTTACAGTAATCGCAAATAGAATGATCATAAGAATATTCTCAACCAAACATCAGTAGGCCATGCAGGATAGTGGCAGCAACTATAACTTATGTATTCCTCTGCCTGAGGAAAACTAGAAGGACTTTTTGATTCGATCCTTTGAATAATTGATATAGCCAGTATGAGAAAAATAAGAGGTCATAGCTCAAAAATTACATACTTACCAATTTAAGAATGATGTCCA
The DNA here is from genome assembly GCA_014898755.1 of Handroanthus guayacan. Taxonomy (NCBI): domain Eukaryota; kingdom Viridiplantae; phylum Streptophyta; class Magnoliopsida; order Lamiales; family Bignoniaceae; genus Handroanthus; species Handroanthus guayacan. The sequence goes on from JACFYI010000572.1 coordinate 199,375, forward strand.
CAGCTCCCTTACCGTCTCCAAGGGCTCCATCTATTTCATCAATGACCTTAGAAAACAGTCCCAAATTATGTTCAGATAAGACAATAATCGTACGGAATGAAAACTAGAAAAAGTGAAAAGGTTTTCATAATAACAGCAGTTGCACACTGAAACCAACCAAGCACTTTGGCTTTGAGTCAGCAATAACAGAATCCATCTGAACTACATCAAGGATTTTAGCTTCAATTGTCGATGATGACCTGTCATCACTGGCATTAATCTGTCACAAGAATGACTGCTAATTAGTGAAAAAGTCATGTTTATTGAAAAATTTTCAGATCCAAAAGGAAGGCTTTTAGGGATTCTGTCACGAGGTACACTTGACTGTAGAGTTTTGCATAACAAAGTGAAGTTGGAAGTGGAAAGCCGATCATTATAGTATTTGGAATGCATCAGGGATCATGTGCACTCAGAATGAAAATGAAACTCTGATACAATCCAGGTAGTTTTGTAAACAGATGACATCTGATAATGTGCTCGCAAAAATAAAAATATCTAAAAATATAATAAGACAAACCGAAAGACAGATAGCTTGTGAGTTTCCTTGTGATCAGAATGTTTAGTCGAAATACCATGCAACTTACTATATGGAAAAGTAATAAATGCACATCAAATTGATTCCCAGGACAAATTATGTTCAGCAATTTGCTTAAACAATTAATTGAGCTCGTGAAAATTAAAAGTTTTAAATTACTGGACCTCAACAACGCGGTAACCACAGTGCCTAGCAGCTACATGTGCTAGTGTCGTCTTTCCAAGCCCAGGGGGACCACAAAGCAACAGAACCTGTGATGACAATGAAATTTTTCTGGTTAACATTCATATAAAAATCAGAGAAGAAATGCACGGTGTAATTTAACATGGATGAACAATAAAGGGCGATTTAAATTAACACTAACATGTGTAATTTCAGATAAAAATTGAACTACTTATTCATGCTGCAAGTAATCCTATATCTGGATCAGTTCATTTACTTTGTAAAGAAAGACACATAAGTTAATGCAGGATCAGGAGAAATAGATACTATTTATTTATATAAATGTCAAAAAGCAAAGAAACACAAAAATGCAGTGAAAATGAAATGGAAGAAGCGGGACGACCAATCAGTAAAACTAGATGATAGAACCTTGGTGTAGTGATATTTAACAGATGGCCACTAAGTAACAGATAGATTTACTGTCACACACTAACATGGACAATACACTCAGGCAAGATACAACAAGAACATAATCTGTTCTTTAAATCTTGCACATGTAAAAGAATGAGGTACGATATTAACTAACCTTCTGTTCTGGAGGACCAGTACCTTTGTGCTTCTTGTCCCATATGTCCTGAATGCCATGGGAATTATTGTTTTCTTTATCCATTTCATTTTGAGTTCTCAGCATGTCTCTACCCAATCTGGTTTCTCTGTTCTTCCCAAAATAATTCGTGATAGATTGTTTAGGACGTTGAGAGCCCAAAGAATGTCGTCTCAAAGCAGACAAGACTTCTTCTGTTGTACTCTTAATTTCAGATCCAAAAACACAGGAATCCCACTGTTTCAGCCACAGGAGAACCTGAAGCATACAGGCACCAAGGTTTAGATAAATCATAAATGAGAGAGAAAGCTTGAAGAAATACAGTCAGTTTAATTTCTTCTAGGAAATCTATCAAAAACAAGTAAGGATAAGAAACAATTAAAGAGGCAAAACAACCTCACGGTTGGTCTGCTCATCACTAAGGAGCTCTGTAAATGAACTTGGAGCATATTTGTCCACCCAAAGTTGCTCATTAGCCACTGGTACTTTTGGAGGAACAACCTCAGTCGGACTTTGAGTACTTGCTTGCAAAGCCTTCACCAACAAACATGAAAATTTAAAGATCATTACTTTATTCAAAATATATGGGCGTCAAACTCAGATCTTTGTGTTACAAGACAAAGTCTTAGCGATCCATTGTTTCGTAGGTCAATGTTTAATAAGATAGCATCCATTCAAATATCAACTGGCCATGTGAAAGTACTCATTCATGTGGGATATCTCCAAACCCCCCCCCCCCTCCCGGGGTGCAGGGGATCGTCCCCAAATTGATGTGAGCACTCCTTGAACCCACCACTGGTCTAGGGCTAGGATGCAACACAAACCACCTTCGGCCAAGGGACGTTGCCCTTGCTAGGGTCACAGGCTCACGCAATTGGGCTCGATGATGTGGAATAGTTATTTTAATTCTTTATTAGATTCTAAGATAAGAAATTAATAATCTGACTTTAGCTGGTATCAGATAAGTTTTTTAAAGATAAACCATTTTCATCTATAGCTGCCAAATACAGAAGCTGGAGCATAATTATTTAGTTATAGCAAGAACACAATTCCCCGCTTGCCATTTACAGAACTAGTGGTGCAAAATTGCAATTGTAGTATCCCACATTGACAAGAAAAGCAGTTTGGAATGGTTTATAAATGACTACAATGAACTCCTGTAGCAACTGGCATCAACTAATTTCACAAAGCAAGAATAATTACAAAGTACTTTCCATTAGAGGCTGTTGCGTTAGCATTTCATTTGTGAGCCACATCCCAGGCTTGAAGCATGGATCAATAGACAGGAATGGAATCTTAATCACAATGTTACAAAAGAAAACTGCTAGAAAGGTTTTTCCTTATTCTTTCCAGAGAGAAACAAAAAATGAGGAAGAAGTAATTTACTTTCTACTTACTAGCAATCTCAAAGAGAAGGATGGGACTTACCTTTGTGAACTCCTCATGCTCAACTTTTTGCATTAGAGCTCTAACAGGTTCCTGAAGGAGTCCTGCATGTGAGCATAGATCCCTTTAATCAACGACATTAGTTAGCAGAGGTCATCAAGCATTCTGTAGGTTAATAAGATGCAAGACTGTTTACATGGTTTCACTTTACAGCAAGTAAAGGATAGCACTGTTGTAGATGACTAATGCAAGCTTCAGAATTTCCTTTAGAAAGTAGGAATGTACAAAACTTGTGCAAACATAGGAAAGACAAGATGAATATTAAGATGTATCAAAGAGCCGTGACCATATTGCATTTGCACCAATAACTTGACATGTGCTTTCATTTGATTCATATAAAAAGTGTTGACATATTCGGGAGAAAAAGAACAATGCATGTGGCCATGCAGCACGACTCGGTGGCTTATAAAAAAGTATTGCCTCAAAGTATAAACACTAATTACTATTCAAATGGAGCACCCAACAAGTTGAAAGTGGTCGCGTCAGAATATATATTCTTACCAAATTCTTTGGTTAACCCCCACATCGTTTGAAAAGTTTAAATACTGACTCACATAGAATTCCTAAGAGGATAGAGTAATTTTCCCCACTGAATCCACTTCAACTTACACAATAGCTTACTCTTCCGACATAATTTAAAGGAAATGTAAAGGGGGGAAAAGAAATAAAAGAACAATGATAATTGGACAGCATCAAGCTTATATATGAATCTACTGGTCTTTACTAGGAGGCTTAAATCACTATCTCAAGGCAACTATTAAGAAAAGTATGGAAACAGAAAGCAACATTATCCCCAAAAGAAACATATCACAGGTATGAAATTCAAGCACAAGAAAACATCAAAGCTGATACCCTCACCAGTAACGCCTCCTTTGACACTCAGTTTCTTTCTTCTCTCCTCCTCATCCGTCTCATATCTACATATCTTCGCATATACTCTCTCCCCATCTAACCCTGTCACAGGAACGCAATCCCCCTCTATCTGCGTTGCGTATCTAAACAGCATCCTCTCCTCTTTCTCTCCCTCCGCCTCCATCTCCTCCACGTTACCCTTTGGCGGCGAGTATCTCAGCCAATCATCGTCATCACTCCCTCCATCATTCTCAGCAGAACCCACATTTTCATTCAATAGAACTTCCAGCTCGTTCACTCCACGCCTCTCATCACTCTCCATCGGACCCACGTCTGCCTGTTTCTCATTCCGGGCTTCCTCTTCCCCAGTTCTGATTCTCTTGTCATCAGAACCATTCTCATAATTGTTATCCACATCTATCGATATTGATTTGGGGATTTCAGATCGGACCCGTTTCTTGGCCGCAGGGTTGATTTGTGGCTGCGGTTTAAATGGTGAGGGCTTTGGCGGGAGGGACAGAGTTGGTCTCTTGTGAGGCTTATCGGGCTCCGGAGATGAAGGGGGCGAAGGAGGCTCGATTTGAGGCTCGAAATCTTCGTCGAACTCATGTTCCAAAGTGTGGGATTCCAGCCATTCCAGCTCTTCAAAATCAGGAATATCCATGTCCCTTCGCAAGACTCTATTCTATATCTGCGTACGAATATGGAGAAGAAGAGAAAGATGGAGAACTACTGTCTGCGTGTTTGTGCGTGTGTTGGCGGGAAAATGGAGATGAAGAACGGAATGATGGCGGCAACAAGTAATATGAATAAGGGATAATTAACTCAATAACCCTAGATTTCGTCTAATTATAAAAATACCCACTTACTTTGAAAAATTGTTATAACACCCCTACGTTAGTTTAATCGTTGAAAAACTTAACATAATTTATATAACATTATTTCAGGGCATTTGTTATTTTAGTAAATGTGTTAAATTTTCAAGAAAAATAATGCCATGAAATAACTCCTTTAAGTGTACCGTAAGATATGCTTAAATATTACAAATAAATTTGCTAAAAATCTAATATATTAACTCAAACATTACTTTTAAATCTACATGCAATATTTGCATGCAGAATAAGTTTTTTTTTTTTTTTTCTTATTTATCAAAAAAAACTTATTCTACATGCAAATATTTATACTTTCACAAATCATAGAAGTATTTTTATAATTTGATCAGTTGGATTCCAATTTAGAGTTTTATGTTATACTAACACTTGCACAATAATATAACCCAAACCCACCCAACCCACCAGATTTGACATCCCTAAATTTACACTCTCTTCTCTGAGGAGTTTACTTGTCATATTTCATGCTTGAAGGGATTTGACATCCCTAAATTTACACTCTCTTCTCCGAGGAGTTTACTTGTCATATTTCATGATTTTTAAGCATTGTAATTATAATTATTCTTCTTCTAATCTAATAAGAGTAGGGGTAATGGATGGAGCATGTTGATAATTATGCCACGCCTAAGGGGGTTGTTGAGGAAATCTGCTAATTGTTACGTTAAATGTTTCAGATTATAAGTCACCTAGCACTACTAATCTTTTCGGGACTTAGACTAAGATCATTTGTAGGCATGGTACAACAGTTCATATGTTACTCAATTTGCTCATTCTATTATAATATCATGTAACATTACAGAGTTCCATTCAGCCAAGAACATTCATCATTTATTAACAATGCCCCAACATTTTCCCTTCAAGAATCACTTTACATATTCACTACACCACTGCACAACAATACCATCAAAATTTCTATGCTATTTGTCACACTAATGCATGACTAGAGCAAAACAAGCACACGTAAGAAATAATCGTCGTTCGTGGAAATAAGATCAACAGGCTAATTGATCTCTGTATGATATGATCTCCTCAAAAATGGGGAGTCTTCTGGGTCTAACGGGATTCCAGTGGTTCATCAACTGATCTAGGCCACCAATAAAGGCATCCTCTATGCTTGAACCCAAAGAAGATAATGTTGAGGATTTATATGTTTCTAGCTCCTTTAGAAGCGCCTCAGAACGATTCCTTGACTTAGGATCGTCTGAACCCGGAAGTTCCCCTTGCAAAACATCTTCAAGGACCGCTCTTGCTTCAACGTATTTTTCTTGTTTTATGAGGCATACGCACAGATTGCAGGCTTTGTTTGCATCCGGGTCTATTTGTTGTGCTTTCCGATAAACAGCCTCAGCAGCGGTATAGTTTGTTTGCTGCATATATGCCCAACCTAGATTTCCCTGCAGCATTGTAATACGCTTATGCATTAATTTCTTGATTTTTGTCAAATAAAAGAGTTATTTGAGTTGTCATATAAAACATGGGATAATTATCTCAACAACTCCAGAGGTTTGATCTAAATACAAAAATACCATTCATGTTCAAAAATTATAATATGCACCATCGTTGTTTCAGCTAATGGAAAACTTAATGGAGCTTCTGTAACATTATAGTTTCGCCCACTAAGAACTTAAGCATGTCTACTTTTATGTTAAATTCTCAGGTTGTAATGTTACACATGCTTAGCTAGAATGTTCATCAGCTGAACTAAGAACCAAGGGTATTATTGTAATTTTCTGACTTCTGTAAGTAGGTCAAATCCTAGGAGGTATCAAGGTAATTATCCCTTCAAAAATTACAAAATATGGATTTCTACAAAATCTACGCATACTATCAACAAATATATTTCACCATTAGAACCCGACGACAAATTACTGACAGGCATACCCCTTTAAAAAAACATGCAAAGTGTAAATTGAAGGAGACATAGATGAGGACTTTTAACTTGAAGATATACAGAATTTCTGCAGCATGCTAAACACTAACTAACAATACCAGTAAGACAGAAATCATGTGTGTACCAGTATTCGGGATGTCTCCTGCTTAATGGTAACCTGAAACTTCTTCCCATGCGAACGAGCTGTTTTTGTAGGTTTTCCATTAAAAGCCTCTCCTTGGCCGATCATCCTTAACTTCTGCTTCAGCATTTCAATCTGTTCATCTAGTTTACCACATTTCTGCAAAATCCACATAATCATCTTAGAACAGTTACACCACGTTCCATATAAATGGAAATGAGAATACGACATAAATTCTATGACGAGCCCTGTATATCATAGTGAATGCAGCAACATATAGGCTGCCTTAAGACAATGTAAAAATACAGACATTTGTATACCTTGGATGATTCAATGGTCTATCGCATACGATGTAAGAACATGAGGTGTGTGAACGTGCCATTACAATCATACCTTGTATAAATCAATAAGAACATTGTCAAGTGATTCTTGCGCCTGTTTGGAGCAACGATCCCTGTACGACTTTATAGCTTCAATTGCTTCTTCGGCTCTATCTTGTTGCTTCATAACCACTGCCATGTCTTTAAGCGCACTATCTACTCTGTCTCCGGCATTTATCGCTTTCCAGAATAAGACTATTGCAGCTTCTGGATCTTTCTCAACCAACTGTTAGAAACATGGTTCTCAATCATTAGGAAAACCAAAATGATGATTCGAGATTACAATACAGCACCTTTGATAATTCTATTCTATTCATTAACGAAGCACGGCAAAGTTCACTCACTGAGGATAAACGCATGAACTCCCCCTTGTTATTTATGGAAAGGATTTTAGTGATCATTGTGACTCAATATATAAGTTAAAATCATATTCAATAGTATACGATGCTGGTGTATGCAACAGATTATGCAAATACATAATCACCTACTTATTCAGAAAAACTAGATTATAATCAAAAGCTCGTAGTGTTAAAAAACCACCAAATATTTTACTATAAGCCAGCAAAAATGTATTTGGAATTCTAGCACCTGCTTTTGCTTCCCCATTTTGACATTCCCCAGTTTATTATAAATAGCTAACAGCACCTCGTAACTCATATGCAGGCCGCTTATGATGGTACAGGGCACGACATAAAAAGAGTTTTCAGACATTTAAACAGAACTTTTAGCAGTTCATTGTCATATAAGCGCTTTTCATAATCCGTTGCAAACATTACATGAAACTATTAATAGAACCAATATGTTTTAACATTGTTAATCTAAATCAATATCAAATGTAATCTAAATCAATATCAAATATCACTGCCTTATAAGTCAATGTTTTCACATCCTGTAAACCAATAATAAATAAGAAAAAGTCACATAAAAGAATATAAGAAAATTAAAATTAAACATGAGAAATTACAAACCAAACTCCTAATCTTCATACAACTAGTCAGCTAATTCAAGAACAGAACCAAAAAATATACATACATAAAATTAAAACCATCATTAATCTCCTCAAGTGACAAAATATGACAACTATCACCAAAATCCAAACAATTGATAAAATACTACACTCAAGTATACACATATAAAACTACAAACACGAATCACTCAAATAGAGAAACAAGCATCAACAGAAAAAGAAGAATTACAGATTAAGCAACATTATAAGTATAAAAAATTGCAAAAATTAACACCAAAAATGCAAAATGTAAATTTACATACTTGAAAATACTTGGCTCTGACATAAGGACTATCACCAGAAGGGAGTTTATGAATCACATGAAAAGCTTCTTGCTTCTCTGCTTTTTTGGGACTGCAGCTATTAACACTACTCTTCTTCATCTTCTAAATTTATCTTTTTTCTTTTGCTATATCTCTCTTTTCTTGATTCTTTGAAAAGAAATCATCAAATGCCCGAAATGAGTTGATCTGAGAATGTGAGAAAAGAGAGATGGAGGAGGCTTTTTGAGCTTCCAATGGGCAGTTAAGAAACAGTCCAAGAGTTGAATACAAGGGGAACACTGGATGGGATGAACCTGGACGTGGGCTTGTCTAGGTTCTTAGAGGGTTGGATTTTCTTGTGTTCATATGGAGTGTTTGGTTGCCACGTCTGGCATTTATTTGCTAGTTTTTTGTTTTTTGTTTTTTGTTTTTTGTTTTTTTTTTTTGGTTTTTTATTTGGAAAGAAGAGAAAAGGAAAGAATAATAAATGGAGTAAAGGTTTTTTCTTTAAGGGCCCTAGTGTTGCTTCTTTTCTTTTTCTTTTTTCCTTTTTTTTTTTGTCACACTCTGTGTATTTTTCATTTTTGCATATGCACGTAGGGAACCAAGTAATATCTCATGGCTGGATGGCAATTAATATATCATAGTCATCCTCATGATATATAAAAAAAAAGGGATAATTCCACCCATACCTTATTCACAATAGTATAACTATCAAATTTTCTCTTTTATTTTAAAAGTTACTAATACATTCTCTTCAAAATGCCTCATTAGAAAACTCAAACAAAAGTAATAAATTGACCATATTGCCCTCGATTTAATTTTTTTTTTGCAATAATTAAATTATTTATTATTAAATAACCATTTTGCCTTTGAATCTTAGTAATACTTATATTTACAAAAGATGTATCTGCAATATCTCTATAGTTGAGAGGGTGCCTTTATAAACAAATAGAGATAAAATATTATATTTTATCAAAAAAAATACAAGGGTGACAAATCTTATGTAATAGAAGTTGTAGGGGACATAATCCATGCTCTTTGTGTATAGAAGTTCACTTGAGTTGCTTTTCATGGATCTATATCATGGAATGGATATAATATCACATTGCTAACAACACGAACTCAAATATATTAATTTACAAAAAATACGGCAAGTTGGTAAACATATACATTGTTGGTATAATTTGATTTATTCACATTATTACTTGACAAATATTTTCATATGTATGACAAATGTAGGTTAGCCCTTCACTATATAAAAGATGCCCAAAAATTATGTTGAAACGAGGGTAATTTTAGCTCCAACCTCTATATAGCAATAATAGTATTTTAAATCATTTTCATCCCCTTTAACTATAATTATTATTATGGTTATACCGCCTCCAAGTTACAAAATTTTACAAAGAGGTCAAGAGTAAATTAGGAAATTTACTTAATTTTCTTGCTTGCATCAGTATTTTCCATCCAAGGCCATAATACTAGGGGCAACTGGATAAACATTATATTTTCGGTGGGGAGGTATTGATTATTTTTAAAATAAGAATAGTAGAGTTGATAATTTCACTATTTCGGAAGGGTGTAGGTGCAACTAACCCTAGAAAATATTAGTGACAAAAATTTTGTTTATCAACTTTTTCTTTTAAATATTTGAATGTTAATATATTTTTTCATCATTTGACCATGTCTAGAGTCATTTTCGATCATTTATTTGGTAAGCAATGACTTTGAAATACCCCTATTAAATTTGCAAGTCTTATTGCTAGGAGAAAATAATAAATATGGCTAGTTTCCTGCAACTGGTAAAGACACACTCTATTACAAGGACAGGGCAAAGATACAGAATAAAATATATTAATATATAATGGAGTGGGGGCATATAATATGAAAAAAAAAATATCCCTATATTTGGGGGCTTTGGTTGAATTTTGAATTTGCGTGCAGGCAACTAACCCTGGGACGGGATCTCTTATTTCAAATGGTGTTTCATCTCCTATTTCATGCTCTTAAATACATGCTACATGTATTAAATATTTCTTTATAAAAATATTTAATAATAAATACAATATACGTGGCATGTATTTAAGGGTATGAAATAGGAGATGAAAGACCATTTGGAATAGGAGATCCTGTCCCGCTAACCGTTGTGCCCTACATTCTGAAAAATGAACTTTGAACTAGTTACCCTATTATGATAGCTTGTGACCATTAATTATAAGTTTTAGGGACATTTATTTTACTTTATTTTATTTTATTTTATTTTTTTGTGTCCAACAAGTTAAAATTAATTTTTCTACCAAAAGGTGTTAATAATAAAACTATTCTACCTTTGTGACAACCAATTAACATAAGATATCGTACTCAATTTGGGTCAAAGAATTTTATGGTCATCAAAACTTTCCCCATTTTTAGTTAGACTTCAATAATTTTTTATTTATTTATTTTTTGTTTTGCTGCCAAGGGATTTGCAGTTACTACTTGATGGTGTGCTTTTGGTAATCTCCATCCATGCAATAACCTCAAATCATATGGATCAGGTAAATTGCACTAGGCACATTCTGTGCGACGGGTTCATGTCTCAGAAAAGATTTGAATCCAACTGGCATGTGCGAAATTTCACTCTAAGATCAACTTGACCCACTCTTTTGACGTTAGACTTCAATAACCATGTGATAGAAATATTGCAGACATGACTCAAGTATCACTTGACTAAAATAGTAGGACATAACTACCCTTGCCCAAAAATCATCCACATGGGAGGTTGTTTTTGACCTGACTTCCACTGCCCAATCAGGAAAAGACCATATCTTATGGATATCTTATTTAATTTACTAATTCAATCTAGGGAGAGAATATATTTAGATACAACTAACTAAAGTTAGTTTAAAATATTCAATATATAGCAAGTGGGATGCTGCGGCGGCACCCTTCATCCATACGTCATATAAAGAGCATTTAACATTACTTTTGATAGTAATTTTTAATTTTTAACTACTAAAAAATACTTTTGAAAATGTTTGATTCAGCTTCTGTGTTCTTTTAATTCTTTTGTTAATTACAAAAAGAAAAAATTTTATTCATTGTTTGGCTGCATATTCAATCAATATATTATGACTGAATGTCTGAGGTCCATACGTTAACATTTCAAAGCACCTCAACATCTTTTTCCAATTTAAGGGATACTTATCTCAAGATTTCCTAATTGTTGGCCTAACTATGGAGCACCTTCGTTATTAAAATTTTCTTTTTACAACACTTCTAATTCAAAACTTAATAGAATATGTGTAATATTACAAGTATAACCCCTAAACCAGAGGTCTACTCTTGATGTTTAAGTCAATATGTTGATTGGAGCATAACTATTATGTTATACAAGCTCCATTAAATTTTTTTCGCTGGTTGAATTCACAATATGGCATATTATTATAATTCAAATCAACATAGGATCTTTTTGCAATAAGGCTAAACCTCAAAGCTTTGGAAGGTAATTATATATCCCTTAATTAAATAAAGAATATTTTCATTAATTGTTTGGTACATGTGATGGAATATGTTTCAAATTCTCGTTATTGTAGTTTTATATGTGTCCTATGATAATTGAAAATTTGAAATGGGAGAATAAAATTGCAAAAATATGGAAAGCATGGTCGATGAATTTAATTTCCAAAAGAACGATCGCTAATTTCTTACTTAATTAGTGTTTTATGCCAATCAAGAAGAGATGCGTTGAATCTTTGAAAGATGATTAATGATTCAAAGTACATATTTGCAGGTGGAAGTACAAAAAGAATCCTAGGATATTTCAGGGATAGAATTCCCTATTTACATGCTTATGTCTTAAATATTTCCTTATAAAAATATTTAATAATAAATATAATACACATTGTATACATTTAAATGCATGGAATGTGAAATAAAATACCATTTGGAATGGAAAATCCCATCCCACTTTTGTTATCCTATGAAAACTACACAATAAGACTTTTCAAAAACTTCGACTCACGTAAAAGACATTGCTCTTAATTCTTAGTAAAATGTTTGACAAGAAAAGAATGATGAGCTAATATAGATCATCTTATTGAAATTAAAACATTATTATACATCAAATAAAGTACACCATGGAAATACAAGTACAAAGAAGAAGGAATACTAGGTATTCCATTTTACATATAAAATAAGATTGACATAATATCTTCTGACACAATTTATTAGAATAACTTAAAACATTTAAATCTTGATGGGATCCACAACCAACGCGATGATGTGAGGTTTCAGAACTTTTTCGGGTCTTGTGTATCCATCTTCGTTATTTTTATATGCAACGTCTAATATGCGTGCAAAATTGAGAATTATCATTAGAACATCCCTTGAAATGGAAGATGGCCCAAGGCATTCCTCATTCATATCCTTCCATGCATTTGTAGCTATCTCAGAGAACTTATTTACTGCCTCATCTTAGTCACCCCATATTCCTTCATGTAGCACTCAATGCCAGTTGCAATTTGGCCTCTTTCCTTCTCAACCTGAAATGTCAACAAGGATAAAGACTTAATTAGAGAAAACCAACCAAAGTCACAATCCATTTGCAAAATTCACTCTAGACTACAAGAAAACTTTGTTCTAATGAAAAATGTATTACGTGTAAGCTTTTATCAACAATAGACTCTGTGATGAAATGCAAACTAATTTAAAAATAAGTAAAATATATATGAATCAGTTACAATTGACTCGTGATTTATTTCTACTGCTACATTATTATTCAAAGTCTTACAATGCCTCTAAAGCACCCCACTGAAGCTATCGTGGTTGCAACTTATGGATAACTGCACTTCTAGTGACTTTGCGTTAAATTTTTGAGATAACACCCCCTGTGATTTTGCAAAATTACACTAACCCCTTCAATTATTAGTTCAGCTGGCAAGAAATTTAATGGAGCATGAGTTGAAATTACAATTAGACCCTAAAAAAACTTAAGTATACCAGGTGGATTAGGGGATTAGGTGTATGTTTTAGTGAATATGTTAGATTTTAGGGTCCGAACTATAAAGTTACATGAGCTCCATTAAGATTTTTGTGATCAGTTGAGATAATGACATGTGGTGTTATTATAATTGTCCAAAACACATGAGCGTTTCTGTAATTAGTTCAAACCTTTGGAGATGTTGAGGTAATTATCCATTAATTTTTATAAAAAATTTTAATTGATTATGCTGATTATGTGTAGGCTTCAATTTCGCTAATTAATTAGTGATATGGAAATATTAAAAGATTTGTGATAACATAAAATTCATTAAAAAAAAAATTATATCAATGATAGATTTCGTTAAACTAGTTATAAATTTTCCATTAATAAAGACCTATTTTCCTATAGTTATCGTATATACACATACCTCATACGTAGCTATATCATCAATGACACGACAAATCGTCAAACCGGCAACAAGCATGTTAGGTTTCTTACTAAGCCACTCGAATTCTTCCTTCATAGCGAATTTTGTTCCCAGCAACGATGCCGTTGGGTGGTAAAAATAAGTGCATGTAATAAGAGCATTGTTTAAGTACTCATTAAATGGTGGTAAATATCCTTCAATGAACCATTTGGCTTCAACATTATAGCTCCTTGCCAACTCCTTAAGCTGCATCACATCATATATATATGCATGAGAAATTTAGTATTAGTTTTGCCCAAAAAAAAAAAAAAAAAAAATGCCGAAAACCCCTTCAAACTTGACTCAGTTAAAATTATTTGTTGAAATTACAAAGAACCCTTGGTGACTAAAATATGTTTGTTAAAATTTCCATAACGACTATTAATGGTTCATGGAATCTATAAGATAACATTAAGCGTATTTATAATCGCAAAGGATATCATATTAAGGAGAGTTTTTTTTGTATATACGAGAAATTTAGTTCTAGTTTTGAAGGAAAAAATTTAATTACAAAAAACTCATTCAGATTTAACTCGATTACATAAAACCTTCCTGTCTTTAGAAATTATAAAGAACCCCTCTTGATTAAGCACGTTTGTTAGAATTTCTGTAACTACTACTAATACTGTGTGGAATATGTAAGATATACACAAACATTAGGGATTATTTGTAATTTCAAAAAATACTGATTTTTGTTTTTTTAAACGATCTAAAATTTGGGGGGGTTTTGGTAGTTAAAATCGTACCGCTTCTTTTGCATAGTATACGGTGTAAGATCTTCCTTCTCTTGCCAATTCTTGTTCAAATTGCACGTAGAGTTCCAAAAGAGCTTCATACAAAGGTTTGATGTAATCCGGGAGTCTATCAATCTGGCCAATATCCCACCTAAAGAAACCAAACAATTTATTAAAGTAAATTAGCAACAAAATAAATGAGATTATGATTTGTCCAACATACACATTTTTGTTAAAAATCAGAAAATTTAAGCTAATGAAAGATAATTTTTTTGCTTTCTTGTGATAAAAGATGAATCTTCTTGAAGTGTTAATTACCTTCCAATGGCTTTTGTGAAAATATCGAGTTCTTCTGTTGTACCATAAGCATCATATGTGTCATCAATCATCGATGTCATGGCAATAGTCTTAGCTAGCATGACACGGGCACGAGAATATTGAGGTTGGTAGTACACTCCTATATATAGCCCAAAAGAAACACTCCACCACTCTATCTCTGGCATATGGAAGCTTGGATATAAGGCCTAATTCTTTCCACCACCTGCATTAATTTGTTCACAGTAATGAATATAAACATGTATGTATATTACAAGAAAGATTAAAATAAGTGATAATATATATTAAGTGTCAATACCAAATTTGTGACTAATTTTATATAAAAAGTGATAAAAAGTTGATTTTGTCATTTGTCACAATAATGATTTAACAATCCTAATAGTGACAAAAGATGTACTTAAATCGTCCCTACTGATAGTTAGTGAAACAAGTATGTATTGTGACAACTAGCAGCTTAGTGACAACGAAAATCTTGTACAAACTATAGTGATAGTTTTTGTTATATAACTCAAGTTTTGCTATACTTGTGCAATTAATTGTCAATATAATGACCATTCAAAAAACTAACTTTTAATTATTAAGTTATATAGTGACAAAATAAAAATATTATGGTCACTTAAAAAAATATCATTAGTGACAAAATAAAAGCAAATACATATTATTAGCAACATTTTTGACAGAATCACATAATTTTTTTGTTACTAATATTAGATATACAATAAAACTACATATTTATATATATATATATATATATGTTACGTTCACATAATATAATTTTAGATCTATTTTAGATTGTGTTACCTCGAGATTTCACATAACTCTTCCTTGTGAAGCATCTGCAAGAAATTATAGTCCAATTTGGCAAACCTAAGAAGGGTTTCGTTCCTTGATTCATCATTTTCATGGATGGAGATGAAATTACGTGCTTCAATTCTTGGGCTGCCATAATGCAAAGGTTGCACTAGAGCATGCAAAACTTGTTGTCTAAGGGGTGAGCCAAGGTTTGGTGCCATTGATTTGAGACTGGTTGTAGCTAAAACGAGAGCATCTTCTAGAATTTCTTCCCCATGTATTCTCAAATGTGCTGCATCAGACAAGCTCAGTAATCCGTTTGCATCACTCTCAAGGCCCTCTTGGAATTTTCCTTCATGATCCTTGAATTTGCCAAAAATATCTGATAAACAAGAAAAACAAACGTATTTGGTAGGTCATTAATTATCATGGCAATATGAATAGGAAAAATAATTAATATTTTAGGCCAGGTTAATTACCAAAAACTCCAATTAGATTTGGATCATTTACCCACAAAAAAAAAAAAAATCCTTAAATATATCTTCAAAATAACAAACACCCCTTGACGTTTGCATCCATCTTTCAAGTTTTATTAGCTTTTAGTCATAATCATTACTGCAAGAAAATACTCATTCACCACCGAAAAACTTGTGATAGATAGGAATATTCCATCACACATAGACAACACCAGTGATGAAGCTGTGACGGAATACGACAAAATTTATATGAATAATGATGTTTGTCATGAATTAATTAGTGATAAATCTCTATAATAATTTTATAGTATATAGTGAAAATTTCACCATAAAAGTTAGTTTCATTTTAATCATTAGTGACAAGGCACATATACTAATGGATTTGTCATAGAACAAAACCAATCACAAAACCATGCTAGTGACAACGTCCTTAATTAAATTCGCTATGAATTTTCCCATCAGTAGGGAACGTTTTCTCGTGGTAACATATCTTTCTTAGCTGTAAGGAGTATTCGTAAGTTCGAAAAATTATGAAAGTTTTTTGGCAAATAATTAGTCAAACCTCAAGAAGTTCCAA
>JACFYI010000572.1:216011-232774 GCA_014898755.1 Handroanthus guayacan
AAGACATGCGATAGCCATGCTGCCTGAATACTCGAAAATGAAGTGAAACAGTATACAAATCATAGGTTTCATCCTCATAATTATTTGTCCTAAGTTCGACAAAGAGTTGTTGCAATATCTTTTCAATCTCGTTTCAAAGTGGTACGATATCCCTAAGTACTCAAGTCTGTCAATAAGACTCAGAGCATCCACAAGATTACTATTTGAAGCAATCAGCATACTCCTCACTTCATTTTTCAACACTTCAATAGCCTTGGAGTATTCCTCGGCCACCTGTCAAATAATTATTAGTGTGAAACATTTTGTTAGTAAAATATTAATAAAAATTAAATTCTAAATATATTAATATTTGATAAGAATTAAATTTTAAATACATTATATGAAAGAAAAATAAAATTTCGTGGAGGCATATGGAAGAAAAGTAAAATTTTATGGAGCCAAGTGGGGTCAACTGACCCTAGAGGTAGATGTATTTGGTGTGCATAATAGAGATGATGTACGAGCTCATTATGTCCATAAGTTATTGCATGGTAAGGATTGAGGTTAATTAAGATCGTCCACTTTTGGTTAATCTTATTTAATTAAGATATTTTTGAATTTTATAAAATGTTAACAAAGTTGTAATATATGAGGGCAGGTTAATTAAGGTTTTAAAAGACAAATTATGAGCTTGTGCTTGTAAAATTCTAATGTATTATTAGTTTGAAAGAAAGATTTTATAAAATATTCTGAAAAAACTTATAAGCTCATTCAAACAACTTTTAGTATGAGAGTTTTGATAATCGTAGTTGTTATGTTTAATATCTATATCATGAATTACGTTGATTTCTAATTTCAAGTTTTAGTAATTAATATGTTTATAAATAGAATCCACTGCAAATTAAAACCTTTGAAATTGAAAATTCATTTTGAAAAAAAAAATATATATATAGATAAACACCCACATGCTATCGGTAGGACTCGAACCATGTACTTCCACTATAAAAAGATGGAGTTGGTGTCACTTCATCCGAAGAGCGCGGTGGCGTAAAAAGTTATAATGAAAGTACAAAAAAAAAAAAAAAAAAAATGCAAATTTGAGCGGTCAGAGTTGCTTGTAACACTTAAATATTTGTTGCTTAACGTTAAGGTAAACTTAGAAAATACCACTTTCAAACACTCCAAAACTGTTAGAATTAAGCTAAAAGCTGTTCTAATTAAAATTGTTGCAAACACCCTCATATCTAGAGCAAAAATAGAAAAACTAAAGTAAAAAAAAAAAGAACAAGAAGAAAAAGAAAAATAGAAAACCTGAATATCAGAAGTGTAATTGATGAACTGGTCACCCCAAAAACTGGGAGAGAAATTAGCAACAGGACGAACAATTTCCTTTTGGTAATTTACAGCATTTGTTGAAGCCATTTTTTGTTAATAATTTGTGAGAAATAAATTATATTGCACAAGTACTAAACAAGTGTTTGTATTAATAAAACCACATGGGATGTCTCCATTTTATAGTGTAGGGATGCTAAACAATTTTCAAGTTTCTTGGGCATGTGCTAATATTTTTGACTAATATTTTTGGTAATAGTCTAGCTATTTTTAACTACTACGTTGAAATTTCAGTTATTGTACTTTAGTTACTGCAGTGTGCAATTAGTGGTCAAATATTGTGCATTGACTTGAAGATACTTTAAAAGAAAAATAATTAGTAATCGTGTCAATACAGTAATTGATGATTCCATCGCTAATAGCGACCTCTTTTATGTTGATTAGTACGTAATTCAATTATTATTCACTAACCAATCTTTATTTTGATAATTGGTTCGATCTATAGTTAGGGGTTGTGTTTACTCCGGACACTAATTAGAGTGACCACTTTAATCAATCATTAAGTCAGTCGCCATATTAGTGATATTATTTTCGGATCACAAAATTGGTTGTTTTTCTCCTTCATTTTTTTTTTCCTGGTTGAGAGTATTGTTTGGTTATTAATTGGTTACCACTTAGTTGCTGATTATGGTTCAACCCCTAATTTGTAATCGGTTTTCTTTGGGTCATAGAATTGGGCCCTAATTAAGAGTGGCCAACTTAATGATTACTTGGCGCCCACTAATTTGTAACCGAACATAGTTTGGGTCATTGATTCAATCCTCTTCATTAGTACTGACTTAATCATTAATTATCTTTCAATCACCAATTGATCACTAACATAAAATTTTGTCTTTTTTTAACATATTTATATAACATGAAAACATAAAATTTATATTCTACTTATATTAAGAATAATAAATATTAGATATGGGCACACAATATTAAGAGGATATATAGTTAGATGAGCTTATGAGATGCTCTATAAAGCCATTGATATATATATATATATATATAATCATATTATTTATGAAATTATCTATTAATATCTTATAAGTTTCATGATCTTATTTTTTATAAATATTTTAACAACTTATTTTTTAGTAACATCTGACAATGCATCCTATCTATAAGCTGCAAATTAAATATCTTTTGTAAGTAGGAAATTTTAAGACGCCTTAAGTAAATTTAACCAAAGCATTGAAGTGAACCCTCTAAGTTATAATATAAAAGTTTTCACTTATTACATATATCCAGTAGTGATCCCAGGATCTTGATTCCATGGGGTCCTTTCAAAAAACTATTAAATGATAGAAATTATTTAAAGAAATTATATCTACCAAAACAGTATGGTGAATTAGTATATCAAGACATATAATGTGCTAAAATAATTCAAAAAATTATGAAAAAAATTAATAAAAGAATTCACTAAAACATTATTAAATTAATAAAAACATAAACTTTTAACTCTCTAAAATGGCTTGAGTTTGACAAATTAGTTGAAATTTAACAAACATGAGTTGTGGGTAGAATAATTTGGTTTGATATTCAGATGTTGATCAAAGAAAACAAATACTCGAATTGAAGACCTCTTCAAACTTTAAATTCTAGTATTATTTTGTCATAATAATCATTTTCACAAGTTTAATTTGACAAGAATAGTGTAACAACCAAAAAATTCCCCTAAATATATATTTTCGAAATCCTTATTTCAAAATATAAATTCTTTTTGTAATTTTAAAACAACTTCTTTTACAACAATTTAAAATCTCTCAACAATGAAAATATATCGATTAATTACCCAAAAATTTTATTTCGATAAAACTCGTTCAAAAAATATTATTTCAACCCAATAAACCATTGGACCATAGCCCAAAATTTTAGGCCCAACCTCTTCACTAAAAATATCTATCATATATACATACATGTCTATATACAAATCTATGTGGATTTTTGAATATAAAAATCCTAGCAACCACCATGGGCCTTGCTTCTTCATCTAGCCAACATTTAATGAAGGATGCATCATCTCTTGACAAGTGGCAACATCTCAACCTTTGAAAACTACTCGCTTCTCTATAAATAGAAATGGTTGTGGAAAACAAATCATTTTGCATTTTTTATCTTCTCCCACTTCTCCCACTTCTTCCACTCATAAATATCAAATCTACTTAAGATTTCAAGAAGACAAAAAGGAAAAATTTGGAGAACAAGCATTCTCGTATTTGGTTATTGGTAAGTTAAGTGATAGGAAATTTGTTGGCTTAATTCTATGATCATGGATTCTATTCTTTGCCTATGATTAATATGATTTTGTGACTATCATCATTCCTTATTCAATGTCATTATGAGCTCTTGGATATTAGGAGAAAATTTGAGATAAGTGAAAGAATGAGATTACGATATAAAAATATGGACTTGTACTGTATTTTCCCGCAAAACTCTTGTTAATTTCAAACTTAAATGTTAAAGTTCACTCTCAAAAGTAATTTTATATGAAATATGAGAATTTTGTGATAAGAATCAAAGGAAAAGATGAGTTTAGGAATTTCTAACATTTTTCTCCAAAAATTTGCAAATTGAATTTTGGAACTTAAAAATTAAAAATATCAATAATGAGTAGAATAAACTAAGTCTAATTTCTTCACATTTAACCTTCTACTATCATAAGGTTTTCAAAGGAAGGAAAAAAAAAAAAATTATGGATGTTGAGCGCTTAAGCGCCCAAGGTCAGTGGCTTCGGCCACTCTCCAGTGCCCAAATGCGCGCTCAAGCGCCCGAGTCCGATGAACTAAGATACTATTTGAGCACTCATTCTGGTAGTCTTATTCACTGTTTCGGTGCTCGAGCGCGAAACAAGCGCCCAAGTGCCCATTCCAGTGACCAAATTTTTATTTTTGACTTCATTTAACTATTCCAAATTCATATTTCACTTCTTTAAAATATTTTAAAACTTCAAAACGATCTTTTTTCTAAGTCCGAGGTTTGATCCGAATCATTGTTGAATTGATTGCTATTCGAATTTGAATCCATATTGGATCGGTCTATCCCTATATGTTACTTGTCTTAAACCAATATGCATGCATAATGGGCCCGGGAAGGTTCAAGAGGGACAACTGGGCAGTATTGGACCTCGGTGGGTCCCCTAGTAGGCCTTTCCCAATTCGATAGTTCCGATGTAGCCCGGAGATAGGTTGCCAAGGAAGCTAGTCCTAAGGATCGTAGTCGACCGCGCTGCGGCGACTGTTCCTTAATTATATTTGGTTCTCCTCGGATGGCCATTCGAGGAAGCTATATTTTGGAGGGACAAGGGTTCCATATGTTATTACATATGGTTTATATGATTTGGTGTTATAAGGGTAACAGATCCACCAAAAATTCGTTTCGGCCTATATTGATTTCCTTCATGAATAAATGAATTTTGTAGCCACTTGATCATATATGGTTATTTGGTATATGAAAATATTGTGTTTTGGATTATAGTTGACTCTCATATGTTCATGAAGAAATGATGAGTTCTTTCATATGCTTATGAATTCCTTCAATTGGCTTATTCATTTGTTACTCCCATACTCTTTTCCTATGCCATAATCTTACTGGGTTAGTGGACTCATGATTTCATTAATTACCATGTAGGGAATTGATTTCAGGTCCAGAATCTGGCGTTTGGAAGCTGAGCTTATAATCTATTTTTGTTTGCTTATTTGCATATTGTAATTTGGAATATTTTGATGCTTGGTTTAGCTTAGTTTCATTTTGAATATGGGTATGTAATGTAAGGAATGATATGAATTGCAAACAATAGAATATGTTTTGAGATTTTATTTGGATTTAGTTTAGTACCCTACGTGTGAGTAGTGTTCCGGACCTAGGGGTGGATGCTCTTGGACCCTGGGGTGTTACAAATAGTATTTATGTTGTTATTGCCAACAATTGAGTATGTTACAATGGATAATGATAATTTATCTTTTGTAACAAGTTATAATCACGATAATATTTCGTCAATAGCTAATAAATATTGTTACTTATTTTACTATTTTTATTAATTTTTCGTAGTCAAATCTCAAAATCAAAAGATATATGTTGGAAAATTGGTTTTGTTAAATTGAGTTTTACCAATTAATTAAGCATATTTTAATCACTTAAAGTCAATTTCAAGTGAATAAAAATTAATGCTAAAATATGTCGCTTAAGTTAATTATAAGAAAGGGAAATGCAACTATTTTAGCATATTTCCTTCTAGTAGTTATGATTTTATAGTGTAAAAGAACATGTTTGCACTTTTATAAGAGCTATGTCTATTGGAAGACAACCTTACAACAACTATAAATAGATACTCATAGTTGGCTCATTGGCATTGATTGAATTCATAAACATGTAATGACATCCTTATTCTTCCGTTTGCTTCTCCAAGCGGTTACTCAAGGAGAGCTAGTCAATATAGAGAAACAGCTGCCGTAGCACGGTCGACCACGAGTCTCCTAGTAACTCTTTGGAAATCCTACCTCCACGACTCCTTGGAGCTACCCACAATTGGAACCAAGCTTAGGTCCAACTGTACAATATGAAAAACTTACTAGAGGTTCATCTGTCGGCTCGACGCCGCCCAGTGTCCCTCCTAAGGCTCCCTGGGCCCAACAATCATGGAGTAGGTTTCAAGAATTCGGTCATAACAATAAATTAATCATGGGTGTTTTGGAACATTGGATATAACATTTAGAATGAATCATCGAACATAAGAAAATCAATTTGAAAATTAACACATTTAAAGGAGATGAGGTATGGACTAAAATTTGGGAATTGGGCAAATTGCTTTTAAATTTAAATATTTCTACTTTCAAAATACTCTTAATAAATAAAGGAAAACTTATAAAAATTTTCTGCTTTGAAAATAATTCATTTGACAAGTTCTAAACTTAAATTTTTGTTGTAAACTTTAGATTTTTATATATTCAAAATGCTCAAACAAGTAAAAAGGAAGTTTGGCTTTTGAAATATTTTTAAAATATGAAAATCAAGTACAAAATATTTAAACTAAGTTCACGTAAAATTCATTTTTGTCCGAGTTAATGTTCGTAAGTATTTTGTCCAAAATCCCATTATCAAAATACTAGAATTTCAAATCAAGTAATTCTAAATGTTGTTATGAGTCTCTTATGTCTGACAATTCCTCATTCACGATCGAACAAGTGCATGGTATCAAGAAATTCAACAAGATATTCAACAAGTCCAAAGCTCGATGTTTTTAATAATGGGAACAAGGATCAAACATGATCATGGTAGGAGATTCAAGAATGATTATAGTAATAACCCTTACCTCCGGTCCTTAAGCTTTAAGTCCCAAGATGACGATCATCTAATTCCTCAAGTTAATTTGACCTATTAACATCAACATCATTTAGATGCTAGACCACAATTTCATATCATATAAGATCTTACGTTTTCATTTTGGCAGTCAAATATCTAGTATATTTCTAGATACATCCTAATGAGTTAAAAATAGAAATTTAGTTCTACAATTATTTAGACTCGATAAGCTTTCTAACGGTGGTTTTATATTGAAAATCCAACGAGTATATTTTTAGTTATAAATTTTTAAAGTTGACTCAGCGTACTGCCGTAACTCCAAGTCCTTTTAATATGTTTGGCGTTAATAAAGTTTCTGGGAAGATTGCTTCATGGATTTCAAATATTCTTGAGTCTATCATTATCTACACTTAATAAGGTTTCTAACGGCTATTTTTGGGATTGATTTGGTGAAGAAATGAGTAGTTTCTAATGAGTTAAAGTTGAGAGGTGCGTTATGTTGGGTTCTAGTGGGTACTCTGTTTCCCAAGTCCACTAGCATGTTCGGATTAAATGGTATTTCTGGTCTTGTTTATTTATAGATTTGGGTGATTTTTTCTCAATAAAGTTTCCAATGGTAGGTTTGTGGATTTTTTGGATGTAAGGATCTCCAGATATAAATTTTTTAAACCTAGGGTAGTGACAGAGGCTTCCCCTATTTTTGGTAAAACGGCAGGTTCATTTCAAACGGATTTATCTCCCATTCGCCTCATTATTTTTGGGTGATTCTTGAGTATAACATTATCTATACTTGAAAAGGTTTCTAATGGTACCTTAAATGCAATTTTTGGACTAGTAAAAGTAGTGTTTTCGATTTTTCTAAGTGAGGTGAGTGTTTTGCCTTTTCCACCCAAGAACAACCCAAGTTTTCAAAACTTCATTAATTTTGGGAAATCACTTAACTACTAAATCTAAGTGATGATCCACTAAATTCCTTACCACCTTAAGTTAAGATTCATGGTTCCCAAAGTTCAAACCAAGTTATGTTCCATAACAATCATTTAAGAGCAAACAAAGTAGCTCTATGGTCATCATAGATTCCATATTCAGCAGCAGCATACAACATAGCATAATGTCATTCATAAAGCTTCAAAAATTGGAACCATCACAAGAATGGCAATTAAGAGAGTAGGGTGTTATGATCTTTACCTATTTTTGTGGTTTATACTTGAGTATTCAAAGTATTCTTTTCACCACTTCACAAGTCCGTAACATAGGAAGATTTTCTTAAGTTTCATGAAATCTTCAAGTAATTTCTTGCTAAATTCTTAACTAAAACTTATCAATTTTTTTGATGAACTAAGTAGGAGAGGAGTCCCCAAGTAAATCCCTTAAGTTAGTTTGATAGAAAATTGGATGAAAGATGGAAGACATTCTCTCTCTCTCTCTCTCTCACTCCCTCTTTACGATCAAGAAGAAAACAAAGAAGACAAGGTGTGGTTGTTTTTCCTCTCTGATGCTTTGTGTATATACACCCCAATAATACATACAAGGTGTATTTTGCAATAGTCAAGACATGTCATTAAATGTTGGAAATAATAATGTTGGTGACTAGGTGGGATGACTCACTCAATGTTAGGAGTAGTCTTCATTCATTTAACCACATGGCCTTATTTCTAATTTATTTTTTTATTTCTCCACATAGTGTGTGTGTGTGTGTGAGAGTGAGTGGGCAGCTGCCCATTTTCAGATTTCAATTAATATTTTTTTTTCTAATCCAAAAATTACAAGTGAGTTTGGACTTGGACTTGAAAATTTAATGATTCTTTGGGCTAAATTCCTTGGGCTAAATGGACATAATTTTGGGGTAAAATTTAATGTGTTTGGGCCACATTTGATTGAAATAATATTTTTGGGTACTAAATCGAAATAATTTCGCCGTTTTAAAGTTTTTCGGACAATAGCGATAAAAATTATTTTAAACGGCGATAAGTTTTAAAAGTTAAAACTAAGAGTTCAAAAATAACATTATGAATATTTTTGGGCCTAAATGAGATATTTTTGAAGTTAATAAAGTGTTTTTAATAAATTTGAACCGAAAGAAAATTTTTAAATGAGTTTTCTCTTTACCGATAAATTTAATTATGAAGAAATCGGAAAAATTTTTAAATTGAGATGCAATAAATTTTCAAGTGAAAAGAAAATTATTTAATTGAGATTAAGGGAATTTTCGGGGTCTCACATATACAACAATCATTTTCAACAACTGAAATTATGTATAATGCAACGATATAATTCTTTATTTTTTATTTTGTAAAGGAAAAATCCGAGCATAATTTTTCACTTGTGGCTAATATTAAATCGTACCAAAACAAACTTATTATTTTCTACACAAGCCATCAGACCAGAAACAATTCCTTTCTATTGATTATATGGAAAAGTCTATTTTATTAACTTGGGTTAAATACATTTTATCCGCTTGTATTACTGCAAAAGGGGAGATTACCCCATATATATTTTTAATTCTAAGATACCTCATTGTATTAAAGTTAAACATATTCTATAATTAAAAAATACTCTCATATGACATATCGATTTGAGCTTTATAACATTGTTATTCCAAAATACAGGAGGATATTTTGTAATTAAAAAATACAGGGTGTTATCTTCCCTTTTGTAATAATATAAGAGGTAAAATGTATTTAACCGCCATAAACTTTTGAGTAATTTAGAAAAGGAAAAGTCTATTTCTACAAGCACGTAGGCAAGAACTTATAGCATATAATTAGGAAAAAATGTAGAGGAATTAGTCAAATTCTTAATTTACTTCTAAGATCATGACATAGCCTGCTTCAATTTTGACCATTTTAATTGTAAAATTATCATTACTGACATTTTATATTGTTTGTGAATAATAATATTACCATTTTAATTATTGTTTGGAAGTGACTAGACAATTGGAACTTGATAATTAGGGTTAATTACTGAAACCTCCCTAAAGTTTGGCTTATTTACAAAAAACTACACATAAGACTTTTAAACAACTTTGGCTCATATAAAAGACATTGCTCTTAATTCTTCGTAAAATGTTTGACAAGAGAAAATGACGAGCTAAGATAGATCATTTTATTGAAATTAAAACTTTATTTTGTATCAAGGTGTGGCATAAAGTACACCACGGAAATACAAGTACAAAGGAGAGGATTACTAGGTATTCCGTTTTACATAAACATAAGCTCATAATAATTTCTTCTGACATAATTGATTTAAATGACTTGAAATGTTTAAATCTTGATGGGATCCACAAACAATGCAATGATATGGGGTTTCAAAACTTTTTCAGGTCTTGTGTATCCATCTTCGTTGTTTTTATACGTAACATCTATTATACGTTCAAGATTGAGGATTATCATTAGAACATCTCTCGAAGTGGAAGATGGCCTAAGGCATTCCTCATTCATATCCTTCCATGCATTTGTAGCTATCTCAAAGAACTTATTCACTGCCTCATCTTTAGTCACCTCATGTTCTTTCATGTAGCACTCAATGCCAGTTGCAATTTGGCCTCTTTCCTTCTCAACCTGAAATGTCAACAAAGATAAAGACTTAGAGAAAACCAACCAAAGTAACAATCCCATTTGCAGAACACACCCTAGACTACAAGAAAACTTCGGTTTAATTGAAAATTTAAGACAAGTAAGATTTTATAACCAATAGATGCTGTGATAAAATACAAATAAAATACAAATGAATTTAAAAATGAGCAAAAAATATATGAATTAGTAAAATTGACTTGTGATTTATTTCTATTGCTACATTATTATTCAAAGCTTTAGGTGCGTCTAAAGCATCCCTCTGAGGTTGGCGTGGTTGCGCCTTATGGATAACTGCACTTCTAATGAATTTGTGATAAATTCGTGAGATAACATCCCTAGTGATTTTGAGAAATTGCACTAATCCCTTCAATTATTAGTTCAGTTGACCAAAAATTTAATGGAGCATGTGCTAAAATTGCAATTAGAACCTCAAAAAACTTAACTATAGTGGTGGATAGGGGATTCAGTTGTATGTTTCAATCAATACATTGATTTCAGGGGCCTTACTGTAAGGTTACACGGGCTCCATTAAGTTTTCTATGATCAATTGAGCTAATGACACGTGATGTTATTATAATTGTCCAAAGCACATGAATGTTTTTGTGATTAGGTCAAACCTTAGGAGACGTTGTGGTAATTATCCATAAATTTTTATAAAATTTTTTAGTTGATTATGCTGATTATGTGCTGGGCTTCAATTTTGTTAATTAATCAGTGATATGGAAATATTAAATGATTTGTGATAAAATAAACTCCATTAAAAAAAATTGTATCAGTGATAGATTTTATTAAACCAGTAATGAATTTTCCATTAACAAAGACCTATTTTTCCTGTAGTTATTGCATGTACGCATACCTCATAGGTAGCTATATCATCAATCACACGACAAATCATCAAGCCGGCAACAAGCATCTTAGGTTTCTTACTGAGCCATTCGGATTCTTCCTTGGTAGCAAATTTTGTTCCCAGCAACGACGTGGTTGCGTGGTAACAATAAGTGCATGTAATAAGAGCATTGTTTAAGTACTCATTAAATGGTGGTAGATATCCTTCAATGAACCACTTGGCTTCAACATGATAGCTCCTCACCAACTCCTTAAGCTGCATCACATCATATGTATGCATGAGAAATTTAGTATTAATTTTGCCAAAAAATAAAAAAAAAAGAAGAGAAAAAAAGTTATTGCGGAAAACTCCTTCAAATTTGACTCAGTTAAAATTATTTGTCGAAATTACAAAGAACCCTTGGTGACTAAAATATGTCTGTTAAAATTTCCGTAACGGCTATTAACGGCTGTAAGATGACATTAAGGGATATATATAATCACAAAAGATATCATATATTAAGGGAAGTTTGTTATATACGCAAGAGAAATTTAGTTGTAATTTTGAAGGAAAAAAATTAATTACAAAAAACTCATCCAGGTTTAACTCAATTACATATATAAAACCTATAACCTATCTTTAGAAATTCTAAAGAACCCCTCTTGATTAAAGCATGTCTGTTAGAATTTCTGTAACTACTACTAATACTGCGTGCAACTGGAATATGTAAGATGGGCACAAATATTAGGAGTTATTTGTAATTTCAAAAGATAAGCGAATTTTTTTTTGTAAATGATATAAAATTTAGGGGGGTTTTGGTAGTTAAGAGTGTAAAATAAACGTGAGTTTGTGCGGGCGCTAAGGCTTAAAATCATACCGCTTCTTTTGCATAGTATACGGCGTAAGATCTTCCTTCTCTTGCCAATTCTTGTTCAAATTGCACGTAGAGTTCCAAAAGAGCTTCATACAAGGGTTTGATGTAATCCGGGAGTCTATCAATCTGGCCAATATCCCACCTAAAGAAACCAAACAATTTATTAAAGTAACTTTATTAGCAACAATTGTCCGACATACGTTTCTGTAAGAAATTAGAAAATTTAAGATAACGACAGATAATTTTTGGCTTTTTCTGTCAGCAAAGACGCAATTTCTTGTTAATTAATTACCTCTCAATGGCCTCTGTGAAAATATCGAGTTCTTCTATTGTACCATAAGCGTCATAAGTGTCGTCAATTATTGATGTCATGGCAATAGTCTTGGTTAGCGTGACTCGAGCACGAGAATATTGAGGTTGGTGGTACACTCCCATAGCCCAAAAGAAACACTCCACCACTCTATCTCTAGCATATGGAAGCTTGGATGTAAGGTCTAGTTCTTTCCACCACCTGCATTAATTTGTTCACAAGAATGAATTTAAATAGGTATGCACGTACACTATGAGAAATATTAAAATTAGTAATAATATATTAAGTGTAATTATCAAATTTGTGACTAATTTTATATAAAAAGTGCTAAAAAAATTAATACATCATTTGTCACAATGATGATTTAACATTAGCCCTAATAGTGGCAAAAGATGTGCTTAAATTGTCTCTATTAACACTACAAAAAAATCTATTTTGAGTGACAAAAAAATGTATGACAATATAAAAATTGTCATTAATTATAGGTTTTAAGTGACAATGACTTTAATTGTGTCACTAATTATATGAGTTTGGTGACAATATTTTAAATATTGTCACTATATAGCTTATTAGTGACAAAAGATGGTAGTTTAAATTGTCACTATAGACAATTAATGACACATATATAGTGACAATCTAGTGAAAAAAAAATTGTCACTATAATTTAGTGACAAGATTTTCATTGTCACTAGGTAGTCACTATATATATGTCACTAATTGTCTATGGTAACAATATAAACACATTGTTGTCACTATTAAGTTTGTTAAAAATCTTTTTTGTGACAAAATATGATTTTTTATCATTATTTATATAGAATTAGTGATAATTTTTATATTGCCACTCAATTTTTTGTCACTTTTGTTATTTTTTCTTGTAGTGTAATAGTTAATGAAACATGTATGTACAGTGACAACTGGCCGCAACCTAGTAACAATGAAAATCTTTTACAAACTACAGTGATAGTTTTCGTTACATAACTCAAGTGTCACTATACTTGTGCAACTAATTGTCAACATAATGACAATTTAAAACACTAGTTTGTAATTATTAAGTTATATAGTGACAAAATAAAATTATTATGATCCCTTAAAGAATATCAAAGTGACAAAATAAAAGCAAATACATATTATATTAGAGATAGTTTTCACAAATCACCTAATTTTTTTACACTAATATTAGATATACAAGAATATTGCAAATGTTACATCTATGTAATATCACTTCAGATTTTCTATTTCAGATCATGTTACCTCGAGATTTCACATAGTTCTTCCTTGTGAAGCATCTGCAAGAAATTATAGTCTAATTTGGCAAACCTAAGAAGGGTTTCGTTTCTTGAGTCATCTTCTTCATATATGGAGATGAAATTACGTGCTTCTATTCTTGGATTACCAAAATGCAAAGGTTGCACTAGAGCATGCAAGACTTGTTGTCTAAGGGGTGAGCGAAGGTTTGGTGCCATTGATTTGAGATTGGAAATAGCAAAAACAACAGCATCTTCTAGAATTTCTTCTCCATGTATTCTCAAGTGTGCTGCTTCATACAAGCTTAGTAATCCCTTCGCATCATTCTTAAGGCCCTCTTGCAATTTTCCATCATTATCCTTGAATTTGCCAAAAATATCTGATGAAAAAAAAAATATAATAATAATAAGAAAACAAACAAAGATGTTTGGTAGATCCAGTTGGTTATCATAGTTATATGAATAAGAAGAATAAATAATATATAGGGTTAATTTCAAAAACCCCATATCAAGTTAATTTAGATCCCCCCCCAACCCAACCCTTCAAAAAATAAAAAATAAAAAAATCCTTATGTCTTTTGAAATTACAAATACCTTTGATGTTTGCTTCCATCTAACAAATTTTATCAGCCTTTAGTCATAGTTGTTACTATATGAAACACCCCTTCACTAATTAAAAACTTGTCACATATAGGATTTCATGCATCACAGATAGACAATATCAATCTAGGATTTGTGATAGAATACAACAAAATTTATGTGAATGATGACACGGGTTGATAAATTTGTGATTAAGCATGCATCTATGATAATTTTTCATCTATATACAATAGAAATTTTATCTCAAAAGTTAGTTATGTCATAATTATCAACAACAAGGCAAATAATAATTCTAATGGATTTGTCACAGAACACGACCGTCACATAACCATATTAGTGACATTGTCCTTAAATCCATGATGAATTTTTCCATCAATGGATGTTTTCAGTATACACAAATTATAACATACCTTTCTTAATTTTAAAGAATATTTGTAATTCTGAAAGATAATGAAAGTTTTTTGCAAATAATTAGTCAAACCTCAAGAAGGATAAATATGTACATACATACATATATATATATATATGTTGGAGTACACACCAGAAGACATGCGGTAGCCATGCTGCCTGAATACCCGAAAATGAAGTGAAACGGTATACAAATCATATGCTTCATCCTCATAATTAGTTGTCCTAAGTTCGACAAAGAGTTGTTGTAATATCTTTTCAATCTCGTTTTCAAAGTGGTACGATATCCCTAAGCGCTCAAGTCTGTCGATAAGGCTCAGAGCATCCACAAGATTACTATTTAAAGCAATCAGCATATTCCTCACTTCATTTTTCAACGCTTCAATAGCCTTGGAGTATTCCTCTGCCACCTGTCAATTAATAAATAATATTGTCAAACATTATGTTACTAAAATAATACTAATATTTGAGAAAAATGAAAGTTTAAATATATTATATTGAAGAAAAAAGGGAAAATTACAAGTTTAGTCCATTAACTATACCCTTTTTCGATTTTGGTCCATTCTTTTTGGGGGTTAGCACTTTTAGTCTTTTTAATTTAAAAATCTCGCACATTTAGTCCATTTGTTTGCAATTTTGGTCCATTGGGCCCGAAATTTGCACAGTCATCTCCAATCGGGCCCAAAATTTGGGAGTTTTACGACATGTGGCATATGTTGCCACGTCATCAGCCTCCACATATATCCCACATGTCATAAAACCCCCAAATTTTGGGCTCGATTGGAGGTGACTGTGCAAATTTCGGGCCCAATTTCAAAATTTGCAGCCCAATGGACCAAAATTGCGAATAAATGGACTAAATGTGCGATATTTTTAAATAAAAAGGACTAAAAGTGCTAATCCCAAAAAAGAATGGACCAAAATCGAAAAAATGTATAGTTAATGGACTAAATTTGAAATTTTCCCAAGAAAAAATAAAATTTTGTGTGGTCAAGTGGGGTCAACTAACTCTAGAGGTAGGTATATTTGGTGTGCATAGAAGAGATGTTGTACAAGCTCATCACGTCCATAAGTTATTTATAGTGGTAAGGAATTAGGTGAACTAAGAGCGTGCGTGCCCGGTTAATTTTATTTAAAGCATGTTATAAGATGTTTTTGAATTAAAAAATGTTAACGACGTTATAATGTATGAGTGCAGGTTAATTAAGGTTTCAAAAGACAAAATTATTAACTCATGCTTGCAAAATTCTAACGTGTTATTAGTTTAAAAGAAAGATTTTATTAAATATTCTAAAAAACTCATAAGCTCATCTAAACATATTTTTGTAGCGGAGTTTTGATGATCATAGTTTTTATGTTTAATATCTATATCATGAATCATGTTGATCTCTAATTTCAAGTTTTAGTAATTAATTATGTTGATAAATAGAATGCATTGCAAATTAAAACCTTCAAAATTGAAAAATCATTCTTAAAAAAAAAAAAGGGTCATGCATGGTTTGGAACGAAAAGCAGAAAATTATAATAAAAGTACCAAAAAATGCAAAGTTGGGTGGTTGGAGTTGCATGTAATTCTTAAATATTCGTTACTTAACATTAAGGTAAAATCAGAAACACAACTTCTAACACTCCAAAACAATTAAAATTAAGCTAAAAGTTGAAAATCACTTTTTTTTTTAATAATTACAAATGTCACAAACACCCTTATATATTTAGCTCAAAAATAGAAAAACTGT
Source organism: Handroanthus guayacan (assembly GCA_014898755.1). Taxonomy (NCBI): domain Eukaryota; kingdom Viridiplantae; phylum Streptophyta; class Magnoliopsida; order Lamiales; family Bignoniaceae; genus Handroanthus; species Handroanthus guayacan. Next base: position 232,242 of record JACFYI010000572.1, read on the forward strand.
AATGAAAAGGCAAAAAATTGGAAAAAAAAAAAAAAAACAAAAAACCTGAGGATCAGAAGTGTAATTGATGAACTGGTCACCCCATAAGCTGGGAGAGAAATTAGCAACAGGACGAACAATTTCCTTTTGGTAATTTACAGCATTTGTTGAGGCCATTTTTTGTTAATAATTTGTGAGAAATAAATTATATTGCACAAGTACTAAACAAGTGTTTGTATTAATAAAACCACATGGGATGTCTCCATTTTATAGTGTAGGGATGCTAAACAATTTTCAAAGTTCCTGGGCATGTGCTAATATTTTTTACTAATATTTTTTGTTATAGTCCAGCTATTTTTAACTACTACCATGAGATTTCAGTTATTGTACTTTAGTTACTGCAGTGTGCAATTAGTGGTCAAATAGTGTGCATTGACTTGAAGATAATTTAAAGGAAAAATAATTAGCAACAGGACGAGCAATTTCCTTAATTTTGGTAATTTACCGCATTTGTTGGAGCCATTTTTTGTTAATTTGTGAGAAATAAATTATAT
>JACFYI010000572.1:232874-247635 GCA_014898755.1 Handroanthus guayacan
GTGAAATTCGTATCTGCTGAGCTGGAATCGACCTCAGAATGGAAAATCGACCCAGTTGTGAGTTGTGGGTTCTACCTGCAAGATGGAAAACACAAGACTAGCGGAAAGTTTCCGCTAAGACCCTCCGATGCCAAAGTCAGTATATGAAAAGGTCTTTTAGGTCGAACAGAGCATAATATGGTGTTGAAAGAATTAATTCCCCCCGAAGTCATAAATTCACCTGGTATTTATAAGAGGTAGGGATCCTCTTAACGGCTCCTTGGAAACCTTTATATTTGAGCTTGATTCGTAGACCAAATGATGGGGTGGTCTCCCACTCATTTTGACCGTTGTCATATACTTCTTCTCAATCATCACCGGCCGGCCCGCAATACAACTGGATATGCTTAGAATACCATCCCATGATGATGGAATTCTTCTAACCCTTTTTATGATGGGTGGTCCCGGATAGTGCTTTTAATGATTCTTCTCTATGTCGCCAGCCAGGCTAATCGGGAAAGGCCATGGCTCGTATTCAAGTCGACGTGTGAACAGGTCGACACATTCGACCTCAAGGGGCCAAGTGTGTGCTTTCGGGCCACATCTCCCATAAAAATTCTGCCATAAATGCATGAAAGCGATTCCATCCGACCACTTTATCGACCCGTAGCAAATCAGCGGGAACGAGTGGAAAATACCTCCAGTTCGATCGATGACGTCGGTCGAACTAGAGCTGAGCTGTACGCGAGCTCAGGCATGGTCGAATCGGTCGATAAGAATCGACCTGGGTCGAGGTTGGCACCATCCGTGTTGATGGCTAAAGGAGTCAGTAAAGAGAATTTATGCTGCCACGTGGCTGTCGATTATCGAGCCACATCAGCTGCCGTGATCTATTCCTTGGGCATGCGCTCAAATTTTCTTGACTAAAAACATAGTAACTTAGACTAATATCTTTGGTTAATTGTCAAGCTATTTCTAACTAAAAAAGGATTTTAGTTACTGGATTTTAGTGACTGCAGTGTACAATTAGAGGTCAAATATTGCACGCTAACTTGAAGATATTTTAAAAGAAAAATAATTAGTAACCACATCAGTATAGTCATTGATGATTCGATCGCCAATAGCGACCTCTTTTATGTTGATCACTAATTCAGTTACTATTTACCGGCCAATCTTTGTTTCGATCATTGATTCAGTCAATGGTTTTGTAACGCCCCGAATCCTAGGTCCGAAACGCTACCGATGGGAAGGGGCTTATAAAAATCATTCTTAACTTTTAATGCAGCAGAAATTTTATTCAATCGATAATCAAGTACATACTCATTACAAGTCCCAAATTTTTTTTCAAAACAGTATCTAACTTATTAGCACTAACTTGAGTATGTACATACTACAAACTATTACAACTCCACAATTTCTCATACCCAAAATTTAGTAACCAAATCTCCAAGTTTGATGCAAATTCCAAATCTCAGTCACCTCACATGTTAAACTTATAAAATAAGTTCGAATGACTTAATAAGAAATTATGGCTAAGAATAGAACGATAAGTATCAAGCAAGGCTCAAGTGAAAATTCCAAAACGTCCAATAAAATAAGAGATGAATCAATAAACGATATTAGAGTATCCAACAATCGAATACAAATCAAATAATGAGCTCAGACAGTTCAACAATCAAACAAGTTGAAATAAGCGATGCGATTGTGGTAATTTTCTAAACAAACGTAAACGAGTAGCTCAACGAGTGCGTAAATCAAACGAGTAGCTCAAACATGAGCGTAAAACAATTCACACAATCGTGTAGCAAGGCTGAACTAGTATTTGGTGGATCTTTCACCCTTATAACTTCAACATATAACATATAATCCTTATCCCTCCAATTTTGCTTCCTCGAGTGACCACTCGAAGAGTACCAATCACAATTAAGGTACAGTCGCCGCAGCATGGTCGACCATGAGCCTTAGGAATAGCTTTTTGGAATCCTACCTTCAGGACTCCTCCGAACTACCCAACAATAGGGAAATTCTACAAGAGACTGGCTGACGGTCTGACACCGCCCTCGCGTTCTCACTGGTGGTTCCCAGGGCCCAACAATCAATCAATCAATCGGTTTAGAATCTGTATCAATTGTCCGATTTTAAACAATAATGAATTTTGAACAGATATCGGACATAAACAAATCCATACATAGGATGGTATACAATGAGTATCAATCATTCACAATTGATTCGATTCAATCAATATATAATTCGAAACAATCTCGGACACGATTATTTATCAAACGATACTGCGATCTCAATCATTTCAACGAATGGACTATGGACATATCGGATACTATTTTCAAAAATATTTCAAAAGGATATTCTGTTGTCATTTCAACAGTATTTTGAAAATATTTCAAAAGCGTGCACAACGAACATATCAAGTAATATTTCCAAAACCTTTCGAAAGATAGGAATAATCACATTATATTTTTGAAGCTATATTCAGAAAATGAACAGCCTAACAATTTTTCAAAAAATGAATTAGAGTTGTAAAAACTATAAACAATACTTTTAAAAACGTTTTAATGGAATAAAATTCTTTAGTGATATTTTGCAAATGTTTTAAAGGAGTGAAATCCATGAAGTATTTTGAAAATATTTCGAAAAATTGAATATATAACCATCACCAAAAGAATATTTCAAAGGAGTAAAAATAACAACAAGGCCAAAACAGCAAGCTATTTTTGTTGAAAATATTTTTAAAAAGTAGAACTAAAGCAAATATAGCAAGCTGTTTTTGTTGAAAATATTTTTAAAGAATAACTACGGACGATATTTTGAAAATATTTTAAAAGTGGATTTTACGAGGCAAAATAAAATTAAAACCATGGAAAAAGATTTAAGAATAAATTAAGCATAGGTATTTTATAAAACAAGTTAGGCAAGTCCATGTTTCTATTTTTTCAACATGATAATACATATTTGATAATATTCGTAATTTATCAAGTATCAAGCCAAATATCATTGTCTAAACAAGGGAAATGATCGCAGTCGTATCCATATGTCCATAGTGATCGTCAAACAAAACAAGGAGTCCATGATAATCCGTCAAGAAATAACAACAACGAATTCAAACTCATGCTCATTACAATCGAAACAAGGGAATGAAATCATGATACAAAAGATTCCATTATTGTGAGCATAAGAGATAGCCATATTTCTTACATCTGGTCCTTAAACTTTAAGTCCCAAGATGACATTGAGATCGACTAATTTCTTCGAGTTAATTTGGCCTATAAACACCAAAATCAATTAAGTACTAGACCACATCTCCATATCTTATAAAATCTATAATTCAATTCCGGCAGTAAATTTTCCGACCATTTTAAAAATACATCCCATTTAGCTAAAATTGAAAATTTGATTCTACGACTATTTAGACTTGATAAGCTTTCCAATGGTGATTTTATATCCAAAATCCGATAAGCGGTTTATTAGTTATAAATTTTTAAAATTGACCAATGGTTCTGCCGTAATCCCAAATCAGCTTGACATGTTCGACTTTAATAAATTTTCTGGGAAGAATGCTTCATGAATTTCATAGATTCTTAAGTTTATCATCATCTACACTTAATAAGATTTCTAAAGAGTATTTTTGGGGCTGATTTGGTGAAGGAAAGCTCGAGTTTCAATGGTTTGAAAGTGAAGAATGTGTTATAGTTCACTCCAGAGGGTACCCCAGCTCCCCGGGTGAACTGGCAAGTCTGGTTTCAATGGTATTTTCAATCATTTTTTTCCATTATTTTGCATAATTCTTGATCCTAGAACTAACTAAACTTGATAAGGTGTCAAACGGCATCTTTTATGGAATTTTTGGATGTAAGGAGGTCTCGTTATAAATTTTTGAAGTTGAGGGTATGACAGAGGTCTCCTCTGTTTTAGCCAAAATGGTAGGTTAGGTTCAAATGGGCTTTTCTACCATTTCTCTCCTTGTTTTTAGGTGATTCTTGATTCTAAAGATATCTAGACTTGAAGAGGCTTTTAACAGTATCTTATATGCAATTTTTGGAGCAGTACAAGTGGGGTTTCCAAATTTTTAAAGTAAGGTGAGTAAACTATCTACAGTTACCCGAGAGCAAAACTCAAGATTCCAAAACTTCACTTATTTCATAAAATCATCTGGTTATCAATTTTAGGTGTGATGATCCAACAAATCCCTTATCTCTACCAGGCTCATATCCATGAATTCTATACAAAAACTCAATCAAATCCCAATAACAATTATCATAAGAATATGGTGTTCATCACATAAACAAGGTAATTCGAAGCAAGATGAACATATCCATAATCAAATCTCATAACAAAGGAACAAAACTCATTTTTCTTCAAGCATAGAGTGGTTGAAATGAAGGAGAATATAGGGTTATAATTATTACCTTTTTAAGCTATCCCAATATCAAGATTCAAGTGTTTTATCCAAAATTTCAAGCTAAATCTAACAATCAAATAAAAAATCAACTTAATATTCTACTTAAACCATAACATAATCCATATAAACTCAACTTAAACTTACCAAGATGCTTGGGCTAAGGAGATGATCAAACCCTTATCAATTTCTCTTAAGGTTACTTGATGAATTTATGGATTAAAAGTTGAAAGAAAAACTTTGTTCTTGCATCCACCAATTTTCGGCCAAGGAGAAGGAAGAAGGAAGACAAGTGATTTTTTTTTTTTTTTTTTGATACAAATATACAATTCATACACACAAGAGAGTGTCTCCCAAGAAATAGAAGAAATTAATGCTAGAAATGAGTGTGTTGGATGACTAAAGCATGGCATTAAATGGGAATTGGATGACTAAGAGCATGAGTTGGGCACTTAGGTGGCTCATGCATTAATTAACAAGGGCGAGTCTTCACCTTGAGTGTGTGTTGGACGAATTTTGCTAAAATCCCTTCTTCTTTATTTCATTTAATTTAAAATATGATTGGACTTGGACTTTAAAATTGAATAAAATCTTTGGGCTCAACTCTAGGGTCAAATATGTATTGATTTGGGTTAGAAATAATATTTTTGGCCCACATTTGATTGAAATAAAATGTTCGGTTGCTAAACTTTGCCCCGCATAGCACTTGGCTCTCTTTGACTGGTGGTCGGCTCTGATACCATCTGTAACGCCCCGGATCCCGAGACAATTTCGCTCCAAGATCCGAAGTGCTACTCCCGGCCATTAGAATTCTAAAATACAATCTCATAACTTAATGTTCCAAATTTGTAGATTGGAATCTCCAAAATTCAGTACAAAATCCAGAGTACAAGTTAAACATATTTATGGATCAAACGGGAACTTAACTAATCCAAAATATCACGTCCGGATATTCTCATTATTACAAGCCGACAATCTATATACTCTTGATAAATCTGAAATCAAAACGTTTAATATGCCCAGGTACATGCTTATATACATCAACACCAAAATGAATGCCATATACTAACACGAGATTTCGGTCACTAAATCCACAGTCTATGGTAGCTTTAATCAGTCAATCATTGGTCTAGGAACTTACATGATATTATGGAATCATGAGTCCACTGACCCAGTAAAACTTATGGCGGAAATTTAGAAACAGAAGAGTATGAACGGTAATCAGAACAGTAATGGACAAGAATGTGATTCAGTAAGCGGTACAGTACAGTCAGGACAGTAATTATCAATTTGATAACGGTAAACAGTAATCACATTCGAGTCATATATGGCTGAATGATGCAATTTGGTGGATCTATCACCCTTATATCTTCAAACAGATTCACCCTTATTTCTTCGTTTTGCTTCTCCGAGCCGTCGCTCAAGGAGAGCTATAAGTAAAAGCACTTGTCGACCAATCACGTGCTTTAAGATAGACTTTCGAAACCCTAAACTCCAGGACTTGTTCAGTCCATCCAATTGTAGGAAATTTTCAGGGTTCCCAATAGTCAATCAGATATTGCCCGTATCGGATACCCCCGTCAATCCCCAGGGCCCAACAGTAAACATTCAGTTCGGTTCAGGAACGGTCAAGTCAGTACAGTATATCATTAAGCCATGATGGTACAGTGATTGATTGACTAAGAGTAGTAACAAATCGGTTCAATATCTAAGTCAATCCTATCATTCGAATCAAGTCGGGGATTTTGGACTTATGAACTTGAGGATTCATGAATCGGAATTGGACTATGGACCAAATAATATTCATTTTGAAATATTTATCTTGTTAAGGGGGCAAAATACGAAAGAAATTATTTGGAATAAATATAAATTTTGAAATTCATTTTGTTCGAACATTGACTGAAAAACTCACTTCGGATCATAAAAATGATTTTGATAAAAATGTAAGGGGTTTAAATTTAGAGATATTTCATTTAGAGAAAAACAACATCAAATTAACTCCAAATCAATATTTTTTCTAGCGGCAATTTACTTTTCGATTACTTTTAAAAATTCATCTTAATGAGTTAAAATTCGTATTTTAACTCCATAAATAACTAGACTCGATAATCTTTCTAATGATATATTTTTTGGGTTAATTCAACAAGAAAAAGTTCTATTTTTAAAATTTGGAAAGTAGAAGTCGAGGCAAAGTCAATCCAGTTTCTCGAAAATCTGGCGGGTCGTGTTCTAAGGACATTCTCAGCCATATTTTTTCATGGTTTTGAGTGAATCTAAATTCTAATTTATCTACACTTTAAGAGATTTCCAATGGTATATTATATGAGTCATCTGGATGAGGGAAGTCATGTTTTCGAGGCCGAGAAGATAAAAATAAGACAGTGACATTATTGGAATATAGTAGAAATGGCAGTTGGCTTTCCAAGGCCATTTTTGCCCATTTTCCTTCTTTATTTTTCAAAATTATTGATTCTTAAGTCATCTACACTCAAAGAGGTTTCCAACGGTATATTATATGGGCTATTTGGACGAGTGGAAGTTGAGTTTTGGCGGTTAAGAAGTGAAAGGTTGTGCTGGGCTTCGGGTCAGAAAATGAAACAAGAATTTTTTTCAAATTGTTCCGGGCGCTTGAGCGCTTGAGCGCCGAGCTCACTGGAAAAAAATGATATTACATGGTTTTGGACAGGCGCTGGGGTGCCGGTTTTGTGCATTTGAGTGCCCACTGGGTGCTTGAGCTCGCAATCCGTGCGCTTGAGCGCCTGTCCTCGGCCAAAATTTCATTTTTCGTCTTTTCTATTTTCTTTCAATTTTTGGTTAAAAACTACATTTTTAGGATTCTTTTAAGTTCATCAACATTTCAAAATCATCGTTTTGAAGTTCGATTAAAGAATTTTTGAAAAGTCTAGATCGAGGCAAAACACAATGTTTTCATCTATTTTCCTTACTTTTCTTTCAATTTTAACATCAATCCTCCTCGTTTAGTCCATGGTCCATAGAACAAGTTCAGTCCAAGTATAAGAGTGACATCAAGGATGTTCAAGAGGCGATGAATCATGCTACGAAGTATAGAGTTCACAACAACGATAATAACAGTCATAGCAAGCAAACTCAAGATACAATGAATTCATATGATCACAGCACAATGAGTTCAATATGATGAGAATAACAACAACGGGTAGCACATTAAGCATACGGATAGAAAAAGAGGCTCCATAAGTCTTACCTTAATCCTAAGTTCGATTCGAGTATACTTCGAGTTCCGAGTTTTTCAACCGTATCAATGCCTAAACCAAGTCACAAATACTTGTATCAAGCTCTTTATTTCATTATCAAAGTCATATGAACATAATCAAGTTCTACTTACCCAATGGGAGAGGGTGCACAACCAAGATTTCCCTTAAATTTCCTTTGAATCTTGAGTTTTAAATGTGCAAGTGTGTGTATTGTGTTATGGCCGAGAGTGAGAGAAGAGAGGGAGTGAAATTTGAGTTGTGTTTTCAGATTTTGGGTGTGTGTAAAGAGGTGTAATAAGCTTCCAATTCCATATATAGAGAGAGAGGTTGAAGGATTTGGTGGCTAGTCAAGTTTGGAGCATAGTCTTCCACCAACCACCATGGCTTTTTCACCAAATGGGATGGTTTCCCATGCCTTGCAATCATATTTTCTGATTTCATTACATATATATACGTATACATATATATATACTCTTTGGAATGTTTTAGTGTATATAGATAGATATATATGTGGCTAAAATTGTGGACAATGTTTTGGGCCATTATTTGAGATTAAATAGAGTTTAATTGGGCTGAAATGTTGAAGAATTTGACGCCCAAACGAGACAAAGTATTTAGGACGTGTGACACGTAGTTTTGAAAATAAAATGTTGCTCGTTTTATTGAAATTATTTTGTAAATTTCAATTAAGGAAATCTCGGAGTATTACAGTCTTTGTTCCTTTGATTGGTTTTGATTCATGAGATTGATTGAATATTGGTGATGATTGATTGATTGAACTTGGTTGAGTTTTTCCTTTTTTTTTTTTTTTTTTTTTTTTTTTTGTATAAGTATGAACTTAGAGGTTATGAGGGATTAGTGGATCATCCAACTTAGAGTTGGTAGTTAGATGCTTTTGTAAAATAAGTGAAGTTGAAAACATTGGTTTGTTCTCGGGTAACTGTTTCTAGTGCATACATCTCACTTTAAAGTCTCGAAAACCCCCCTACACTACTCCAAAAATTACATGTAAGGTATCATTGGAAACCTCATCGAGTCTAGATATTGTTAAAAATCACCCAAAAATAAGGATAAAAATGATAGAAAAAGCCATTTTAACATAGCTTGCCAGTCTACCGGGAACAGGGGAGGTTCTCTGCAAAGCTTCCTAATTCCAAAAATTGAAACCCTGACTTTTCTTTATCAAAAAAATCTATAAAATGAGCTGTTGAAAACCTTATCTAGTGTAATTAGTATTAGGATCAAGAATCACTAAAACACATAGAGAAAAAAGACCAAAAACCCCTTTTGAACCAAACCTGCCAGATTTCTCGAAGAGCAGAGGAGCTACTGGAGTGAATTATGACACATCCCTCATTTTGAAAATGTTGAAACCCAAGCTTTTCTTCACCAAATCAGCCTAAAAAATATTCATTAGAAACCTTATTAAGTGTAGATAATGATAGATGCAAGAATCTCTAAATTTATGAAGCATTCTTCCCAAATAATTTATTAAAGCCGAACATGTTAAACAGACGTGGGGTTACAGTAGAACCATCGTTCAACTTTAAAAATTTATAACTATTAAACCACTCTTCGGATTCTCGATATGAAACCACTATTAGAAAGCTTGTCGAGTCTAGATAGTTGTAGAACCAAATTGCCAATTTTAAGTCAATGGAATATATTTTTAAATTGGCCGAGAAATTTACTGCCGGAATTGAATCGTAGATATTATATGATATAGAGATGTGCTCTAGTATTTAATTGATCTTGAAGTTAATAGGTCAAATTAACTTGATGGATTAGGCAGTCTCAATATTATCTTGGGATTTAAAGCTTAAGGACCAGAGGTAAGCATTATTACTGTAATCATTCTTGAATTTTCTACCATGATCATATTTTGATACGTGTTTTTATTGTTGGATTATTATGAATCCCTTGCCTTGGTTGATGGTTATTATGGACATTTGGCTATTATTGCAATAATTTCTTTTACTTGTTCAATGATTTGATAACTTAGTATCTGAAAAAAGTTTCGATCAGTATCAAATACATACTATTTTACTGAAAAATATAAACATGAACGTATCTCGTTTGTTTTACAAAATTACGATACTGGATTTTGAACCCCTTTCCATGATTTTAATTTCATGTTGTCTCATTAAATTTGAGGATCATTATTTGAAATATTTTCAGAATAACATTCGTAATTTCACTCTTTAAAAATATTTTCAACAAAACAGCTTGTGTATATGCCTTGTTTGTTAATTTCACTCATTTGAAATATTTTTGGAAAAATCGTCCGATATGTCCATAGTCCATACCTCATCTCCTGTAAATGTTTTGATGTTCAATATCTTCTTATGTCCGACGATTCGTTCTAAATGCCATATCCAATGCTCAAGAGCCTTCGTTATTGATCCAATGATAATTTCATTGTTATGTCCGAATTTTTGAAACCTATTGCATGATTGTTGGGCCTGGGGAGGTTCAGGAGGGATAGTTGTGCTGTATCGGACCGCAGTGGGTCCCCTGGAGGCCTCTCCATTGGATAGTTCTGCGGGAACCTGGAGGTAGGTTTTCAAAGGGCTAGTCCTGAGACTCGTGGTCGACCGTGCTGCGGCAGCTGTGTCTCAAATGTATGAATGATTGCTCCTCTCTAAACGGCCATTCGAGGGAGAGACGGGATGCATAAGGGTATAATTTGATTGTTTCGAAGTTATAAAGGTGACAAATCCACCAAATACTAGTCCAGCCATATTTATTTCGATATTCATAGTTATTGCTTAAATTTGAACTCATGATTTGAATAATGTTATAGATCGTATTGTCGTGAATATCGAATTACCATTATTGAGTCTTTGAGCTAACTGAATGTTTGTGAAATCATGATATCAATGGTTCTTGAAATCTGTTCAATCGCATTGATATCTCAAAATCCTGGAAAATATGTCTTTGCTACCCTTGTTCATGGTTATGATAATAAGTCTTACTGAGTCAGTGGACTCACCCCCTTAACTTTACTATTGTAGGAAATTCTTTTGAGGAAATTACATGACGAGTTTGAAGATTTAACACCAAGATTATTTTGTATCCATAACTATGTAATGGTGTTAGGTAGGGTTGTAGACTCAGGTTAAGACTCGGAGATGTATTTATACTATTGGACGATGTATCAAAAGTGATTGATTATGTAAATTTTGGGATAGATTATTTATTCATGTACGTGAGTAGCATTTCCGACTTAGGGGCGGATGCTCTTGGATCCGGGGCGTTACATATTAGATATGGGCATAAAATATTAAGGGGGTGGTTAGATATATGAGCTTATTAGATGCTTCATAAAGCATTTGGTATATATATTTTTGAAAAAAATATTATATGCTCCAATGTTAAGATCTTATTTTTTAAGAAAAGTGAAGATTAGTTCTTAACTTATTTTTTAACATCTTAGCAGATTCCTTTAAATTTAATCATATTATATACAAAGTTATGGATTAATATCTTATAAGTTTCATAATCTTATTTTTTATAATAATTATTTCAACAACTTATTTTTTAAAAACATATGAAAATGCATCATATAAGCTCCAAATTAAATATCTTTTATAAAGTAGGAATTTTTCAAACGTCTGAAGTAAATTTAACCAAAGCATTGAAGTACACCGTCTAAGTCATAATATAAAATTTTTCACCTATTACATATATCCAGTGTCAACCCAATGATCTTGATTCGGTGGGGTCCCTTCAAAATACTGTTAAATGATAGAAATTATTTAAAGAAATTATATCTACAAAAAAAAGTATGGTAAATTAGCATATCAAGACATATATTGTGCAAAAATAATTAAAAATATTCACATATCCAATAATTCAAAAAACTACGAAAAGATTAACAAAAGAATTCACCGAAATACTATTAAATTAATAACAATATAAAATTTAAACTAACTAAAATGGTTTTTTGAGCTTGACAAATTGGTTGAAATTTAATAAGCATGAGTTGTGGGCAAAATGGTTTGCTTTGATTTTCAAATGTTGATGAAAGAAAATAAAAATAGTCGAATTAAAGGCTTCTTCAAACCTCAAATTTTAGTGTCAATTGACCCATTCACAGTCCAAGCTTTTCATATTTTATTGTCTTAAACTTTTATTTGGTGATTTACTGTCAATCTGACAGTAAAATTCCACATACACACATATATATATATATATATTATAGTTTAGTATTTGACTATATATAATATATTAGGGAAAAAACAAAAACAAAAAAACTCCAGTGGGGTACTGGGACCTAGGGGTGTAAGGTGTGTCGAGCTGGCTCGCGAGCCGACTCGACTCGAAGCAAAAAAGCTCGGCTCGACTAGAAGTTAATCGAGCTTGAGCCGAACTTTAACAAGCTCAAGCTTGCCATCGAATCGAGTTCGAGCTTTAATAGACTGGCTCGAAGGCTCGAGAGCTGGTTCGCGAGCCTGGACTAATATAAAAAAAAATATATTATATATAAAACATATATAATATATAATTATTTATATTAAAAATAAATATAAAAATATATATTAAAAACATATATATAATATATTACATTAAAAAATGTATTTTTAATATTTAATATTGTATATATTATATATATTAAAAAATATATATAAAAAATGTATATTAATATTTTTTTTTAAACAAGTCTGTCAGGCTCGATAAGGGCTCGAGCTCGACTCGGGCTCGATCGAGCTTGAGCTCGAGCTTGGATTTCCAGGCTTGATCAAGCTCGAGCTCGACAATTTTGTAAACGAGCCGAGCTCGAGCCTATAATTTTTGCCGAGCTCGGCTCGTTTACAGCCCAATTGGGACTCCACTACCATAATTGTGGTAAGACTGTTATTTTGTCATAATATTTATTCTCACAAGTTAAGCGTGGCAAGAATAGTATTCATGTTGTTATTGTTAACAATTGATTATGATAGAATGGGTCATGATAATTTATCTTTTGTCACAAGCAAGACCGTTATTTTGTCATAATATTTATTCTGACAAGTTAAGCGTGGCAAGAATAGTATTTATGTTGTTATTGTTAACAATTGATTATGATAGAATGGGTCGTGATAATTTATCTTTTGTCACAAGTTATGATCACGATAATATTTTATCTCCAGTTAATCAATATTATTAATTATTTTACTAATTTTATTTATATATTGTAGTCTAATCTCAAAATCAAAAAAATATATACATATCGTCCTACTTTTAAGTATAAAATATACAAAAATCTAATGCATTTCTTGCTCTTGTTCAATTTTGACTAATATATACAGCAACCAACTTTGAAAACTGAAATTATATATAATGTGACAATATAATTCTGTATTTTTTATCATATATAAGGAAAAGTCCGAGCATAATTTTTCACTTGTGCCTATTGTTACATCGTGCCAAGACAAGATTATTATTGTAACACCCCGAGTCACGGTAGCATTCCGTCCTGTGATCCGGAATGTTACTCATGGTCGGAAACATTCTAAAACCAAAAAACAGGAACTAACATATGTATTTCAAAATAAAATTCCCAATAAGATAATCATTCCCAATAAGATTCGTGCCGAATACATAAACAACTAACAAAATATTACAAGCCGTCTAACAGTGCAATTCATCAGTCTAAAAGTCCAAATCGAACTAGAATTACAAATGTAAATACAAATTCCAAAAGGAAAACGATTACAAGCATCCTTAGGCTTTTTGTCATTCAATCCATGGCCTATGAACCTACATGATATTATGGAATTATGAGTCCATTGACCCAGTAAAACTTATGGCATGCAATCAGGGATGAAAGTGTTCCAACAATCGGTAGATTTGTAACGCCCCGAGATCGCAAATGGAACGTAAGGAGCAAACATTGATCCCGAGACATTACTCGCGAACAGAAACTAACTATCAAACCATAAATAGAAAATTGAATGTCTCATCACATTAATTCTTAACTACTACTATTAAGAATCTTATTTTATTTTTTTTCCTTCTCTTTTTGATAAGTCTATTAAGAATTTTAGTTTCCACCATACTTTTATAACTCAATCAAAACTTCACTTTCTCTACTCTTCCAATTCAAATTAAGCCCTCAAAATTATCTGGAACGTGCGCGCATAAAATTTCCTTTGACTAGATTATATTGACCCTTTTTTCCTTTTTTTTTTTTTTCTTCTTTCTTAGAAGTGACTAGGTTATTGACCATAGGTGGAACTTGATAATTAGGGTTAATTACCAAAACCTCCCTAAAGTTTAGCTTATTTACAAAAAACAACACATAGGACTTTTAAATAACTTTGACTGATCATGTAATAAGAAGACATCGCTCTTAATTCTTCGTAAAATGTTTCACAAGAAAAAATGATGAGCAAAGATAGATGATTTTATTGAAATTAAAACTTTATTATATATCAAGGTGTGACATAAAGTACACCACAGAAATACAAGTTCAAAGAAGAAGGAATACTAGGTATTCCGTTTTACGTAAAAAAATAAGCTCATAATAATATCTTTTGACATAATTTATTAAAATGACTTGAAGTGTTTATATCTTGATGGGATCCACGAACATTGCGATGATATGGGGTTTCAAAACTTTTTCCGGTTTTGTATATCCATCTTCATTATTTTTATACGTAACGTCTATTACGCGTTCAAGATTGAGAATTATCATTAGGACATCCCTCGAAATGGAAGATGGCCCAAGGCATTCCTCATTCATATCCTTCCATGCATCTGTGGCTATCTCAAAGAACTTGTTTACTGCCTCATCTTTAGTCACCCCATATTCCTTCATGTAGCATTCAATTCCAGTTGCAATTTGGCCTCTTTCCTTCTCAACCTGAAATGTCAACAAAGATTAAGACTTGGAGAAAGCCAACCAAAGTAACAATCCCATTTGCAAATTCACTCTAGACTACAAGAAAATTTCGTCCAAAAGGAAAATTTAAGACAAATAGGATTTCATCACCAATTTATGCTGTGATGAATCGTGGTGAAATAAGAATGGACTTAAAATAAGCAAAATATTTATGAATAACGACGTTTTTGATGAATTTTATGGTAATTTTTTTAGATACAGCCCTTGAGGTTTGGATTAATTGTAAAACACCCTTTGTGATTTTGGGAAATT
>JACFYI010000572.1:260488-278676 GCA_014898755.1 Handroanthus guayacan
GATGTCGAAATAAAATTATTACACGTTTTATAAAAATCGTTCGGTAAATTTAAACCAGGGAAATCTCGGGTGTTACATATGGGCTCAAGAGGTGGCTCTTATACGCGTAGCTCTTTGTCCCGTATAGCACTTAGCTCCCTTCGATTGATGATCGACTCTAATACTATTTGTCATGTCCCAAGCCTAGGGGCCCAAGACACGAGATATGCCTGAGAATCTACCGTGCGCAACCTGAAATGAAGCTGTGAACAATTCGCTCAAAAAAGATATCCAATTATTGCGCATAGACTCTTTAGCCATAACTTATATATTGATAATTGTTTTCTTATTATTCCAATATGGGATATTACAGTAATTATCTTGAAGTTCTATCTAAGAAGAATCTAGAGTTGTTATTCATCTCCTCTCATAAAACAAAATGAATTTTCAAAATGATAAAATTTTACATCATAAATGTTAGCGACATAGCATTTCACGTAGTTGAACAACAACATATTTTCGATTAGGATCCTTTACATTAAAAGAGTGCTCCATCTTTTAATATTTTGCATGTGTCATATATACATATATGACGCATGTCAAATTATATTCCCAAAGTTGCGGATGCTATAATATACTTGGCATGCGTATGTAAAATGAAGTAGGAAATAAACCATAAATTAAAAAATAAGATCCAAAGTGATATTTTTGGGCATTATATATGGAACAATAGTGACTAAACGAGCCACCAACTTTTGGATATGAATTGGCACTGCCTTCACCTTTTTATAGTGGAGTTGCATAGTTCCAGCCCCACCGATAGCATATGTATATATCTGTTTACTGTATGGTAATTATTTGTTCACCGAATGGTAGTTTAAATTATTTGAATTATATTTAATTAGTTCATATCTTTGATCTTTAAAATGTATTCATGTTATAAATTGATATATGATCAATTGTAATCGCTTCTCTCAAAAAAAAAAAAAAAAGTGACTACTTGATAAAATATTATACTAACATGATTACATATATAATATTTTTTTCTCTATTTCTAATTTATCGAATATATTTTTTCATAACCTTGTAAAGACAATGCCTATTTCACAATGTTATATTATAACTACACTTAAATTGATAACAAAATTAAACAAGTTAACAAGTCACTCCCAAAGAAAATTGAAAATTATTATTATCATTATTATTATTAATATTATAACTACACTTAAATTGATAACAAAATTAAACAAATTAACAAGTCACTCCCAAAGAAAATTATTATTATTTGTTGATAAATCTATTAAGAATTTTAGTTTCCACCATACTTTTATTACTCAATAAAAAGTTCAGTTTCTCTACTCTTACAATTCAAATTGAGCCCTCAAAATTATCTGGAAGGTGGGCGCATAAAATTCCCAGTGACTAGATTATTGACTATAGGTGGAACTTGATAATCAGGGTTAATTACATTACCCCAAAAAAAAATTAATAAATAAATAAATATAAAATAAAAATAAAAATAAAAATAAATTCAAATTGGCAAAATCCTTTAAGGTTCAAGTTTGCCTTACATCAAGTAGCAGTAACCTCCGTTAGTGTTTTTACTAATGTCACCAATTTTTTCTTAATAATATCCCAATTTTATCTTTTTATATTATTCATCAAATATTATGGGACAAAAATGTCTTGCGACCAAATTGTAATAATTGTAATGCCTTAACATTTCATAATTGCACTTAAATTAATAGTTTTTTTTTTTTTTTTCAAAATTTTTGTAAATGAGGTCACATTACAATCAGCGTTTTGTAGTTTTGGAGTAAAATAGCTATTACTGATAATTAAAAATTTTAAAATTGGATAGTTTCTTTAGGTTCAAACTTTAAATAAGAAAAAAGGAAATAATAAGGTCACTTCATTTTACTAATCTTAAATTGCATATTCAAAAGTATCATATTAATAAAAAGGTATCTAAAATAATTGAATTAAATTTGATTGAT
This sequence comes from Handroanthus guayacan, assembly GCA_014898755.1. Taxonomy (NCBI): domain Eukaryota; kingdom Viridiplantae; phylum Streptophyta; class Magnoliopsida; order Lamiales; family Bignoniaceae; genus Handroanthus; species Handroanthus guayacan. The sequence goes on from JACFYI010000572.1 coordinate 262,465, forward strand.
TTATTTATTAACAACGGCAAATTATCATGCCCCTGCACACGCACACTAACCCTAACCCTAAAAAAGCAACAGCAAAACCCGAACCCTGTACGTGGTACACATCCACACACACAAAGGAACACAAATTATCATGCCCATGCACACGCACACTGAAACACTCTCACAGACGAACACGGATAAATAAGTACATACAGCACGCGCTAAAATGGGTATACATATACATATATATATGTATATATTTACACACAAGCAAATGAAAGAGGGAGAAGAAGATGGTTCTGGTTTTCCTTTTGTTGTTGAGGAGGGAAGATGTACTTTTTTTAAAAATTTTATTTATTCTTATTTGGCAATTATTTTATTTATTAATTAATGGAACATTTAATTGAATTTAATTGGTAATTGAAGTACGTAAGTTAAATAACCTGAATATATTTTTAAAAAATGGTGCCTAATTTGCTTAGGCTTTTTTCTGCTCTTTCGTTTGGCCTCTAATTTGGCTTTTTTCTTTATTTATTTATTTATTTTGGGGGGGTTGTTGAAGTCTTATATTTTTGGTTTTTTTGTGTGTGTGTAAATAGACCAAACCTCATGGGGTTTTGAGTAATTATCCCTAATAATTAAATAAGCAATACCGTTAATAATAATAATTATAAGTATGATTTTTCCAAAATACAATTAGGCAAGAAAAATGCGCACAAATGAGACTAACGTGGATGGTTAAGAGTCGCATTGATTCCACCATTAATAACTATCAAACTTGGTTTTAGATACCTTAGTCAACGTGTAAAATCACCTTTTATATCAAGTATGACTTGATTTGAGATTGGGAATTTTATTTAGTCAAAGGGTAAGAGTATGCTTAGGGGTGTAAACGGATATTAAACGGATCGGATACACTGTTTTCATATTCGTATCCGATTAATTTATCGAATACAGATATCCGTATCCGTTTACTGGCGGATATTGAAAATAATATCCGTATCTGTATTCGGCGGATATTAAACGAATTCGGATATATCCGTATTCGTTTTTAGTTATATACTTTTTTGAATATCTGTATGCGATTGTAATTATTCGAATCATATACGTAACCATATCTAAATGCTATTTTTTTATGCCCATTATTCAAATATATATTTTTTGGATATCCATATTTATATCCATATCCGATTGGTTTAATCAATTTAGCAAGACAACAAATACAACTTGTGAGATAAAAAGACTAAAAGTCCATAATCTAATTATATACAATATTTAAAATATATTAGAAAATGTTAAAATATATTATGTACAATAATATAGTATGTGTAATTTTTTAAAAAATATTATTTAATATATACAAAATACATGCATTTGTTCATAGAATATCTTATATATATAATAAAATTTTAAATATTATTTATTCCATATGAATAACGGATATAATCGAATATATAAACGGATATATCAATCGGATATGTATTCGGAGCGGATATTAAACGGATCGAATACATGATTACCATATTCGTATCCGTTTATAATCGGATATCTCCTAATCGAATACGGATAATATCCGCTTTAAACGAATATGAATAATTTCTAGTATAAACAAATACGAATGCGAACGGTAATCGAATTTTCGAATATCCATTGACAGCCCTAAGTATGCTGAGTAGCCATTAGACTCGTGATCTATAATTCTAGAACTTGAGCTTAAATCTAAAATATTTACAATCACTATGATCAGAAACTACCCTTAACTAAAGAAAAAATTCAATACAAATTTAAGAATCTATCACAAATTCGTCATTATATACTTTGTCACTGATTAATTCTGTTGTGAAATTGAAGTCTGTCATATATAGAACTAACTTTTGTGATGGAATTTTCCATCACAAATGAAAAAATTGTTATAAGTGCCGTTATAAGTAAAGTCTATTTTTAATGAAATTTTATCTGTCACAAATTTTACGTTAATGAAGAGGTGTTTTCTTGTATTGAACCCCATGTTACTACGAGGGTCATTAGAGGACGTGGCTAGAACCATTTGATGGTTAAATTAATACATGAACTGAAAAGTATAAAATATGCAAGAATAAAGTTCTAGAGTAAATAATGTTCTAATTAATAAACTTACTACGGCATATGTATACAAAATTGTGATATCTCGCACTATTTATAAAACATATTAGACCACTTTAATTGCGGTTCAGATACTTTATTCTAAAATAGTGTTTAATTCCTTATTCCATGTCTTAAATAATGGTTCGAATACTTCATTTTGAAATAGTATTTAATGTAAATATATATTAAGTGTATTAAACCTTCTTTATAAATATACAAAGTTGTGAACGCCACATAGATAGCAAGCATCTGTACAATAGAATATGAGATCGATGGAATACAAATTGGATCATAGAGAATTCAAAATGCTTTAATTGAGCATAGATGATCTCATGCAAGAAGCTTTACGTGTAATGTTACACATGCAAGTTTTGTTAAATCTTTCCTCAGTTGGACCAACTGCATCATGTGCTATTATGATTTTTCATCACAAGTGACATTTCTATAATTATGTCAAATCTATGGCATTGTTGAGATAATTATCCATTACATTTATTTTTCAATGTCGTGATAATGTGGTATTGCAAATATGTAAGCTTTTCACCTTTTATTTGATTGAAGTCAATTATTTTCATTAAGAAAATATTTAACATGTGTTACTAAACGCACAAAGAATTTAATGCATGAGACAATATATACAAAAATGAATTTTTTTGTTATAATTTCTCATCACAAGAGATATTTCTGTAATTATGTTAATTCTCTGGGATTGTTGAGATAATTATCCATTACTTTTATTTTTCAATGTCGTGGTAATGTGGTATTACAAATATGTAAGCTATTCACCTTTTATTTGATTAAAGTCAATTATTTTCACTAAGACAATATTTAACAAGTGTTACTAAACACGCAAAGAATTTAATGCATGAGACAGTATGATACAAAACTGAATTTTTTTATTATAATTTCTCATCATGAGAGATATTTCCGTAATTATATTAAATCTCTGGGATTGTTGGGATAATTATCCATTACTTTTATTTTTCAATGTCTTGGTAATGTGGTATTACAAATATGTAAGCTATTCACTTTTTATTTGATTATTAAAAGTCAATTATTTTCGCTAAGAAAAATATTTAACATGTGTTACTAAACACACAAAGAATTTTATGCAAAAGACAGTATGATATAAAAATGAATTTTTTTTATTACAATTTCTTATCATGAGAGATATTTCTGTAACTATGTCAAATCTCTGGCATTGTTGAGACAATTATCCATTACTTTTATTTTTCAATGTCGTGGTAATGTGGTATTACAAATATGTAAGCTATTCACCTTTATTTGATTAACTATTTTCACTGAGAAAATATTTAACATGTGTTAGTAAACATGCAAAGAATTTAATGCATAAGACAACATGATAAACAAATGGATATTTTTTACAGTAAAAAAAGTTTACCACTTTTGAAATTTAAGCTAAAAAGAAAGTTGGAATGATCAACAAGTTTAAGGATGTCCATTTTCACTACAAGCAAATGTAAAACTCATAATGAAGTGCTAATTAAGGTCTAATGTTGGCAAAAACAATTGAAATATCTGTTGGACTAACACATCCTTGACCCATATTTGGATTAGGGTGCTTAATTGTGTAACTTATTTAAAAATTTTACAAACTCATATATTTGGTAAAATATTTTTGGTGTTGATAAGATGCTAAATTTTATTTTAAAAATACATTATTGAAGTATTTGGATAAATTAATATTAGTGATGGTTAAACATCAATCAAATAGATTGGATTGAGAATTTCTTTCAAGTGATGATATGAGAGTGAATGAAAATTAAGTTGATAAACATGAATAATTCGTCATGCAGGGGTACTAGACCCCAACAAAAATCTTTGGATGGTTAAGCTAGCCAAAAGGGTGAATTACGAAAACAACCCCTCAAATTTGGTGTAATTACAATAACCAATCATGAGGTCTGACAAATTACAAAAATCACTCCTAATGAAGTGACATTGTTAAAATCACCCCTTACGTTTGGTGCAATTACAATTTTCGTTGAGTTCTAACATTGTCAATTAGTCAAGAGTGGTTTTTGTAATTTGTCAAACCTCATGATTGATTTCTGTAATTACACCAAACCTTATGGGTGATTTTTGTAATTCATCCTAGCCAAAATGTACAAGAGGAAAAAAAAAAAAAAGAAAGAGAGAAAGAAAAAAATGTAAACAACAACTAATTGCTAGAATAGGATAGTAAATGTGAGGGGAAAATTGCATTTATAGTCCCACATTATAGGGCCTTTTGCACCCGTGGTTCCATGTGCGGGGCACGTGTGTTCTCCCGTTAAAAACTAAACGGCGGGACGTATTTTGACACAAAAAGTTAAAATGTGGGACTGATTTTGGATATTAAGAGAAGCATGTGATCACGGGTGCAAAAGGCCCTATAATATGGGACTATAATTGCAATTTTCCCTAAATGTGAGATTAGAATTAGCCCCGATCCGTATCCAACTTTTTCTAGCCTAGAGACCAGGGAGCTTAGGACGATGCCCATCCCGAACCTCCCACCCTCTCCATCCTCGACTACTATGAGAACATCTATATTTGTATTAGCATTCCAGCCTTATTCACTCACTAGACCCCTTTTTTTTAGCACTTTAATAGCATAATTTCACATTAAAATTTCTAATTTTCATCGTCTACCCTTATATCCGACTCAACCATCTGATGGTGTGAATAGAGGTCACACCACCAGGCCCCACTGTTAGCCTATCGCGAAGTATACTTGGCACCCAATAGACATACAAGACAAGTACTTTGTAAGGGTAAATTAAATTACACCCACACCCCCTGACTTTGGGTGAAATTCCAAAAAACCCCCTCAGTTTTTTCTAATTACAGAAACCACTCTTCCAAATGGATGGACATTTATGAACGTGTGACGGACGTTTGTGAAATGACTATTGTAACCCGAATTTTTTTGGGTTTCTTGTAATTTTACCAAAAGTCATGGGGTGTGAGTGTAATTATCCATTTTATAATAAATTCAAATTACTTATTTCTTGATCTAGTAATTTACTAATACTTGCTATTTCTTCATGCCGATGCAAATAATCAAAGTAAGGCACCATGTATATCACATTCTATTACCCGGAGTGAATTGGATGTGCTATATAAGAATTGGTTAGATATTCTAGTACCACTCGACGCATGAGATTTCAATAGTAGAATGTACAAATAGTGACTTGTGCGCGCGCGCGTGTGGGTACATTTAAGTTGTGTTGTTATATTGACTTCTCCATTGTAATTGTTAGATGCTCTTGCGGCTCGCCAATTTCATCATACTTCGGACATCAAAGTAAATTGCCTTTTACCTCTTTGTGATAAACAATATGGGTAGAAACCCCCGGTGGAACAAACAGGCATGCATTAAGTTGAATTTTTTTGAAAAAAAGAAGCATCTTAAACCCCTCCAAAAGAAGGCAACGAACTTCAATATCACAAATACAATGAAGTTTTCTGCTTGTTATTTTTTCATGGAGGAATTTTTACTCATCCCATTTTTCACGATGAGGTGAAATGCAATTATACCTTAGAGCATTGCTTGGAAGAAATAATGGAGTGGTAATTCAGACGCAGCAGTCGACCTTGATTCCACAAATTTGTGCTAAGAAACCACAAAATTCAGACAATACAAATATCACTTCGTACTGTAAATAGGGTTACTAATGTTCTCGTGAACTTCAAATACAAGTACCCTGGATCCAAACCTGCAAATGATCTGTTGCAAGATTAAAAACTTTAGGCAACTTTGCTTTGTCTAATGCTACTTTACAGCACGTAAAACAAACAAAAATTCAAGTCTAATTCCGGTCAATACTTTCGACATATGGAGTTTCCTTTTTTTGCCATTTCTTTGACATTTGACGAAGCCATGTATAATCGGAAGGAAATGCAAATGGGTCTCTAATATTTTCAGGTCTTTCGGTTGAAAGAGATTTTGTCCGGTGGAACCAAGATGAACTCGAGGATTGACTACCTGCAGCAGCTGGACTTGAGGAGGATGTTGAAGGATCTTCATCGAATGGTTTTAGTTCTTCGAATTTTGTAAATGTAACAATCACCCTGATGGTCGGAAATACTGGAATCGAAACCTGAAATGAGACGAAAAACCTTAAAGAAAGTAGAGGAGATCGAGGAGAAATTTTTAACTTAACGTCGATAAATAGGTCCTGTTTCTCCTGGCTAGCTACTCAATCATGGATAGTCATAAAACTTAGTTAGCGGTTGCAATGGGGTGAGTTTTTGGCCTTGAGGTTTGAATAATTACTATCACATCATCTAATGTACAATTTAGTTAATATATAATTACAATTATAACTCCGGACATATGCACTAATTATAGTTATACTTTCTAAATATATGCATATAGTACAATTACACCCTCTAAGGGTTTACTTGTAATGTTTAAGAATTTCAAGAGATATAATGGTTACTATCCAAACCTCAGAGTGTATTTTGGTAATTATACCAAACCTTAGGTGTTGTTGAGGTAATTATCCCTATAAAAAAATAAAGCTTTATGAAAAAATCATCATAACTTTTCAAGTGAAATGGAATTCACAGACACAACCATTGCCGTGAGGGAACACAAGATCTCGCCATTTAATTTTTAGTTATTTTATTTTTTTAAAAAAAATGTTTGACAGCTTATAAGATGATATAAAGTGTATACTAAATTCTTAGCAAAGAATTTATAGTAAATAAGAAGTTAGCATCTTATAAGCTCCTTTGAAAAACATTATAAAGAGTTTCTAGCTGTCCTAGCGTGTTCCTTTGATTTCAACGATTTTAATTACAAAGTCGTCACTACTCATTTTATAGACTCCAAGTTCTTATTTTACATACTTCAATAACTTACATCTTATAAGCTTTCAAAACATCTTTGTATGAGCTTACCGTTTAAATCTATTTTAAGTCAAACTCCATAGCTCTTTTTTGTACCAAGGCATACTATTTCAATATTCATTATTCTTGGTCTGCAATGGCCCCTCAACTAAGGCCTCATTTCTCATGAATATGATGTTCCAAAACTGATATATAAGCAATATCATGATGCAGAACACAGTGAAAAATTGCATATATTAAACGAAAAGGAAAGTATAAATATACGGAGAATACCTTGACAGGGAAGGTCCCTTGGGGTAGTTTTGTAGTTAGATACTCTCGTAATCGCCGTATGGCCGTAACTCTGTTCGCTAAAATGTCAAGCAACGGCAAGAATTCTTCTATTCGTAAGGGAAAGTCCGAAGACAGCCAAAGAGTAGGCCTCAAATTTTTCTTACAGTACTCCTCTTCGATGGTGTCTCTTTCGCTTTTATCTTTGTCCCGTTTTACATCAACTTCAACAGGGTAATGATCGGCTGCTCTATAACGCGTGCAAGGGGGAGACATTGGATATGAGTCTACCTGATTGTCAGACAACGGAAGTGTTGGTGGATAGGTCTTATTGTCAGACAATGGAAGTGTTGGTGGATCAGTCTTTTTCTCGCTTCGTTTTTTTGAATTTCTCCTCCAGCCACTTAACCATCCTTTCTTTTCGCGCTTAGTTTCACTTTGATCAATAATGTCATCATCATTTGAGTCCATCTTAAGTACATTGTCAAGTTGCTTTCTCTCTTCGTCAGTCAAGACATCATCAAGGTCAGTCTTGGAATCATAATCCAGCGTCAGGGCCCCTGGAACCTTCCTTGTCTTAAAGCTCACAACCACATTATGCATATCATAAACTTTAGCTTTCCAACGGCCCACCATTTCTGTTTTCTCCTGTCTCCTCCACGTCTTTTGAGGCAGAAGAACTGCTTGATTGAAACTCATCCTGGCTCTCGTAACCTCGGTCATTTTACATATTTCCTGGTGAAGATCAACTTCATTTGTAGGATTATCAGAACCTTCCAAACCATAAGTAATCTTCTTATCTTCGTGTGACACGATGCAAAGTAATCCCGGAGGAATTTTTCCGTCTTCTGCTCCATCACCAAGGAACCGAAAACTCCTGCTAGAACGCTGTACTTTGAACCCCTCAAAATCACCATCCCAAGTCAAATCTGCTCTCAAATTTGCACCCCTCTTCCAAATCTTGTAAGTATCAGATGGAAGAATTCTTGAAATGAAAGGGACGGCTGAGCTCTCAAAATGGAACTTAATCTCCATGTAAAAATCCCTCATTCTTCTCATTGTCCCCATCAACCGAGGCAACCTTCTGCGCCATTTTGCCCACTTCAGTGGCTCATAATGCCTAAGCATATCCCTCGCGACATGGTCTTCCCCATTACATAGTGCTTCCTCGAACGGATTCCAACCTTTTTCATTCTGCAAGCTGTAATCTGCACCGGCTAACAGAAGCATCTGGACTGCAAGTTGATCTCTAAATTTAACAGCCAAATGCAGTGGAGTGTCCCGGTTAGGGACATCACGTCGATCAAGCACAGCAGCTATCGCATCTGCTTTCGCATCCTCGGCAAGTGAATCAGATTCTGTTTGAACCTTGGACGGATCACAAAACCTGGGAAGTTCAGAAATAATCTTCTTGAGATCCTCATGGTCCTTCAAGATTACGGCCTTATGGACAGGATTATGTTCATAGTGGGACACGTCAACAGCTTCCATCCTGGTTTAGACTAAAAAATATTCAAAAATTGAAATATTATAAATTGAACTAAACATGTAGAAAATAATGAAAGAGAGAAGAATCATTCGATTGTTTCTGAAATTTGAGCAACACAGGAACATATTGAAAACTACTTATTCGTCGTAACTAACCAATAATTGAACAATGAAAATGAACAATGCATACATCTAGTGACCTCAATTAAATGGATATATACCTACATTTGCAACAAGATTCTATAGCAGTATTCATTAACATTATCAATAATTCCCATAAATAATGTTCAAAATAGTTCGCAATAACATATTTAAAAGCATAAAGGAGAATATAAGAATCACGTCAAGAAAATTTTCATATTTGAGTTTCCATTATTTTGAAAATGAAAATTTTTCCATAGATTCAGTGGAAACACATGCAAAATTTAATCCAAGAACTGCATTAAGCCAACCAAATTAACTCCACAGACCACTGAATCAGCAAACAGAAACAACCCATTTAATGTTCAACGACAAAATTCAAAAATTCCATCAAGAAATCAAGAAAAATTCACGAACAACGCAAAATATACTCAGACCACACAAGAACACGGAAAGTCCAAACAAAGGGCAGAATCTTACAGAACAAAATAAAGATTTCTAAAAAGATCAAGAATTCTCGCCTTCTTCTTCCCAAACACAAGATTGCTCCTCAAAGAGTCTCTCTCACACATTTTTGCATATATGTAAAAGAAGACAAAAATAAATGAAAAACAAGAAAATAAACTCTTGATCCAATCCAACTCAGAACGAAGCAAGAAAATGCATGTGGGCTGGAGCAAAATAAAAGAAAAAGAAAAAGGAATCTCAACAGGAAATTGGATGTGGTGGAAGTAAAAACTGAAGATTAACAGAATTAAAGGAAAGAATTTATATTTACCAAACACAGAGAAATGCACTATAACACAAACTCTACTAATCGAAGGACAAAACTGTTTGAAGTATTATTTATATCATTCAGGAGTTAAAACTTTGCAGAAAGATAGAATACAAGAACGAAAGCTGGGAAAAGGTATAATCTCCCTATCCTAAATGTGAAAAATGACTATATCTTTATCCCGGAGAAATCGGAGATTTCTGTTGCTGACCAAACTAACCTGAAAGATTAGTTATGAGATTCCATATTATGTGCATTATTTAATTTGCTTGAATGTTTTAAGAATTTTAAATTATTTTTTTATTGGAGCAAATTATTCTATTGAACTCTAGTTCCGATGATGCCTTATTTCAATGTCAAAGTGTTGGTTTCATGATTTTATAGGTCACAAATTTAATAATCACTATATCGTCAATTTCTATAGTAAGATAGACTTGTTGAAAGATTTTCTTACTGTGTAAAGATGATGTTAAGAGTTTTCTCAGTTAAATGATTTGCAATTTATCCATAAAATCTTCTTTATTTCAATATTTCAATATTTCAATATTTATTATGTTTTTTAATATATAAATTTATTAGTGTGTGTATATATATATATATATTTACTCTAATGACTCGTTTGCTTTGTAGGAAAGGATGAGATAGGATTGATAAAGTGAGTAATTTATTTTTTGAAATACATATCAATCCAATCCCAAAATATATTTGCTTGCATGAATTTAAAATAAGGATATCCTATATATTGTCCAATTCATTGTTTGGTTCATATGATTGATTCTTGTGATAACTGATTAAATATCATAATTGACCTTCACATTTTATTATAATTACTTTTTTATCCCTTCATAAATTATATATTAGGGTTTGATTTAATTTAATTTTAATTTTTAGGAATAATTTTGTCTTTTTTTTTCGTTAATCCTAAAGATTTGTAATCCTTGGATTACGGATCTGGCCCCTAGCATGTGATCCGTAATCCAAGAGCAGTCAAGATTAGAGACAATGCCACTTATTAATTATAGGCCCTAAATATATTAACCAAACATCTAATTAATATGAATTATGGATCAATCTCATATAATTCCTCCAACCGAATGAATCTTAATTATACTATTATAAAAAGGAGTTTTTTGTAATAATTTGGATACTAATTTTGTAAATTTAAATTTACCATTTGTATATGTTATTGTACAAATTAATTCTATAAAGATAAAATTGTATTTTTCTTTTTTTCTTTTTTTCAAACTTAATAACTCACTAATTCAGATTCATATCAAACTCCTATTCTCAACTTTCTTGATCACTCTTAAATTAAACTTCCACGATTTTCTCCACATAAGCTTTTCTCTTTGAAGTTTAAAAAAAATAGAGATGTCGTTTTGGCATTAATTTATTTATTACGTTTGAATTTTTTTATTGGTTTGACATTTTAAACCATTATAATCTATTATTATATAAAATAAGGAAGGTATTTGGCATTACTTTTGGAAATAGCTTTTTAACTTCTAGCTATTGAAATTTGAAGGTAATTTTGAAAGGATTTAGAGGGTGTTTGGCATTGCTTTGGGTGTAACTTTTAGCTTCTAACTACTGAAAAGTGGTTTTGGGAGTGTCTGGTAAGGCAACTTCTGCTTTTACAAAAGTGATTTTTGACTAAAATCAGCCAGAATCTAAAAGCACCTCGGGGGGTGCTTTGAGATTCTAGCTTCTGCTTTTTAGTTAAAAAAAATTGTAAAAATAATTTATTACCTTTATTTTATAATTCAAAATTTAAAAATATTAATTACGTATATGGAAAATCACTTTTTTTGCAAACACTATCAGTATTTTTTTTTGCAGATTTTAGTTTTAAATTACAAACACTCTTAACTTTTACTACTCATTTTTAAAACTAACTTTTCAACTTCTCTACGTAAAAATCACTTCTCTCTAAAGCAGAAGCAATGCCAAACACCCCCTTAATAAGGTAATTTCTGCTTTTTGGAAAAATGATTATATGTCAAAATCAGGCAAAACTCACAATCTAAAAACACCCCATGCTTCTATATTTCATCGAACAGGTTTGGTAATATGTCGTGCATATCTTGAGATTTCTCCTAATTACGTTACAATCTTAGCTCACTTGTTCCAAAATGTTCTACGAAAAGAAATAAAAGTTACATTAAACACAAACTGATAAAAACCCAACAAACAAATCTCATCCCACTGATCTGATGGCGGACTTCACCGGACAGTCCACATAATATAATGTAACTACGCATGATCATTTATTTCTCCATAATCCAATGACTCCATGAATGTTGCATTATTTCAAGGGATAGTTCCCTCAACTTTCCCTCAAATTTGGTATAATTATTAAAATACTTTCTGAAGTTTGTATAATTATTACAACATTCCCCATCATTAATTCAACTAACAAAAAATTCAATGAAACTTGTATAACATTACAATTACATTCTAATCAGCAAATTTAGCATATAAGCTAGGACACCATATTTAGGGATATACTTGTAATGTTAAATATGCTCCGGTTAAATTCTTTCAGTTGAACTAATCATAGGAAATATTATTGTAATTTCACACATCAGTATTTTTATAATTAAATCAAATCTTAGGAAGCGTTGAAATAAATATCCCTTAAACTCAATTTGTTGCAACACTGTGTAGCACCACCGTCTCAACGGTGAGGCCTGGCCCAAACCCAAAAAGCACCCCCCTGATCCAGCCTCCCTCCAGTGGTGCTATGCTCCTCTTCGGCGGAGCACCACCTCATTTCATCCATAATAAACAAGACACACGCACTTGACATATTTCCATACTCACTCAGCACGTGCTTTGTCGCCTAGAGTTTTTCAGGCTTTAGGCCCAATTTCTCTTCAACTTGATCCGGTATTCCTCAAACGAGGTGAGTCTGGAATTACGATATAAATGACAACTACAAATATTTCAATATTCAAATCACTTTGATCAATTAGTAGATGTTGTTATGTAATTTTTATATTTATTTGTTGTTATAATTTCTTAGGAGTGTTTGTAGTATTTTGCATGCTATAGGTGATCTTCCATCTATACTATAAATAAAGTGCGAGGGCAAGAAGTAATTATTTTGGTGGTATATTTTCATACGTCATGCCTAAAATAGCTCCTAATATTAATTAATTCAACTTAATAACTACCCACAACACAAATAAAAGTCATTAATTTATTATCTCTTATATTAAATGATGTGTATATTTATATTAAATATATTGATTATATTCTAATTATTAAATACATGCAAATCAAGTATGCATTATAGTTTGATAAATATGAATTTTGCTTCATTATCTTATGCACAAGTATCAAGTGGGCAAAAGATTCTAGTATATATAAAGAACCTTGTATGAAAAAGCAATGATAGTCTCAAGTTGATTATTATCATAATATTTCTCTAGTTTTTAATAGATTATCACATGTTACTCCAATTCTACAGGGGAAAAGAAAATGAACTCTATTAGAAATTGAAAAATGATAACTTTAATACATTCACTTACTATATTTTGAAATTTTTGCCTTGCAAATTTTAGTTAAATTGTTTTCATACGATCATAATTTTTTTAGGTATAAATACATTTTTTTTTAACTATTTAAATAAGTTGTAAGTAGCATTAAAGGCAAGGCCCATCTATCATGGGACGGGATCGCCTATTCCAAATAGTGTTGCATCTGCTATTCCATGCCTTTAAATACGCATCATGTGTATTGCATTTATTACTAAATATTTTTATAAGGAAATATTTTATATACGTAGCATGTATTTAAAGTATGAAATAAGAGATGAAACATGATTTTGAAATAGGAGATCATCTCCCATCTATCATCACATATCGCATCTTCAATCAACACACACCCACACGTGCACGCACATGTATATATCTTTCATTTTCACACACACACATATGTATATATATGTATATGCATAATTCTACAATATCAAGAAAGAATGAAATGAGAGTAAAGTTGCTTACTGGAGAAGAGGCCCATTTGAGTTTCTTAGAAGTGAGATATTAATGAGATAAAATGTATTTTTTATTTTTTAGGTTAAACCTGTTTAGGATCAATCTGAACCCATTTAAGATTCAAGACCGAATCAGACACATTTGATAGATCCATATCAAAATATTCTATCCTTTTTTCATTAGTATTTTTTAATAGCAATATGTTCTCATTTTTGTATTTTCATATATAATTTAATTGAAATAAATAAAATATACTTAAGTAATATTATTCCATTAATATATTATATATGCGACCATGCAATCATTGTTAATAGTAATATTTTCAACACGAAAAAATTATTAACAAACTATAATTGCCTACTTTTAAAATAAGAAAATCAAAACATTAATATGTATATTTAATAATTGAGGCGAGTTTTGCTATGACCTAGGACACATCCCAAAGATGGGACCTACTCCACAACGTATTTATGTAAGCATGAGTGGACTAGGTTCCCAGTTACTCGAATCCATTGCCATGTCTAAACTTGTTCCATATTCACTATTTATTACAATAATCTATACTATATTACTATAAATTGAAAAGAAGAAATCTTCATCTATAAAATGATAGTTTGGATACCAATATGCATATTTTAGTTTTTTAGTTTCAATCATCACAATTACAACTACTTTGCTATTTTAACTATAACAACTCCACTATCTTTGATTGCATTAACTTTTAACATTTTTGAATAATCATATTTATTCATTTTCATATTTTTATGTTTTATTTATTTGAATGAAATAAAATATATTTAATAATATTGTTAAAGTAATATCTTATACATGTCGGAACCACGACTGTACTTGCTGGTAGCATTGAAAAAGTGATTTCCTTTCTGCAATTTAAACCTTTAATAGTTTTTGAGTCAATATTTTGCATTTGTCTTTGTTTGTCACATTATTAGCTTAAAAGTATCCTCCAACGACCGCCGCCGTCCGCCACCATGCAGGCCTCCTTCTTACTCTCCGAGCCGGCGCTTCCCTCCGCCGTCAAGACCCATTTCCCCACCTCTTCATCCCACCTCAGGACACCCTGTTCCTTCACCATCCGTGCCTCCACCAGGACCCCCGCAGAAACCTCCACCCCACCGCCTCCACCGGCCGCCGCTACAAAACTAACCAATTGTACAGCTCAAGAAAACCCAAATCTCGGGACGGCTGTCAGGCGATTCTCAACGGCGTGGGTCTTTCTGATGATGACACGCACAAACCCCAGGTAGGGATTTCGTCGGTTGGGTACGAGCTAAGGGGAACACTTGCAACATGCGTTTGTTGAAGCTCGGTGAGGCTGTTAAGGAAGGCGTTCAAGAGGCTGGAATGGTGGGGTTTAGGTTTAATTTAATACTGTTGGTGTGAGTGATGCAATTTCTATGGTTTAATTTAACCCCAGATGTGTTACAGTTTGCAGTCAAGGGATTTGATTGCTGATAGTATTTAGTTCATTTCCCACTAATCTTGAGTTCAGTTCCTTTGTTTTTTTACATTAGATTGATTCCTTTTGAAAAGAATTAATATGGGTGTTTCCTACTCAATGTTGATAATTAATTATCACAATATTTTCTCTATTTTTTTGTAAATTATCATATGCTATTCTAATTCTGGAGGGGGAACTTCAATAGAACAATAGAAATCTTGAAATTATCATATGTTATCATTTGTATAACTTTAATATATCCTCATACTATATTTTGAAATTTTTGCCTTATGATATACACTCTTATTGAATATTTTTGGCCATCTCAACTCCTCAATGATAAAGGTGACTGAATTAGTATTGAAAATATATGTTGTGTATTAATGTTGCCTTTAACGGGGAAAAGGCTTTGAATTCTGATGGAATAGAAGTTATTTCTTTAATAATTGAAGAATAAAGGTAAAAAGGAATTTTACACTCTAAAGCACATAAATAATTGCACCTTCAGTGCTTGTGTCCGTAGCATCTCCCACTTCAACAGTCAATCGCACCTTTTTTTTTTTTTTAATTTTTTAAAATACAAGGGTGTATTCATCCCTTTTTGAAATCACAAGAGAGTTTATGCCAAATATGCATAACACAAGGTTAGTTTATGCAAATCATCCCCCCGCCCCCGCCCTTTTTAATATAACTACTACCTTCTCACGCGGTTCCGCAAGCAGAAATATTTTGGTTATGAAATATTATTTGTGCCTACATTTTCTTCATTAAGATAAGAGTTAACATATAGTAGTATATATGTACACATAATTTATTATTTTATATTATAATATATTATAGCATCAAATCAAATAAATAACATTCAAATGCAATAAGTAAATTAATAACAACACAAAAGTTTTTAATTCTTTTTATCTTCAAAGAAAAAAACTAACGTGGAGAGAATCGTTAAAGCTTAATTAAAGTGAAAATTATCGAGCAAGTGGAGATCATGAGTTTGATATTAATATGGATTAGTGGGTTAGTAAGTTTAAGCAAAAAAAATAAAAATAAAAATAATACAATTTTGTTCTTATAGAATTGATTCGAACAAAAATATATTTGAAGAGTAAATGTGG
>JACFYI010000572.1:339838-353445 GCA_014898755.1 Handroanthus guayacan
ATTATTTGATTTTGTCAAATTCTCTCAACTTTGGGACAAATTTTTCTATCACAAAATTCAAATATCTACAATTTAATTGCAGTTTATTGATCCCATTATGAAAGAAAGGTAATTTCTTTTTTTGCACATATAATGCAATTGCCCTAGCTCTTCATCATTTTCCACCGCAATCTGTTCCTCTGGACAAGAGAAAGCAAGAAATGTTTTAATCGGCCAAACAGAAATTAAATAACATTTGACGGATGTTTTCATCATTGTATTTTCATACAAGAGAAAACGGATGGGGTTGATAACTCTATCACACCTGCCTTTGACCAGTAAGTTATCAAGAAAATTGAGATATTAGTACTAGACTTTTCTTTTACCATGGCCCAAGTACTTTAAATCAAGAATAGTAAATATGAGATTGGGCTGTATAAAATAATCTATCAAGCCTAGTCTTATATGGTAATTGATGCCATATAGTACAATCGAAAGCTCGTGAATTTATGAACATTTAATTTTTGACTGCAGCTTTGTCAACTCATTTAACATCTCTAGAGTAGTGTTATTGGATTTAATACAAGTTGTAAATTCAATCATAGGTTATCTTTTTACCCAATTTTTTTAAAGGATAGAAGTTTGTTATACATTAATGTCCCAAGTAAGTACAAATCATCCAAGCACTTTATATCCACATTTATACTTAATAATAAGACAAAAATAATGACATTATATATTAATCAAGGGATGATAATTGATTGAATTTGAAGTAATTTGCTCAAAAACTCATGATTTTACCTCTAAGAATAAAGATTTTTATGGATGATTAAATACGCGCACACACATATTTATATTGGTACTAAAATAGGCAAACATACAACTAGTTAATTATTATTTTTATTTCAATAAAGTAATGAGACCCATAACAAAATTAAATAATTATTTGTGTTTCAACATAATTTGATTGAAATGACATTAAGTAAATTAAATAATAATTCTTGTTTAAATATAATTATTATTTTCAAATCTATATACCTATTTTGTTCAAATGGAACTCGCATTTCACTAATTATTATTATCTATCTATACTATATATAAAGTAAGAGAGCGAAAGGTAGTTTTTTTTTTTTTTTTTTGTCTGTCATTCTAAATGTACAAAAATAACCCTATTAAAAAGAAATAATAACAAAGTAGTTACAAAAAATAATAACATAATGTTTTTCTTTAGTTTTACTTTTTTAATATTCTTTTATTTCATTCTTTTTTTCAATTATTTTTTTCTTTCCAACTTTTGTCTTCCGATTTATCTTTCGATCATGTTATTCAACATAATAAATTCAAGTAAAAATATTCAATAATTAATAAATATTTTTCATGATGAAAAATAAATAAATATTTTTAATTTTGTAAATAAAAAATTTAGGCACAAGCATCGAATGTGCCATAATTACTAGTTATTATTATTACCCGCAACCAAATTACATAATTTTTTTACAGTATGATTTTGTTAAAATTACGAGAAGTAAATAATAACATCAATGTAAGTCAAAATATTATTTTTTATCATCACTCTTATATAGGAATAGAATTTCCTATCTCAAAAAATTAAATTATTAATCTAAAATATTTTTATTTTCACACCAAAATTAAATTTTTTCATTCTTAATGTTTAAAAATATAAAAATTAAAATAGAAAATAAAGGGCCCAACTGAACCCCAACCGTTTCAAATTTCAGGGCCATAGTTTAAATTTGGATCTGGGCCTCGAGGCGAAGCCCAACGGCTCAACCCGGCACAGTGGATTTGAAATTACTGTTTTAACCTTCTGCAGGATTTCGTGATTGAAGGTGAAAATGAAAATTGGTCTATGGCTTTTCCTGTTCTGTAATCATCAAACGCTCACACTGTAGTTTGCTCTCATAATTCTCTTCCATCTTTGGAGTTCTAAAGAATTCAACAAAGGAAAAGGTAAAAAGATTATTAAAGTTTGGACTTTTTATCCAGATTTTAGTTTATATTTTCATTTATTAATTCTAGAATTGCAATTCCTATTCTGAATGGTGTGATTAATCCGTTTCTTTTTATTTTTTGATGATTTGTTTTTTTTGTTTTCCTTTATGGTACCTTTTCTGCAGAATCTATAAAATTGGTGAGCTTTTCCCCAATCTATTTTTGTTTTTGTTTGGTTTTTTTTTTTTGTTCTTTTTTTTTTTTGATTTTGTATTTTTAGTTTCAGAGCCTTTTTTCCGCTTTGTCTTGAGGTGGCGGTGGGGGGAGTAGGGTTGGAATCTGTAGGTTGTTTTATACCCTGTATTTGTGCTTTTTCTTGTTCCTGTGTGGAGGCATTTTGATTTGATACTTTTCCAGTCTTTTTCTTATTGTTAGAACATTTTTAGTGCTGATATCCAAAATAGCGAATTGAATTTTCATCATTTTTTATTTATTTTTATTTATTTATTTTTTTCACTTTTCAAATGGCCTCTTTTAGGGGTCTAACCTTTTCCAAATTCTTCAGTCATTCATATGTTGCAGCATTGGAAAAAGTCAGATTTTTTAATTTTATAGTACTTTGTTTTATGTGGTTGATTAATTTGAGCCCTTTCCGATGCGAAATATTCAATGAAAATTCGTTTTCTTGTCTTTTCTAATATCTGATGTTTGAAACTCTATACAATATAACATGGTTGAGAATAGAAGGTTCTGTTCTAAGTGTAATACTGATTGATAACAACAGGTAACTGGCATATTAGTTAATTTTGGTTTTCTGTTTGTCCTACAGATTATGGATCACATGGACATTGATAATACAATTGATGTTCCTGATACTCCGGATCGATTAGCTGCACGGAGGATCAGGGGAAGGAATGGTGTCAAAGAGGAAAATCCTTGTTCATCAATGCTGTGTCGTTCAGGGCAGCAAAAGCTTTTCAAAGAGGGCACAAAAGATCAGCCAATGGTTATTGACAGTGGAAGCAGGGGGCTGCCCCTGCGTCCTCCAAAATGTACTAGCAGTTCCCTTGATTCTCGGAATCCCATTAATCCTCCAGCTTTTTCCTTCGGGGGTTCATCCTCCTCGAGAAGTACTCACCTATTTCGTAAAGGGGTGACAGGGAAGAACCACAGTTACCTAAGCCATGATTCTGTTCATGCTCCACATCTACGGTCTGATAGACCAACATGTATGTCTAGATCTTCTTCTTCTTCTTCTTCCCAGGATGATGGTTTTGTAGATCTAACTGAGAAGAATTCGCATAGACCAGTCATTGAAAATGCTTCCCCAAGCAGATTACCTGGAAAAAATCAAGCTGAGTTTCGAAGAAGATCAGGATTAGCTAATGGGGCTTCTTCTTTGCATGGACTGACAAATTTTTCGACTGCATCACGCAATGCAAGTGAAGAAATGGAAAATGTGACCAGAGTTGGTTCACGTAATGATTTTGGGAAAGGGGTGGAGTTTGTTGGTAACATTCCAAACAATCCTGGTAATGGTGGCTTTCTATCTCATGATCCAGTTGCCTCGCCTAAAGTAACTAAGCAAAAGAGACTGGTACGGAATGGATGTATATCTCCCAATAACATAGCTAAGGCCAAACAGTTGGCTGAAAAGGACATGAATGACTCTGTGGCTGTTGCACATAAGAATAATGGCTTCATCGAATCTGATGTTCCACCTAGTTCAATTGATATCAGGGAATTGGTTGCTGAAGATAGTGATGCTCACAGAAGAAAGGGCAAGGGAGTGATAAGTCATCCCTGCTTGTCAAAGGAACCTGATTTCAGAAGCAAAAATATGCATAGCAGGTACTCTTTTGTATATTCATCATAAAACAAAGGTACTCTCTTGTATATTTTGTAGTTTGTAGAACATTCTGAATTTGTTTTTTGTTGAAGTATGCTTCTAACCAGGAGATTCACATCTGATGAACTTGGTCTATGTTGATACAAATGTCCATTTGTCATTTTCTGGCATTTAGCTATTGCATCTCTCTATGTACTTGTAAAGGTTTTTAGCTCTTCATAATGTAGTGATACCAAATTTGACACTACTATCTTGCAAGAGGTGGAGAAAGGTCCTTGCATTATAAGTTTTGGGTAAAGATCAAGTAGAATGAACAATTGGAAGAACGATTTAAATGTGTAGATCACATCTGTGGAAGAAGCAAAAGATTAGCTGGTCAAAGATAATAATCAAGCAAAGTGATTTTACTTACTGTACCGCAAAAAGCATATAAGAATGCTCTCCAAGGTTCTTTCTTTCTTAAATTTTCTTCAGAAGTAAAAATTCTTTTCCATAAACACAAGAAGCTTGGAGTTCCATCTTGTTATTGAAGAAAATATGTAAATGCATTTTTGCACTAGTCTGCACAGAGATTTATTGCATATATGAGGAAGAGAGCAATAGGGGAAGGGGAATTTTCGAAAACCTGGAGCATGATTGTATGATGATGCCTGCAAGAAGATAGTTTGAGATTGATGCAAATTGCAAATGGCTAAAATGTCGTGTGCCCTTTATGGTTGGGCATGTTGTTGAAGTATAGGAAGTTTTGTGAAGAAACCTAAAGGAAGCTGGATGTGCTTTCAATTATTACAATTTGAAACTTATTCTTGAAGTAGTTCTTTTTATGAATTGGTTGAGTGCATAATAAGATTTTAACGAAATATTAAGAGGAATTAAAGTACTTGCAGGAGCTCTATCGCTTCCTATGAGAAGGCTACGGAAACCAGTAATTGCACCAGCACTCAAGCTAAAAGCATTCAAGAGTCTGCTGGATGGATAACTATGCGAAATCAGACTGGAGAAATGAATTTATCTTCACCTGGTAAGGAAAGGTTTTTCATTAGTGAAACAGATGCCCCAAGGTGCTCCAGTCAAGACCATGAGGGAAGCTTGGGAAGAAGGGATAAAGGAATCAGTTTTGCAACTGGTGATGATTATCCTAAGGACTCAAATGTGTTCTCTTCTCAGCATGTTCACACTCAATCTTCGAGGGAATCAGTATCCCATCCCAGGGCTCGATTGGGACGATTTAATGGTCCTCGTTCTGCAGCAGACGCACTTATCAAACGGCAGAAGCAGGGATCCACCTCTCGTGGTGGTGGTGAATGCTCTACATCAGCCTCTGATGACCCAGATGTTATGTTTCTTAGTTCATCTGCAGAAGCAGCCAATCCAAGATCTATTTCTGGTAGTACGGAAAATTTACATCAAATTATTGAGGTTGACGATTCTCCTCAGTTGAGACGTGATACCCACGATGAAGATGCTAAGGCACGACAGGTTGAAGCAGATGAACTTCTGGCTCGTGAGCTTCAGGAGCAACTTTACAATGAGTTGCCTGCTTTTGGTTTTGGAGAGGTTCTTCCATCTTTTATCTTTCTAAACAATTGACATATTTATATATCTTTTCACCTATGATAGGCATTTAATATTGTTTATCTTGTCATGCGTTTTCCAACTTGACGGCAGGTTGATGAGCACATTACAGTGGGCTTGCAGCACCAGGGTCATCCAAATCGTGGTTCTTCTCGGGCTAGGCACCCTGCATTGGATTCAGTGAGTTTCCCTTTCTGTGTTCCGTAAAAATGTTGAACATGTTGCATTTTGAAAGTTTGTGCGACTCTTTTGGCAACTTATCTATTGGTTTAGCTTCTCTTTCATTCTCAGTGGATACAATTATCTCTGCAAGTTCTTTTTTCTTTGAGCTATATGAAGCACAGGGGTTGTTGCAAGCTTCTGATCAGATTGCTGATCTTACATTAGTTGTCAGTGGCAACAGTGCATGATACATTTTTCAGTTAATAGGATGAAATGCTTCGTTTCAATTCATCTAGCCTAATGATCTGTCCAGTCTAGTGTTTATATCACTGTACAGATGGCTGTTTCTATGATTGGAATTGTTATTGTTAACTGTTCCAGGTCATATACAAATTCGTACAACGTTCCACTGGTTCTAATTTCCAGAAAATATGGAACCATACTGTAAAGAATGAAAATACACTGATATTGAATTGTAATCATCAAATGATTGGGATGTATTATCATTTGTCACTTCTGCCTAAAACTTTTTCTTAGAAGTTTTCTAATGCATTTTGTGCAGAGAGGCTCTTTATCCAGCTTGCACAGACAATATCAGTCTCGTTCTTCTTCAAACGCCCCTCGTAGAGGATCTCTAGCTCGGGCCTCCACATTGGGAAGAATGACAAGGCTGAGAAATCGTTTTCCTGGACAACCTCGTTCTCTATTACCTTCTAGAGGAAACACTTCCATCTTTCCTTCAGACATGGATGTTGACATGGTAGAAGTCTTTTGTCCATATTTTGTCTAATATCTAGTTTTGCTTATATTTTGTTGAACTGATATGTTATTAGCACTTGCATTTCTTAATATTAACTTATGCATTTGTTGTTGTTTGCTAAGCTAATATGTTTTGACCAATGGATCAAGTGTCTCTTCTGCTGCATCTATTCTGGGTGTTGTGTGAAATTTCTTGGTCCAAACATGTCTCTAGTAATTGTGTGATAAATGTAGAAAATTGCATTTTGCCCCCATGTGAAGAACAAAATGGACAGAAAATCCATAATGAGAAAACAATAAGCACAAGCCTCCTTGTATTTCTGAAAATGAAGCTCACTGCCTCTTGCAAAGGGGATTAAAATGCATCCTTTTTAAAGTTAGTATGTTGGCTATTGTTTTTTCATATGGATTTTCTGCCCATCTCGTCTTTCACAAGGTGTAAAATGCAATTGACCCAAAGTTGATGCAACCTATTTACGGTGGAAGTACAATCTCGTGATTATGACAAATGCATAGCTATTAAAACCTTTTGAAGAAATAAGTAGAGAACCTCTGAAGGATCAAGGATAGGATGTATCCGTCTCAATAAAGACTTAGTGGAGATGTTTCTTCTGCCTACGGAAATCAAGAGTGAATTATCTATATGGAAAGTATGCTCTCTTATGTTCTGTAATTGACCTGCAGTGGTTGTCAGCCTGAGATTTTATTTACATGAAGCCCTTAGTATCTCTGGATTAAATGTGTCGTCTACAGTTTCACTGTGCTTTTGGAGGCTTCTGGTTGTCATAGAATGACAGTTTCAATATATCATTTCTACTGCAATGAATGATCCTCTGTCATTATTGTTGATTTTATACTTGAAGAGAAATAGGCGGTGTGGATCTATGTTTTTCTTTTTTTATTTTTCCTTCTTGTGTGTTTTGGTGCTTGGGGGTTAATCACACTAGCTTCTTTTGTTGGTAGACACAGGGGTATTTCATTTGGTAAAATCAAATGGAACTGAAATTTTGATTCGCCAAAATGCCGTACTTAATCTCAAACTGAATCAATGTCCCAGTTCGAATTTTCGATTTTTACTAATTCTTTTTGGTTTCTTGGTTTGGTGATTTTGTTAACTGAATTTAAAAGAGAGATGAAAGGAGTAAAATAGTCTAAAGTCTAATACAAGATAATGTATAAGAAATAATAGTTTGATATTTGCATGCAGTTTGGTCAAAAATAAAAATTTGAAACTGAACCTAGTATTGAAGTTTTGTAAGAATGAAATGAATACCGGCCGAATTGTTCGGTTCAGATTTGGCTCGATCTTCAGTGAACTGGGAAACACGCCTAGATGGAAATGTAGTTGTGCTGCGAAACGTGGTAGTCCCTATAATATTATTCTCCTCTTTCTGCAGAGAATGCATATACTGGGAGCATTGGAAGAGTTCAATGACATGGCAGTGAGCGCTGGCATCCTTCAAACCCAGCGTGATTTCAACGAGTAAGAATTGTTTGTGGACCATTCTGTTTATTGAAATATCTAAACATATATGCATTATTTGTACACCTTTCTGTTTATTGAGAGGTCTGCATGAGATCATATTTGCATTTGGGGCACCCAAGAATAGAATTTTGTAAATAACCACAGAGGATCTGTTTGCATTGTGGTATTTGAATAAAACTTCTGCTATCTTCTAACTTTTCTTCCAAATATTGGTTAGGAATGATTATGAAATGTTACTGGCTCTTGATGATAACAACGATCGCCATAGTGGTGCATCTATTCATCAGATTAATAGCCTCCCGCAATCAACTGTTCAGGTAATCATCTGCGAATTGATGTTGCAGACAAACATGACGCCAGAGCAACTAAACCATAGAGCATGTATCAGGACATCATTTTATATCCTTGCTTACTCTGTTGGGTCTGTTCGTGCAGAATGATAATTTTGGAGAAGCCTGTGCAATTTGTCTTGACACTCCGACTGTTGGAGATACTATCCGGCACCTCCCTTGTTTACACAAATTTCACAAAGATGTATGAACTTTTACAAGATTCTTTTTTGGGATAATTATATTTTGCTATCTGAACTATGAACATGTTTACGTTTCCGTCATCAAATTTTTTCCTACTCAATCAGCTAAACAAACTTTCACATAATTTGCATTTTACCGTAGCCCCTCTTTTCCTGTTGAATATTGGAGAATATCCTAGCGAGATTCAAAGGCTGATTGCAACTTAGTGGATATTTGGAAGTAGCTAAATATCCTTTTTGTTGCAAACAGTGTTCAAGTCTAGATGGATATTCCATTGGAAATGAGGTGATATGGTAAAGTGCAATATTTTAGAAAGTTTATAAAATCGATCGAGTCAAAAAAAAGTTTGGTGAGTGCTGTGTAACAATGGCTATAGTTTCGATGGTAAAATGTAATTAGCCCTAATCTTTTTGCTTAGACATCCTTGTCCTTGGTGGTGCATGTGCGGGTGTGGCTTATCTTTCTGTTCCTTGTTTGTTTGTGTATGTGCGTATTCATGCATGTTTAAGTTTTCAGTTTAGGTAATATACCTTAAAAGTGCTTATTCTCTGACACATTCAAATTTGGCAGTGCATCGATCCATGGCTGAGGAGGAAAACGTCTTGTCCAGTTTGCAAATCATCCATAACCTGATATGTCCCTCGAGTAGGTTTTCCTGTGACTTATCTTTTGCAATCACATTCTGCTGCATTGTAGCTTTTCGGGGCGAAATGCTAAGCATGGTACAATTATATATATATTTATTGATTTTCGTTTTGACGATAAAATTTGCCGCTAGTGACATAACACATGTAGCACGGTTATGCCTTGTGAAGTTTCTTGTTTATTCATGAAAATGATCATTGGAGACAAAGAAAAAAGCTATGGACGCATTCAGCGCAGGATTGCGCACACGAAACACTTGAGGTGCATAAGCTGCAGAAGCTGTGCGCTCTTCGTGCTTGCTCACAGAGTTTGAAACCTATGAAGATTTATAGCAACTATTTAAAAGCTTTTATGTGGATTGAAAGTTCTCTGGTTTTCAACAAATTAGCTCCCAGATTCTGTATGTATAAATCTTGATTTCTATTTCAACTTTTCCCCAGGCATTTTCATTTTCTTTATCGTTCATTGATATATGAGGAACAATGAGTGCAGTACTGTTTCAAAACTTGAATGTTGCACCTGCATTTTTGGAAGCATGTATCTCAATTTCAAGAACACATTTTTAACATTTGAAAACGAATGAATCCAACGCATATTTTTCCCAATAAAAAAAGAAAAAATAAAAAAAATAAAGGAATCTTATTACCGGTTTCAGATTTTGTAACTTTTTATTTTATTTTATTTTTTGTGCGCGAGTCAAATATTGTAATTCAGTTGCTGCATTTTCTGTTTTCACACATTTATTTAGGGATTTTTCTTGGAATAATTTCGGAAAGAATATTTGCAGTAAATGATAAAAAGCGGAGCTGTCGAATGATGGACTATCAATTCCATAGAAATTTGGAAAGCAGAATTTTGGATTATCTATTTCAATTTATGTTTCATCACTTGTCCTATTACGCATGTGCAAGGCATGTGTATAATATTTTTGATCCTGTAGTTCTATGAAAAAAATATTTAATACATTTATTATGTATTTTAATATGGAATATATGATGAAATAGAATATCTTTTTTTATTGACAATGAAACATTATTTCTAAATAGATGATACTAATTGGAATAACATATGTTTAGTTTTGAAAATTTAAATATGGTCCCACTACTTAAATATATATTTTGATTATTAAGGTATCAAAGCACTGTTTGAAGTAATAATAATACAAACATTCTTATAGCCATATCATAACTGCAAAACATTAACTTGTTGGAAATATTAATTTCCTTATTCTTGAATGAAAATAATCAATATATCATTCAAAATTATTATTTTAATTAAATAATTAATCGTTAATAACAACACAATACTCATGTATATTAAATTTAAATAATCGCCTTGCTGAAAATACAAGCTCCCGATCTTTGCTTTGTCCCAATATTTCCAGATTTCTCTTACATTTATTCCCCAATAAAACTGTACAAGCTCCCCGTAAATTCTGCATGTACATGATGTCACATTCCACAACATTGATAACATCAAATGAACGGCTCACAGAACCCATAGTGCGGGTCACATAGCACAGAAAATTTAATACACTTGACATGTATTTAATACAAGGAATAGAAAATTAAATACTATTTTAAAATAAAATATTCTAACTGATCAAAACTGAGGGAGCCTTGGATCTTCATTCGAGTATTGTTACCTCTCTTTGGAATCTCGTAGATCCATACCATTTCCCCCAAAATACATTCAACCACTTCGTTTTACATTCATAATGCAGCAGATGGGAAATAGTATAATTATAAATTTGTACAAAATCACATCAAACAATTTATAACGCAGGAAATAACAAGGCAGGAACGAACTCCAAAATGCATAGGATACTTCAATAAAGGAAAAAGTAGAACTTTTCTTTCCCTATTAGAGATAACTGCATTGCATACAGCATTTATGATTCGATTGGCGTGAACACGAAAATATAGGGTATCACTTTGGAGCCAATGAACAAAAGGATAGGTCTGAAGTTTATTACACGATTATTATTGAGTTCTGAATTCAGATATATAACATTAATGGGACTTGTAAAAGGAGTCTATAGAGCATCCTTTGACAGAAAATTTTGCTTTCCAACTGTTCGTGCATTGCAAAGCTCATCGCAGGAGTCACCTCTTTCAAAAACAGCAGCAGCACCCATCCCTGTGCCTGCAGTTGAGATTCCAAGAACTGTAAATTTGAAGTTCTAGAAACATAGAAATGGGCATGCATGGAAATGGGTGAGCAAGAACGCGCGCGCGCACACATTCGGGTGGGGAAGAGAGAGAGAGAGAGAGAGAGAGAGAGAGAGAGAGAGAGAGAGAGATACCTATACACATTGACACCACACCAAAGCGACAATCTTTGCCACGGCGCTTCATTTCATGCAATAAGGTAGCAACACAACGAGCTCCTGTTTACGAAGTCAAGCAATACATACATGATCAGGATTATCGTGGTCATTATCGTGTGTAAACACTATCCAACACATCTAAGACTAATCATCTCATTCAATAAATTCTTGTTCAACTTATGAATGAGCTTCTGTTTTCATTTAAACTAACAAGTAAACTAGACCAAGGTATTAGTAAAAGCATCACTAAGGATGCTGGATAATGCAAGTTGGAGTAGGGTTCCAAATATTCTATTATTAGGTAGATACGAAATCCACCACAATGATGAAAATATAGCTTAAAGTAGGTTCCAAAGCATCTAAAATTCACTATGACTCAAATGCCCCATGGATTCGTTATTATGAGAATTCGAAATCCTTAAAAATTATTGAATCCAAATGCAACCTAAGAATATTATGCCCATTACGGTGTCCCTTAGATAACAAAGTCTCTGCTATAATGCTGTTAGAACATCGGGTTTGTAAGGGACTAAACAAGTCAAATTGAGAAAATCAATTTTCAAGCAAGCCATATACTGGTAATTGTTGATCATTCAAAAGCAGCATTAATGATTTGGATTAGCAAACAAAATGATTTCCAGGTTATTCAATATCAGTTATGGAGAATACAATATAAGCACCTGTTGCACCCAAAGGATGTCCAATTGCCATTGCACCTCCATTGACATTGATCTTCTCAGGATCAAGTTCAAGCTTCTTACGGCAGTACAGGTATTGTGAAGCAAATGCCTGGATATGATCCATAATGAAATGGCTGCAGCACATTTAAACTCAAAGTCATTTTTGTTTTGGGGGAAGAAAAATTTACCTCATTTATCTCAAAAAGATCAATGTCCCCAACTTCAAGACCCGCAGATTTGACAGCAGCAGGGATTGCAACTGCCGGGCCAACGCCCATGATTGCAGGATCTACACCAACAGCTGTAAAGCTCCTGCAGGAGCAGCAAAGGGAAATTAGCACACTGACGGGAATAAGTTTCCATCTCCACAGTGACTCATGCTTTTATGGAGTCATAAAGAACATTTCAAGTTCATGTGTATAAAACAGCACAGCTTCAGGTATGATAATAATTTAATCAGGAAGATATCTGGAGAGACCTTATGTGCCTAAAACCTAAAGTATGCACCACTGTAATCCTTAAAGACGATGACAATGTTACCAAGAGGGTTCTGAATGCAGTAGTGCCTGTGGACCGATGATGATAGTCAATCAAATGACCAAAACTAGCCAACTTGTCCTTTTTAAAAAAAAGTGAGAAGGACACAAGTGATTTGGAGAAGAACTAGAAGCAACGAACTAAACGAAGTTAATCAGGAAAAGAATTGGGATCTGGATTCTAGCATCAACATCCCAGAGTCTATCAGCTTGTGCCTAAACAGGGTCTTTCCTAGCATATATATATCTTTCAAGTTTTCACAAACCTGAATACACCTAGGATGGGAAGTCCTTTCTGCATGGCAACACTTCTTCTCATGAGGAGCACGGCCCCAGCACCATCAGTGACTTGGCTAGAATTCCCTGAGGTAGAGCATAGAAAAAATTAGCAAAAGGAGGATTTATGCTTCCAAAGTAGGGTTGTAATGCAGTAGTCCCATTTACCAGCAGTGGTTGAGCCATCTTTCTTGAACACAGGTTTCAGCTTGCTCAGCTCTGCCAATGAGGTGTTTGGTCGTATGCCATCATCAACTGATATCGTAACTGGTTTCTCATCCCCTGTTTTTGGGTCCACAATCTTTTTCAAGGAAGCAAATATTATTGCCAGCGGAAGCATATTGACATATAAGTTGAATCAAAGTGAAGACAAAAGAAAGTATAACAAATTTCTTAACAGAAAATTGCTATACCTTAGTTTTGACTGGAATTATCTCATCTTTAAATTTGCCTGAAGCAGTGGCAGTGGCAGCCTTTCTGTGTGACTCGAGCTAAAGGGAAGTTCGAGAGACATCAATGACAAGAATGGGTTGAAGCTAGCATAATATGGCAAATGTGTATTTAACTTACTGCAGCCTGATCTTGCTCCTGCCTAGTCACACCAAAACGATGAGCAACATTTTCTGAAGTAATACCCATTGGAAGAAGACAATCCTGTGCTTGTGCCATTGTTTTTACCTGGAATTTTGTACTCGCCAGCTGAAATCTTTGCCAAGAAAAATTAACGTAATAATGCATTACAGAAGGAAGAGGCTTACTCTTGGATTGACTGATCCTTCCCAAGCCATAGGATTAATGGTCATCGACTCCAACCCAGCACCAATGCCTAATTCAAAATAAGCAAA
>JACFYI010000572.1:353545-378557 GCA_014898755.1 Handroanthus guayacan
AGGCCTGTTTCTGTTGTAGACAATTATATGCAACTGGCATGCCAAAATCTCATGAAACGCATTTGAATTACTTTTGCCCATAACTACGACAAAATCTATTTCTGCAATCACTGGAGATTGCAGAAAAGTTCACACATTTTTAGTTAAAAGATCTCGACTTTTTAACGAGTACAAAGAAGTCCTACGTTACATACTTATATAATAGAATATTTCTGAGGGAATGAAGGTTCTCTGTGCATATTCTATTCTATGTTCTCTCTCTCACGCAGACTTGGATGCACATAGGGACCACTTCTCCTGATACATTACAACGCTACATGTCAGATATTCGATGTCAGTCAATTATATTACTCGCGTGAAGGCCATTAGTTACTTATATTTACGCCCAGCGTCAGCATAATTCTAAGAATGAAATCAGATTTATTTTTTATGTTTTATTTTTTATTTTTTTGGGGAAAAAAAAAGCAATAAGGTCTTTAGATCAATAAAATGGAGCTTGTACAATTGGAATCAATGTAAAAGTCGCTCAAACTAAAATTGAAATCTGTAATTCCAATTCATCACTTCAATTCCATAATAACAAATCAAAACTTATCAAACAAATTTTCAACCACACCGGATAGTCAATCCACTTCATATATAACAAATCTATGATTCTCAAAACCTTGATTCCATCAACTTGAAGCAAAACTCAGCAACACAATTCAGTAATATCTAGAAAAAAACGAAAACAAACAAATAAACAATTCGTAATCCAAAACAAATGAGAAAACTTACTGTAACTGAAGATTCGATATCTTCAAGGGACGACGAAGTGAAGGATGGACGGAGATGCTGCAGCAAAACTCTCTGCCTCTCAGCTGCTTTCTCCATCTTTTCTTCTCTCTTAAAAAAAAATTATATATACCACTAAAATTAAAACGGTATCAACTCTAATCGGATGAAGCTTGTATATATAAACTTCTTCAATGGGTATTGGGAAATGTGATGAGGATGTGCATTTTATCCGCTGGGCTGAATATATATACAATCAAATTATATGAAATTGTATATAAATCTATAATCTTTGTTAAATTTCAATTTTACCCCTACAATTATGTGCATAATAACAGTTTGCCCCTTCGAACGTGGGAATTGGATAAACTGAAACGGTGGCGGATGACGTGGTGTTCTCTTTGAAATAACTAACGGAAGTCAGTGAAAGGCTGCCCCAGGCTTAGTCTTGGCGCGTGCATCTACTTGCTGGTTCTTAAATATATTTAATTCAAATTTTGGATCCAGCACAGAAGTTTAGGTGACAATAACTATATATGACATATATATATGTAAATTTTATCTATTTTTCATATAATTATGCTGCTTATGCATAAGAAAAGTTTAAAAATTTATGACATCAATCACTAATTTAGTTGAGGATCATTGCAAGAGTACCCTATGTGATTAGTTAAGTTGGGCAAGATAAATTTGGACAAAAAATATTAAAGCCAAATTAGATTCAAGCAAAAAATTAAGGCCCCCAAATTAGATTGGGCTAAAAGATTCCTTAATTTATGTGGTCGTATTGAGAAATATAATTCATTTTAAATATTTAATTTGTTTTAGATGTCCAAAAAAATGAAGGTGACTAATCTAATATGTGCCAATCTTATTGTTTTCAACAAAACTCATTTAAAGTTTGGAATCTTCTGTAAAATCAGTCTAATTAATTTTCTGGTTTCTTGTGTAATTGAAGGCAAGCCTTGAGAATATGCAGGAACATGGTGAAAAAATTGGCGAAAAGGTAAGTGGTGACTGGTGAGGAATAATAGGTATTTTTTTTATGAACAGCCCACAATTTAAGAAAATTACTAAAAGAATCTTCTAGATCTATGTTTTTCTGTATAGAAGTCAAGAATAATTTAGAGTAGTCTAACCTAATCCTACTATTACAGGGGAGACATTTGATAATATGACTTGATATCAGCAGACTTTCCGTGCCCAACTGCATGGGAGAGTACCATGCAGTCACTATATATCACTTTAACATACATAATCAGATTAATTATTCTATTTTTTTAGCTATGTGAAAAGTCATCTGCTACAGCTTCACCATGACAATGATCCGTGATTTCTGCGAGAGTAGCAAAAATTTCACCAGGCATATAGCCATTATGGATGTTTTTCACCTCGTGTAGTCACGGCTAATAATGTTTTCACTACGATTTTTTGGATTATTGACTATCACATTCATCACGACTGTTAATTTTGCATTATTTGCAACTGCATCCACGACGGATTATTTTAGAGAATCTTTGTTAGAAACAACATCAGCAAATCTAATGTATTCTTTGTTTTTTTTCATGAAACTCCTCATAACTTGGATTTAAACTCGAAAATAGATTGCCACGAATTCGACCATTGAACTTTGAAACAATAAGAATATGGAACAAATCGCGAAGAAAATATAAGTATGCTGTCAACTTGGTCGTGCTAAGTTGTAACAGAATCCGTAACGTTAAATGCTTTAACTCTATTTATGTGTATATATGTGTGTGTATATATATGCTTGTTCCATTACACTTTAAATGTCTATATTTCATGAGTTTTAGATGGTAATATAATGGAATTCCATACTATTTCATGAGATGTTCTAATTATTTAATAGATTTTAATTTTAATATTCGTTAATTAAACTATAATTTTTTTTAATTATATACTTGTGAAAATACGTCTCAGGAGCTAAAAATTGAAAAGTTGTGAGTAAACATATTGTGGAACACCTCTAAATAGGAACTCCGGCAGTTTCCTTCCTTAACTTGCCGTATAAGAAAAGAAGAAAAAGAAGAAAGAAAGGGAAAGCAACGCACTTCTTTGAAGAAATTAAGACACTGTACAAAACGCTCTTGAAGGAGCGTGGTAAAGAGGCGGTGCATAAGATCTTGAATCGTGTGCCAAAATAGCTGATAGAGTTGCTGCCCATAAATTAATTATTTTTAATTGATTTACCGAATTTGTCCTTTTACTATACTTTTGGCTCTACGCTTCATCCAACTTTTTGTCATTTATTGGCCGTCGAGATGATATTTTTTTGGACAAAATCATCATTGAACTTTTATTTTAGCTACGACCTATGATGCACGGATACTTCTAAAATTATAAAATGCAGTGTCCAATATTTGTAAGATACCGACACTCCTCGAACACTCATGCGATACGTGTCCGACACGCCACGTGGCGTGTCCTAGAATAAAAAATAAAAAGAAAATAAGGACGCCGTGTTGGATACGGATAAAGACTTGTCCAACATGATTTCAGATACAAATAATGACGTATCTGACACGATTTTAGCCATATCAAGTGAAAAAATGATTGAACATATATTAAGAAAAAAAAGTAGTTCTTTATTTGCCAAACTGTTAATTTGTTATTTAATTCTTGTTTTTGTGTTGAAACTATAATTCAAAAAATAATGGACTAAGTAAATATAATGCATTTAGTATAGTCTATTTTTCTTATTAATATTGATACTGTCAATTATTTATATTTATTGTTTATCATATATGTAGCTATATAAATGTAATATACATACATATATTTATATACATAGTCGTATTCCTAGCATATCGTGTCCTAAAATTTTTGAAAAATTCGTATCGCCGTGTCCGTATCGCATCGTATTCATATTTTCGTATCCGTATCTGTGCATCATAAGCTACGACTTTCCCTTTGACCAACAATTCCTAAAATTTTCATTCAATGCGTGTGCCTCATTTTTTTTTTTTTGAGAAAATTAAAAATATTTATTTATTTTTAATAATAAAAATATTTATTATTTATTAAATATTTTTATTTGAACTTATTGTGTAGAATAATATGATCGAAAGATAAATTTGAAAACACTATATTTGGAAGGAAAGAAAGTAATAATTGAGAAAAAGATTGAAATAAAAAAAAAAACTAATATTAAAAAAGAAAAATATTTTGTTATTATTTTCCATAACTATTTTGTCATTATTTTTTGTAATAGGGTTATTTTTGTACATTAACATGACGGAAAAAAAAAATACATTTGGTCATCTTACTTTATATATAGTATAGATAGATATTGAATATTTGCAAGAAAAATGAATTGCCATAATGGAAGTAGCAGCTAATAACCCAAAATGAAGAACTGTGGTGAATGTGACGGTCAATGTTTCAAAAAGTTGATGTGAAAACATCTTTATTGTTGCTACACTAAGGTGAAAATATCTACCATGGTCATATACCATGATGAATTTTGTGCTATCCTCGCACAAGCTACCCATAATTATCGTGGTGAAACCATAACAAATGACTTTTACTGCCACTATATTTTATTAACATTTGCTTTCGATGATATTAATTGCTCAAATAGTAATTTGGGTTTATTTATAATATTTCAGTAAATATATTAGATTTTAAAATTTTCTATCAAATAAATTAATGGTAAGGGATGTTGCTATAATTTTTCAAACCACATGAAATGTTTTTATAATTAGGTCAAGCTTCTAAGATATAACTATTCCTAATCGAAAATGCTAAAATTAGATTGGTGGAGATAAACTTTCTGGCATTTAATTAGAAAAGTAGGCAGATAATTAAATTCTTTACCAAATTACTATTTGTTTTATGATTTTTTGGGTGGCTATTCATAATCATTTTTGAAGTGGTCCCCACGTACGAGCACACAACCGATCTCCCTTAGCGTGATGGATTTGCTAACATCATGGTCCAGTCATGCTTGTAATTATGTTGATAATAGAAAAGGTATTGTTGACATTTTATTTGGTTGAATTTATTTTTAAAATATTATAAACTTTTATATTTAATAATAATAATAATAATAATAATAATAATATATTTTTTGAGTTTATAAAATATTTTATCTTTATGAATGGACGAATCAAATTTGTTAAGCTTTAAAGTAAGTTCTAGTCTTCAAATATTTTATTTTA
Organism: Handroanthus guayacan; assembly: GCA_014898755.1. Lineage (NCBI taxonomy): Eukaryota > Viridiplantae > Streptophyta > Magnoliopsida > Lamiales > Bignoniaceae > Handroanthus > Handroanthus guayacan. The sequence goes on from JACFYI010000572.1 coordinate 358,501, forward strand.
GCCTTTAAGTAATCTCCTAATTTTTGTCAAAAAACCCACGCAACATTAACTGATAATTCTTAAGTATTTTATAAAATATTTTGGACTTACAAAATATTAGGTGTTATTTAAGAAAGTAGAGGTTTATAATTTAAATCACATTATTTTATTACACATAAATATTATTAGTGATATTGCTTTGTTAGTTTATTAAATAAGTATTTTTAAATTAAATACTAATGTATTCAAAAATTATTGAAAAGTTGCATTTTGTTGTCAATGAAAATCACACTATCATTAATAATAAAGTTGGATATTTCAAATATAAAAAACTAAAAGCTTGTAAATCAACATATGAGCTTTTAAGCACTTGTTAAAAAGCATGAGTTTGGGTTAAAAAAAATCCCAAGCTCAAGTCGGGCCTCATTTAAGTCAACCTGAGGGACTTGTGAGGTGGTTAGACTCGTCACGCACCCGGCACCCCTAATACAAGTTTTTAAAGTGTGTAAATAAAATAAGTTCATTGAACTTATAAGATATTACCTAAAATAATTTTATAATTAATATAATCAAACTAAATAAATATGTTTAAACTTTTAAAAATAATTTATGATTTTCTATGGTGGTTATAATACACTACCATTTTATTTAGATCAGCAATAGTTACCTCAACACCCGAAGTTTGGCATAAACACAAAACATCCCATGTGATTTGAAAAAATACAATAACACCCCTAGCCGTCTGCCGTTAGTTCAACTAACAGCAAAACTTAATAGAACTCGTGTAATATTACAATTAGACTACTTGAAAATCAGACTAAAACATCAGAAGTACACTTCTGAAATATAATATATTGATTAGAACATTACAAGCAGACTCCATACCGATCTCACATGCGTAAGTTTTCGACAAGTGTAATTGTAATATTATGCAAGCTCCGTTAAAAGAAAGAAATTCTTTCATCGACATGCAAATAAATCTAAAAAAGTAAACTTTCAATAGAAAACATATTACACTATGATATGTACATGATTTTTCTTCCGCACGTTACCTCAAGAGAAAGTACCTGGATAAATCTAAGCCAAGAAGTTGCAGAAAGATCTCTAAAAACAAACATCATTTTACAATCTATGAACTAAATATGTTTCTACTTACGCTTGAATAGAATCTCAACGTTTAACTCTATTGAACCTCTTTGGCTGGATCGCTGTTGACATAACTTGCAGCCTGTTTGTTATCTCCGTAAACGAAGGCCTTGCTGATGGATCGTGCGACCAGCATTCTTCCATCAACTTTCTCCACTCGGGATCACATCGTTCTGGGATTGGTGGCCTCAGTGTGTTATTTACAATTCCACCTTCATTGATAATAATCGATGACGTTAATGACGATCCATCTTAAGGAAGATATAATAAGCATTATGGAAATGTGAAGTTTTAAGGATAACTCAGAGGTTTCATGTACATAATGTGCGAGAGGTAGAAGGAGAGAGACTTATAATGGTCGAAGGTTTTAAAGCATGTTTATATATAAGATCCTGCACCTTATATAAGATGTTAAATCTTATTTTAAAAATAAGTTATTGAAATGAGTAAGACGGTAAAAACTAAATGAGTATGTTAAGATCTTAGCAATAAGTTTGGTACTTAATATTTTTTAGAAAGAACTTACAAGATCCGAAAATCTGATTTTGAGAACTCATAAGTTCCCTTTTATTAGAATAAAAAAAAAAGAAAGAAAGAAAAAGAAAAAGAAGAAGAAGAAGAGAAATCAACAAGTATTGTTTGGCATCTTATAAGCTCACAACATCGTAAAAGAGCTTATAAGCTCACTCAGACACCCTCTAAATCCAAGATATCCTGATCATCTCCAGAAGCTTACCTATGATGGCGCCACAGTGCATATTTAAATACGGCTCTTCTCCCGTCAAAATCTCCCACATTGCAATGCCGAAAGAAAACACATCTACCTGCAAGGATGATTCACAGCAAATTAGATAATATCGATAATGGCCATTGTTTCAAGTTTTAAGACAAGACACATGCGATTTTTCCATGTTCCGACTTTCTTTGAAATCTAAAATAGAATATGAAAATGGAGAGTTTATAGAGGTCTAACTTTCTCAGAAACACGACTACTGCTTCCATTTAATAGCTCTGGAGCCATCCAAGGGAGCGTTCCTCGAACACCACCTGACACGAGGGTATTTTGTTTGATTCTTGATAGTCCAAAATCACCAACCTGTGAGAAACAAGGTTTTGTTGTTTAATTTGTATATTTCAGATTTCGATAGTAGAAAGACCGAACTTTGGTATCCTAGCCATGCATATCCCTATCAAGAAATACAAGGAGAAAACATTGCTCTCGAGCTGCAATAATCCTTATTACGAAGTAAGCACTACAAAAAAATATAATATGATCGAAAAAAGAATTTGTAATTATGGGAAAATCAGTAATAATATGCATTAAGTGACAATGTCTTTCATTTTATTACGAATAATATGTTTTAAGTGAAAATAATTTTTGTTTTATTACAAAATATCTTAATAGTGATAAAAACTAGTGTATTATGTTAACTGTTATAGCAATTAGTAGCACATGTATAATGATAATCTAGTGTTAACAAAATGAGTCACTACATTTTTTGATAAGATTTCTATTATCACTATAGATTTGTCTTAACTAATTATCGATACTAACAATTGAAGCAAAATTTTTATCACTATTAAGTTAAAATCATTTTTGTGAAGAATTTTCACATTGTCACAAAATTTTTTGTAACTCATGCTATATTCTTTTGAAATTAAGTCCCATTTAAAATAAAGTTTATGTTGAGAAGTTACCTTGCAAACCGGCCGTTGAGGATCGCCCAAGTTGACTAGCAAGTTGTCACATTTTAAATCAAAATGAACAATATTTTTCAAATGCAAGTATTCCATTCCAAAAGCAGCATCCAATGCAATTATAACCTTCTTACGCCGGTCTAATGTTCTGCATTGGAATATTAACTTTAAAGGATCATTTGCCAACTGTACTATTATGAAGAATGCGGGACAGTACATACCGATGATCCTTCCTTAAGAGGACATGTCTTAACGACCCGTTTGCCATGTATTCAGTCACAGTGGCCAACGTACCACCAGGTCCATCAGGAACGACGCCATAGAATGCTACGATATTTGGATGGTGAAGTCTAGAAAGAATCTTGGCCTCCCTCCAGAAATCTTTCGTCTGTCAAGAAACAAAGCTATGTATATGTAAGTGTGAAACCATAATGTCTTTACCAAGATGAAGAAGGTAAAAACTTCAAGGGATAATTACTGCAACATCCCCTGAGATTGGACCTAATCACCAAAACACATAGTTCTGAAAATAACAATAACACCTCCCCACCCGGGCTGTTGATTAACACGGGACCTACTTATAATGTTTAAGTCTATATGGGAGATTTTCAAGGGGGTTAAAATGTTACAGATGCTCAGTTAAGTTTTCCATTAGTTGAACTAATGATAAGTGATGTTATTGTAACATCCCAAACTATAAAGGGAATTTCTGTAATTAGGTCAGGCCTTAGGGGGTGTTGAGAGAATTATCCCTAAAATGAGAGTATTTTCTTTCTTTGGGTTGGACAAACCAGTTTTTCTTGTTCAGAAGATCTCCCGGCAAAACAACTCTTTTTTATCCTCTTGATGGCAACATCTGTTCCTCTCCACTTTCCATGATATACAGTTCCATACGTACCAGATCCTAATTCTTGTAGGTCTTCGAGATCAGCATTTCTTATGATCTGTCGAGGGAATATGAGTATCAAACAAACTTATGATAATCGAGTTTCACCATAAGAGAATGAAGTATCACGCTGAAAAATGAGACAAAATCTATCACATATGAAAAGGATCATCTAGCTTTAAGTTGTACATTCTTAATATGTGATTCAATGAAAATATCAATCAGTCTCCTAAACACATAAAAGCCGGTTACAGCCTTGTTTAATAAGATTATGGGTATGAAGAAGTATACACACACATTCATATATATATATATATATGTTCGTGTGCGCATTTGTCTGTATTGATGAAAAATGAAAAGATACCATATGGAGCAAAACAGGACATGATGTACAAGTCCATTCTATCTCTTCAGTATGTTAAACAAACTTTATAAGCAATTAGTGAATTTCATATCGAATACATAACCTCAAAAAATGACACGACGTCAAAAATAAAAATATTGCTAACTTTGGAAAAAGAACATAGCATTATACATCAAGTAAATTTAGTGAACCTGCAAACCATATATGCCAGCTTCCATTTCAATGATTGCAGCATCGCTTAATGATGCATCTTTATTGTCTTCATCACCTTTAACATCCTACATGCACAACAAAATCAAATCAATTTCCTCCAAAATTAGTTCTTCGATGTCAGGGAGAATAAAGCATTACGAATGTCATACATCATCCTCAGATGCATACACAAGACTTCCAACTTCTGTTCCTTCTCCAGGAGATTCAATCACATCACTGTGTTGTTCTTGTATTTGTGGGACCGCTTTTGAGGACAACGGGACATCAAGTGGCAGTTTATCAGTCACATCTTCGACTATAACAGGCATTTTTGGTACTTGAGTTTCAAGAAATTTATCCGAGTTGACAGAGGTGTCATTTTTTATACTCGAACCCTCCTGAAAAATTCTACAAGGTACATCTTCTGGCAATATAACTCGACCCATGAATCGTGATTCGTTGTTATCTCCCTCAGCAGCAAAGAAAGCTGTATTACAGTCAACTGCATCAGCGACATAACATTTTATGTCACTGTTTAAATTTTGGCTCTTCATGATGAATTCGGGCTTGTTCGAACCTACGTTGTAATTTCTAGGCAACTCTTGCACAACTTCTGTTGGATTTTCTGCAGAATCAGACAATGAAGACGAATTTTTGCTTAAATTGGCATGCAAGTCTGATGTTGGGACATGAGCAGAGATTTTTGTGTCGGGGCGACAAATTATTTTTGGCAAATTCTGTTTGTGCTTGAGAAAGTTGGCATTTGAGACACAATCATTTTTAGTGGCATAATTCTTCCAATCCTGATCAAAAGAAGGTTCTTTGTTCTTCATCCACTTTAATGTATCTTTACTCCATTTGATATAATCTTTGTCAAGATTCGACGTTTCTTGACATTTCTCATGCGCCATCTGCTGTTCGACTAGTCTTTGAGATGAACTACAAATTTCTTCAGCAAAAGTCAAAATAGTTTTTTCTGTCCCTCGTTCCAAAGGGACACTCATCATCTCATCATTAGTTGGTTTTGATTCAGAGACAACATTAGTTACTCTCCTATAAGCTTTAGCATGAACATCAGACATAGGAGAAAAACTAAACGTATCTTGAGCATTTAGAAAACCTCTCCTTGCATTGGAATTATTTGGAGCATATGGAGAAGGCGACTGGAATTCTCTACTCGGCTTGCGAAAGTGTGAGCCCACAGTCGGAGCTGCATGCAATTGTCCCATATAGTTGTTCTTATTCGGACTACCTATGACTGGCAAAGTATCCATAGGATGGTTGTAGTAATAGCTAGAAGCATCAACACAACACGTATTTTCATATTGTGGGGTATCCATAACATACGGACAATTCTTGTTATATGCATATGGGCATATAACATCTTCATAGCCTTTCACGCAGGAACTATTGGGATCTCTAAATGGAGCGTGAGATAACAGAGGAGACGGAACATAGGACTTCACTTTGAGACGTAATGAACTGCCATCACTCGGTAGGTTTGGACAGTCGTCGAAGTTACTTCCCCACTGGCTTTCAAGACTCTCCCGGCTGGAGCTCTTATGAGGGCTCGGGTCCATCATGCTGTTAACTGCAACGACATACTGATAATTGGGATCACTTTGCTGCATGGTTCTTGCTTCTGAAGAACTCGGGCCGTTAAGATCAGCCAGAGAAACGAGAAAAAGTCTTAGTCTCTGCGAATTTCTCTCTAAATCATGATATTCCTCAATCATATGATGAAGATCCTCATCGGAAGACACGGATATCAGTGCATCAAGGTCTTCACCGGGAAGCTGGTACTTGATTGTATGAAGGTAATTACAAACTGCAGTGGTCTTTTCCATAAGCTCATGGTAAGTTACGTTTTTCCCTATGGATATAATCCTCGTTTCTCCACCAACATACCTAAGCTTCCCATCGTTTGGTCTTGGTAGTATTCTTCCCCCAAAACTGCAGAGAAATTTCATTTTCCCAGGCAGCGAACGGTCCAGATTTCCTGATTCTTTACTATAAAGCTGATGTGAATTAGGGGAATCTGAAGAATAAATGGACGGACCAGATGGACTACCTCTATCAAAGTCATCTGAGAACTTTCTTTGGTGCTGGAATTCTCTGTAATATCTACTCGTCCCATCAAAATACGTCTCATAATCGACATCATATCCATATTCTTTGCCCGAACAAAAATCTGGAAACTGTGTAAAACTCTCGGAGTCTCTTCTCCTTACCCTAACATGTCCTGTTGGATCCTTGTACGCAAGATGTTGATTCTGAACATCAACACCTGTTGGGATATGATCAACATTATTATTTGCAAAAGGCGTTCTTCTAGACACACGATCCCTCAAAAACTCTGGTGAAAATTCCTCCCCTGTCTGAAGAGAGACATTATGCAGGCATTTATTACCATAGTTCTGATCATATGACATCGAATCAGCATCAATCTGTCTGCCTGAACAGCCACAATGTTCATTTTTCATGTCTACAATGAAATATCAATTCCACTTTGCATCGTTGACGATTGTTTCCTAGTCTCAAGAGCTTCTTAAACATTCGAAACCAACTCAATGTACTTCAGTAAGACCAAACAGTTCGAAAACAGCTCGAATTATGTGCTTTACAATGGACGTTTTTCTCTGTATTCTCCTCTGTCAAACAAGTCCTGATCACGTTAACCGCAAAATTACAACCACCCTTCATTGGGTTTTGATCAAAATAGATAAACCTGTCCCCATCAATTATTCATCAATCTAAAAGACACTCTTCAGAGCTCCATCCATTCAAAACGCCAAATTTTCCTCAAGTAGAGCAATCAATGCAAGATAATGTAACCCCTTCTGAAAAAATAAATGAACGCAACAACACAAAATCATAAATGGAAAGTATTAATAAACCATGAGGAAACTAATTTTTTATTTCTTTTTTCATTTTCCATTCCTTAATGCCCTAAATTAAAAACCCAGATTAAAAAACTGAAAAAAAAAAGTTAGAGAATTAAGTCGAGCCCGAATTTTACCTGTCTGTTTCGATTTCTTGCCCCTTTTCTAGTGTCATTCTGGATAAAAGCATGCTGGGGTTCCAAAAGGGGAACAAAATGGAAAAAGAAACAAGAAGAGAAAATGTTGTATAATTGGGTTTTGTTTGTGAGGCAAAGGTTGATCGAAAGAGAAGGAGGCATTGCATGGGTTTCGGAGTATCAAAGGGAAGAAGAATGCAAGAAAATCAAACATTTGTAGATAGAAAACATAGAAACATTCGCGCCATCATCGCGGGTTTTTTTCCTTTTCTTTTTTATTTAAAAAAAAAATGAAAAAATGAAACTATAAAAACTAATTTATGAACCCAACCCCCAACGGTCCAAAGCCTCCCCATCCAGGCTCCCACCGCCGCCACTCCGGACGCCTTCTTGTCTTTTATTTATTTATTTATTATTATTATTATTATTATTATTATTATTATTATTTCTTTCTTTTTTTTTTGGGGGGGGTTGGTTAAATAAATAAATATCCAATGTCTTTGATTTTTGTTGAACTTTTCGTAACATTACAGTTAGACTTTTGAAATTAAACATGTTAATGAAAATATTACAAGTATTTAAGTAAAACTCAAAAAATCTAACACTGAAATATTGTAAGTTAATTCCTTGTTAATCCAACATGCTTAAGTTTTTAGAGAATCTAATTATAATATTATACAAGATCTGTTGAGTTTTTCTTACTTGAACTAACTAATAACATAAAATATTAATTCATAATAGGACATTTTTATAATAGGACAAATTTCAGGGAATGTTGAGATAATTATGCCTTTCTTAAACTTCATTTGCTTTAAATTCATTGTCCTTATTTTTCAACTTAAGCTTTTCTTTTTCAAAAATAAATAAATTTTGTCCATATTTAAATTATAAATAGTGTATCCTGACCAACAATCTTCCCATATTTCCTAGTCTTGGTTTGCTGTCCCAACAACATTTATATTTTAATTATATTTTTTACCAGAAAATGCAATGAGTACAAAGTGGGTAACAATTTTTTTCATCTAATGAAAATCCAATTTGTCCATATTTTTCCTTGCTTTACTGTTAACAATGTGTATGTTGAGAACATTTTAAATATTGGCTATACCATTTGGTGTTGTTTTCTTTTTCTTTTTTCTTTTTTTTTTTTGTGATGAATGGGCTATACCATTTGGTAGTTGATGAATAATGGAACTTGTTTGTGAGGCCAAAGTGGCATTTCCATGAATGAATATGCCACAATTGGAGGATAAATTCATTTAAGTTGGATTATTGTATAGGGTTTACTCAAAATTTCAAATTTACTCCTAAATGGCTTGGTAAGTATTATACCTTAGGTTTGAATCCTATATATATTTATTCACACATTTACGAGTTAAATACTCTTTGACTTGAGTGGGAGACCAATGCTAATTTATGTAAACTGTACCATGCCTTTAATAGCGCAATGTTGACTGTCGTAAGGAACCCAATCCAAGAGCACTACCAATGTCTTTCAAAGAAGCATAAGCTTTAAGTGCAATAGAGTTCGGGAACAAAGCGTGATAGATGCTTCTAGTCAATTCAAATGTTCGATATGTCGTAATATGTCGTAATTGAACACAGGAGTTTGAAAATGATGAGAGAAGAGTAAAGGTCATCATCCTACATGGACATTTGTCACTATTGAGATAACATAACATAAACTCTTTACTTTGTAAGCAATAACAGTATATATCGTAGTGGAAGTTCAGCAACTTGACATATATTTATTTCATAGAGATTTTTTATCTTTTTATACGTAAAATATTTATGAATTTTGAGATATAAAAATTGATGTGTGACTTTATGTAACTCACCGTCATGAATAAATGAACAAGGTAACTATATTCAAATCTATAAAAAAATTTAATTACATTGCCAAAATGTTCAGAAATTATTTATTTCTTTCAAACCAGGCAAGGAAGAACATCAAGCAGCACAAAAGAGTGGCTAACAAAGGATCCATAAGTGTAGCTCCTACATTCGATGGTAGTTTAGAAGGCAAGGCCTTTGTTCCCTGTCATATGAGCAAAATGTAGAGTCAATTATCAAATAATTTAGATGCTCCAAACGACCATCACAATTGCACAATTGAGTGATATTTTACTTATGAGTATTGGATAATATATCGATTTATGATTAGAATCAGATGGCGTGGGTGGTTGTAAAATGCCAAAAATATTTACATGTAGTTTGATTGGATAAGCCCCATGACGTTAAATGGGTAAGGTCAAATCCATCTGACCCGGATGATAGTTGATAGTTCATGTTCATGGAAGCTGTTCGATGACTTCGGTCGTGCCCAGATCAATCTTATCGATTATGACGGATGCAAATCTTCTAAATTTTCAAGGGCAAAACATAATGTATGTAGTTGTTTGCATTCTTTCTCCTATTAACTTCGGATCGAACAGAGTACTGTCTTTAGCATTATATTGTTTCCTTTTTTTTTTTTGGGACTACCCCAGGAAGAATGCTCACTTAATTGCAAATCCAAGATAAAAGGGGTATCATAGGTGTAACGTCACGAGGACCTTCAACACATGAATCATCTCGTACAAAACACCTAAAACAAGATGAATTCCCCACATTAACGGAAACATGCATCCAGCCAACTCTTGAAATTTCAAATTAATTAGTTTCAAACTATCTACCCGACCCTACCACATTGAATGATCAATCCCGAACTGAAATCACTGTGCCTATAGAAATTTTGAAGAAGAAAATATATTTGAAAGTATCAGAGTTTTGATTTTTGACTTTCTCAAGCAATTCGAAGCCATGAGTTGATTTCATTTTGCTATGCTCTTCATAGAGGAACATACCTTTGATCCGATAGAGCATAACTGAGGTTGTCGAACAATGTAAATTTGGTCACCGTGGCTGTTCTCTTTGTAAATATCCTGATTCCTATGCCATGTCCACAATGCATGTGTTGAATTCACAACCTGCATATATAGTTACTTCTACATATAAGTGGAAGGACACAACCGTCTCGACCAAGATATATATATATGAGAAAATTATTACCTATGACAAAAGGACAACAAATGCAAAAAACGAGAAAAATGTTTAGCCAGTTATGTGGATAATCTTTAAATGACACAAATATCTACTTTGCGTTGGCTGAACCCCGATATGGGCAAGACCCACGGAATAAAACTTAGGACCGTTTAATTCTGCGAGACCCACAAGACTTGAGATCTTGTTCCCCCACCTGGAAAAGGTTTGAGAGCTCAAATTTTGTCATGTCGACTATATTGGTTCTGATAAGTCCTATAAATATTCATGGGCTAATAGTATGTAATCTTGAGATATTTTACCATTTTCTCTTAACCATTGTTTGAGCATTCGAGGGCAACTCTTAGCTACCCCTAATGTTCTTTCATGATTTCAAGTCTTGGGTCCTTGGATCAATTAGACCAGCCAGATAACAACAACTCGACTGGATCTTCTTCAGGGATCACTCTAGAATCCAGATCCGACCACATCCAAAACAATCACAAGTTTGTTAGATATTGCGTAATAACAAGCAAAAAGGTAGACGACCTCGGCATCTGATAGAATGTATATATCTTGTGGTGAACTTAGAATACGAACAATCTACTTATGATCGTCACAAACTGAACTGTAATTAGACTGTTCTTTTTCATTACCTCAAGTATACCATGTCCAAAGCTGCTTTCTCTGTAGGCACTCCACACAGGTTGTCTGTCCCAACAAAATTTGCCTTTTGCCGGTCCAAATGAGAAGTTCATGTGGCACACAGTTCCAAACTCGGGTATATTGTCACCAGCAGAGGGGCACTTTCCCAGATCATCCGCATGATCAACGTCGACTTTCTCTATATTACCCCCATCACCAATTGTTATGTACACAGGTCCACACGGGTCTAATGTGTAATTGTAGACTCTATTAATCCGCTCATAGGCATGCACCTGCAAGGGTAATTATGTCATTACCACTACGAAACTAATTGTTTACGAATCATATCGAGGAAACTGAATATGATATAACTTATAATAGAGGCGTAAAGAAACATCCGAATATTCAATAGATCGTCTGTTTTTGGATTTAAAATTGACGATATTATCCTCATTATGATATACTCGTATTTGTCTTGCTACTAAATGATACGAATATGGATATAATGGTATTCCTATCCAGAATATCTGCATCAGGAAAATAATATATAACTTAATATTTTATTCTTTTCGTTGCTGTTTTCATCGATGTTTGAAACTGTAATCATTAATCATTTTATATTTGTTTATATCATTAAGCTACACTGCAGTTGGAAAGAAGACAATCTTATGCAAGACTTTTAAATTTCGTCTATTGTATTGTTTATATAGTTTGGTTATCAAATATAATAAATTCGGATATTGGATAGAACAAATTAGGATATCGATTGATTATAACAAATGGGAGAATACTTGTATAGAAGAATTAAATTGGACATCAAATATTTGCGGATAATATCTGAAAAAATCTCCAAAAATATATCCAAATTCGCATAATAATCAAATACGAATGTGTATATACTAATATCCGCATCAAATATTGGAATTTTCATGGCTAACTTACATGTCCGGAAAAGACAACATCGACTCCATATCGATAAAGAAGTGCTTCCATCTGCAGTCTCATGCATTCAAATTCCTGATAGTGTGATGAGTAGCTATTATACCACGGCGGATGCCATGCAGCAACCAGCCAAGGAGTCGTTTTACGGTCCATATTCTGAAGGTCTTTCTCCAGCCAAGCATATTGATCACCTTAATAAGTAAATAGACAAATTCTAGTCATTCAACCTTTATACTAACATCACTAATAACTTACAGTTAGAGCTGAAATACAAATCAAACCATTCGATTTGAGATCGATAGTTAAAATCTGATCATTAAATGTAACAAACCTAACTTGAACATATTTTTTCGTTCTATAAAATTTAAAGCTCGTATCAAGCTCTACTCAGTTAGCTGAAAAATAATAAAGTATGTCTAAAGAGATCGAGTTGCTCAAGCTTGGCGCATAGTTCAAACTCACTTTGACTAACAATCAAACAAATTCCCAACTCAAATTCAGAAGATCGATAAAATTTTAATCAAATTTGGATAGTACTGTGTCAGAATCGAGTCGGTTCATTTACAGTCCTACTCATAAAACATTGCTTATGAAACAATCACCTGTTTGATTGTAGTCCACATATGCCCCCAACATGATAAAATGTATGCCTCCAGCGTCAAACGAATAGTACAAGTTGCTATTGGAACCGGACTCCTTTGATGGAACAGAAAATCTTGTTAAATGAGATAGGAACGTAATGTTGGCAGCTTGAGGCTCAATCTCGTGGTTTCCTTCGATCACCATCATGGGAACTCTTGATATCAGGGGCTCCATGAACCTAGAACTCTATTAATTCATCACGTGCAAGCACACGAGCAATTCAATATTGACATGGTGTTGGCCTAAGATGGCTTGAGAAGACTAATACAGTCCCTTAGAAAGGGCAAAATACCGATACCAGATGAGGATCTGTATTTTTTCTATTATTCAGTCAATCCTTCCAACCCAGCCTGACCCTGCAGGATCAATTAGGCTAGGAACCGTAGATCCTGCATCTTGGTAGGTGCTAAGGATACATGGATTATTACATGATTGTACAAGTCTGTATATTTTGGTCGACATAAATAGGACCTCCGGCTCCAGTCACAAATGAAGATAATTTTCGCCATTCACTGATTCTTGCTCTCGGAGTATTTACTTCATTTTACCTATCTCCTAAACATGGGAGGGTGATAGTTGAGAGTATCCTCAGCGACCCTAGCCTAATAACTATTGTTGTGGTCAGATCATAGCCCAAAAACCTAGGTCGAGATCAAATCCTCGAGACCAGGACCCACTATTTTAAGCTAACATGTAAGATCCCGAGCTCGACGCCACATCAAATATCAATATGATTACTTCTTTAGTAAATAGATTCTAAACAAACAATGTGAAACTAAGTCGAATCTCAGAGTGGAATGACCTAAAATACAAGATAGAGGTACTAGATTTTACCTTCCCCATCCATCCCAACGAGGCTGATATGTTTGTCTGATAGGTGAATCAGGAAAGTCACAAGAGTAGCAAGAAGCTCCCTTCCCTCCAGTAGTGCGATACTGATTTGCATAAGTTAAATCTCCAACCATCAAAATGAGTGAAGGATCATTCGCAATAAGATGATCAATGGTTGTCGTAGAATTGCTTGTAAGACCTAAATCTCCCACGAATGCTATCCGATGAGGATACTTGCCTGAACCGGGCAATGGTAACGTTTCTAACACAAGCTCCTCGCTCATTGCATCTAAAGAACTATCACCACACTTGTAATAATACTTCGTCTCTGGTTCAAGCCCTGCAAGGAAACGTTAAAGCTCACTCTTGCAATGTTGTCTCAATAGAACCAAAGACCATATTACAAGAATCTTAAATGTGAAATCATACAATGAATAGGAAACAGGGAAACTTTCCAAAATTTTGTCTATATTGAGCAGATTCGGATGATACTTTCTTGTCACAATCCAATCAATTTGATACCATATAAACATAGAAGCTAAGTAAACTGTTCTGGATCAAAATTTACCATCAATCCTCACATGATGAATGATGCCAGACGTGTAATTCCAGAGCCCTTCAAATGGATACAACTGATTATAAATCACAGAAACCCCATGCCTTCTTTCACTAAACTTTCCACTTTCTTTCCCATACCACACTTCACTGCCCACACTTGTTGGATCAACTGGTGTCACATTTAACCCAATCTGGGCGTCCCCTTTTCAAAAAAAGAAAAGAATAATCATAATAATAACAATAAATAATTCGCAAAAAGAAAATGAGAACAATTTAAGAAAGATTTACCTCATAATCCCATGTGGTTTGGCTTAATTGTAGAAACATTCCCCGTCATTTGAGAAATTACAATATCATCTTAATTTAGTTGACGAAGAATTTAACAAAGTATGTGTATAATTACTATTAGACCCCTTAAGCGAAGGATCTACTCATAATATTTCCATCAATATATTAAATTAACCTTTGAAGGGTCTAGTTGTAATATTATACAAGTTTTATTAAGTTCTTTAGGAGATTGAAACATGAAACGTTAGTGTAATTCTTCAAAGCACATGGAGTTTTTAAGAATTTAGGAGGGGTTGAGGAAATTACCCTTTTAAAAAAGTATAATTGCCTCAGCACCTTATGTTTGGCCTAATCACAGAAATATGACAAAACACAATAGCACAATTTGTCTTAAATTCAGCTAATGAAAAACTTAATAAAGCCTGCATAACTTGACAATTATATCCCTAAAAGTCTAACATAAATTAAAGTAACACCCTCAGCTGGTCATTCAGCTCACTGAAAAACTAAATAAAGCCGGTGTAACATCACAATTATGCCCCCAAAAGCTAACATAAATTAAAATAATACCCTCTACCCCTCGTTCAGCTCACCAAAAACTTCACGGATCAAGTTATAACATTACAATTACATCCCCTAAAAATCTAATGTATTGGCCAAAAAATTAAAAGTACACCCTAACGAGTAACCCAACTGCGAAATATTATTGTAATTTCTCAAATTATATGAGTATTTTTGTAATTAAGCAGGGGTGTTTTGAGGTAACTATCCCAAAAAGTAAAACACAGTAGAGAAAATACCAGTTACCCACGAAACCCAGATTGATGCTGGAGTAGACAATGCAAGAGCAATCTGTTCTGGGAAATTTGAGGTCACATTTTTCCTTAACCTCGGATGATTCATTGGCAAATCATCACTGCCACGGCGCAGCGACGGATCGAAACTGCGAGTTACAGGCTGAAAGGGGCCTTCTAAGGTTGTCGGAATATGCTCCGATGTTGCAGCCGCCGCCATTTTTATGATCATAAGAAGCAAAAATGAAAAGACTTTACGGTACTCCATTTGGAGTCTTTATTGATGATATTTCAACATTGAGTGAATATATATCGCAAGAAAATGGAGGGATTGATGAAAAGTGATGAAGAACAAGAGTTTAATTAAAGCAACCTCTTTTACACGCTACGATTATTGTATTTGACTATGTGACGTTGGAATATTCTGATGATGCTGATTAGGTGGTGCAGATGATTCCTTAGTTCGACTTATGCAGTATAGACTAAAGTTAGTGAGTGCTTGTCCTTCACTGAATTAGTGGCCCAATAAATTGATCATTAATTTTTTGAGATTTAATCACAGCACTTCAATTTTTTTAACCTGTTACCCGTTGTGCCTTTTACTTTTACCTGCAATCTCGAAAAGTGGTCATTATATTGCTGATGCAATGATGATATAACTAGAGTATTCATTATTTCCATAAAAAAAAAAAACTAGAGTTTTCATTAGAATTTAAATTTATTACATTTTAATGTTTTAAATATTTCAGAGTTTAAAAATAAGTTTTAGTGTAAAATTCTGATGTAAATATTTAGAAACAAAATATTTAAGGTAGTTAAATTTATGGCCGTTGCTATGAAAATTAGTTAAACGCAAAATATATATAAATTGATATGTTGGCAAACATATATTTAGAAGCTATTGGACTACTTGGATCTTAGTCGTATCACCTGATATTAAATTCACTTCAAGTATTCCAAATGAGTGATCTAAATACTTATGAAATAATTGAAATCAAGTACTATTTGAAAAAATGGAGTTTATCAATAAATTTTAGTGCAAAATAGGCATAATTTGTTACTAATTATGCCTATTTTGCACTAAATTGATATGTTAATGAGTGAGATTCACCTAATATTCAAGTTCACTCTAACTATGTCAAATAATAGATCTAAGCATTTTATGAAATAACTAGAAGTAAATAAATTCTTTTAACATTTTGAAGTTCCAAAATTAAATTTTAGTGCAAAAATTTTGACAAAAATTTGCTAATAACCAATGATGAAATTTATTCTATAAAATTGTTATGTTTGCACATTTATCAAATTAATGAGATGATTTTGACTAAAAAACAAAAGGTCTATAAAATATGAGCTTTCAACTACTGATATTGAAACTTGACTAGGTTGTAAATAAATTGAATTTGGACCATACTGAATCTCAATTTAAATTGAACAAGATAAGACACATTTTAGACACATTTAGAATATTGAATACTAATTAATATGATGATAAATATTTAGAAGTTATCAAATTTGAATCTTCAATGGGTCAGACGCTGAATATCCAAATCCACTTGATTATTTCATACAATTGGGCTAAATATTGTATAAATATAAATATAAATATATTTTTTAAGGATCCAATCGCTCAATATTCAAATTCTATTGAATTCTTTCGAACAACGAATCTAAATACCACACATAATAATCAATATTTATATAGCTTATAATTAATTATTTTGAGGTTTTAAAATTAAATCTAAATGCAAAGCTATGATTTATTTAGTGGCTAGTTAATACTCTTGATAGTTATTTAATCAAGTAATTATATTTGAAATGTATAGATTAATAATATAATAGTGAAATGTCATAAGCATAAATATACATGTATAATAACTATATGTATATGATATACATAAAATATATATATATACGTATATATGTGTATTTTTATATATGTTCTATTTTTTATTAGCTTGTAACTTTTTTTTATTTTTTTTTATGTGGATGCGAAGCTTAATTTATATATTTCATTGTCTTGAGTTAAGAAATACAATTTAAATGCAAAAATGTGATTTGATTGCAAGGTAGTAGTTAGGATAGTCAATATAAAGATAGCGAATTAATGGACAAGCTTATTATGATAGTTAGTTGCAAAGTAGTCAAGGATAAAAACGAAATTGCATAATTTATTTTTAAAGTGATGTAATTGTTAATAAACAATGAACAAACCTCCATAATTTTGAAATTTTTGAATATAAGGAAATACATAAAATAAATTTAAAAAATAGCTAAAAGCATTCTATGAACATTTAAGGTGTTTTGGTATGATCAAATACGGATCTTCCATAGCATGATTACTTTGAAAGGAATTTTATATGTATTATTAGTGGATGGAGTGCATCACACATCTATGTATAATATATATGATACGTATTATTTAATATATATTATTGCGTATATATTTTCTGGTTTTATTTATGTGTGTGTATATATATATGCATAAAGCTTAAATAAATTCCATTGTCTTGAAACTGGTAGTAAAAAGTTACTTTGAAGGTAAAAAATGACACATGGCATTCAAATAGCCATTCACTAATGTGAAACTAGTGCAAAGTTTTTGTCCCTAAAACTTTTTATTTCTTTTCTTTTCTTTTCTTTTTTTCTTTTATTTATTTATTTATTTATTTTTGAAATGTGAGAGAAAATTTTTTGAGCTCTTACATTTTATATAAAATAGTTTTTGTGCATATAAGAATATTAACTTTTATTTCTAAAAGAAGCTTTTGGAATCTTTAAATAGAATATGAATGTGTAAATTATAAGATATTAACAAAATAGCAATTTTGTAATTATATAATCAAAATTAAAAGAGTTTGTTAAGATGTTAAAAGTTAGAAATTCCAGACTCTGTTCAAGAAAACATTCATAAGATTCTATTATATTATTTTGGCAATTTATTATACAGTTTTTAAAAAAAAATTAGCAACTACTTGGCAATAATTTTTAGCATTTTAAATATTTCTTAAAACGATTATAAACTTGTCAATAATGTTTTAATTTCATTTAACATAACATATTCTATAATATTGTGGTTGAACCTCTACCTTTTCTTGAAGAATAATTGTTTTCTACTTAATAAAAAGGTTCAAAATTCTAAGAATTTAGAATTTGGTTAAAATTGGCTTGATTTGAATTAATAAGCAGTCTCTTATATATATATATGTGTATATATATATATATATTAATAGATAATATATATATATATACACACACATATATATAGAATCATCCCTGTATTTTGTTCTTAAAGAAGACGTGTCATTATTGAAATACAGATTATCTAATATTTCTTATAATGAATAGAATCAATAAGTTGAAATTTAATTTTTTTTCAAAATTTTTTATATTCAAGAATTAAATAATTACATGTTGATTTAATTAGTTTTTGGAAAAGTCCATATATTATCAACCTAAATAACAACTTATTTGTTGCTTTGCTCAGATAAAACATTTTACATGCTTAAGTTGCATGCTTCTTTTAAAAAAGTTGCACTACTTTCGGGGTAAGATTGTCAATGGTTCAATTTTGGATTAAATCTTATTTGAATTTGAATTTAAGTTCGATAAATAATAACTAACCGACCAAGCCTATGTTTCATCTCTAGTAATATCATATCTACAAATATCCAAAATTCGATTAAAAAATATGACATGATCAAACATCTCTTTCTTTCTTTCTTCTTTCCCCCATAAAATTTGAGATTGTATATCCTATATAATTCAGAAAGTAATTTGTTCATACTTGAACTTTTGACAACTTTTTTGTATATTAGCTAAAAATTAATGTGGGTTATAAATATTTATCTTACATTATGGCAATTCATTATGCATTGCAACATTTGACATTCTTTTTTCTTTTGTTTTCTTCCTTCTTTACTACAATCTTGTTCTTGGGCTAATATTTCTAGGACTAGGATCTAATGTTAATAACAAAGGCATGAAATATTAGGCAAATATAATATAATGCATTTTATCACAAAGTTTTTACTAATGTTGTATATATAGGATTATTAATTTAAAATGAATTAGATTGCATAATTTAGTGTGCACATTTATTAAATTATAGATATTTATAATCGAATATGAATTAATGAATATTTTTATCGATTCAAGATCCTAAAACTGAACGAGTTTGGAGTAATACCCGCCCTATTTGCAGTCCTAACTGGGCTAGACCAGTTCTTGTTATTTATTTGGGCTTTAAGACCTTAGAGACCACATCATCTAGACATCCTCTAAGTCTCGATTGAAAGCCCATTAACTGACTTGGTTTCTAGCTCATGTTTTAGGTGTAGATTGTAGGCCTCTTGGTTTAACCCTACATTGACTTTTTGCTTGCTAACATTAGATCTAAAATATCTAATATTCTAAAGACGCGTTTGATATGAAATTTAGTAAACTTTCATGTGGCCGGCCCGTTTTTGACTATTAGAGATTAAGGGATGTCATCTCTTTTTGATATACAATATTATAGATAAAATTACGAAGTCTTCTTATCTTGTGCGGGTTGTTTGATATCAAGCATGATATCGGATTGTCCTTTTTTTCTCTTTCTGTTTTTCGTTTTGTGGACATAAACGATAGATGGTGGGGAGGGGAAGCATGGTCATGGGCACATTAAAATGGAAGGATAGCTTTGTAAAATCACGTTCGGTACCAACTAATCTCTATGACGAGATTATTAATAGCTGATCTAGTCCAAAGATTTGAATTCACCTCAATCCATTGACCAACGCGGGCTCGGCCCATATTTTAGGCCAGCTCGCAACAATAACCTCACGTGCAAACAAATGATTAGGTAAGATGAAATTCCACAGTTGTATTTAATCCTCTGTATCAAAAGCGTCCCAAAAATTTTAATGGTTTAGGAAATTTTAGTAAACTTGATAAATTCAAATAGGATATTTATATAATTGTAAAAAAGAATACAAAATTATCAATTCAATTATTTCAAAGAGAAGATAAATCTTGTTACTCTTCAAAAACGTTGAAATCAAATTTTAAATT
>JACFYI010000581.1:16589-28713 GCA_014898755.1 Handroanthus guayacan
AAAAAAAAAAGGAAAAAGCATGAGATAAATAATTTGAGACAAAAAGATAAATATATAGTTCTCCCATGCCTTGCACAACGATGTTGAGTACCATTTCCAAGTCGTAAAAGTGGTTGAAATCATGGATGCAGATGATTATGTCTCTACCCTTATACTTATTAACCATCCTTTATTATTATTATTATTATTATTATATTGCATAATTTCTCTATTTTACATTTTTAATCAAATCATGAATTTCAAAATGAATAGTACACGGTTTGTAGCGTCTCAGGTCACAGTAGCATTCCGTCCCGTGATCTGAAACACTACTTGCCGACGGAAATCATTCTAAAAACATCATTTCGAGCTGAAAATTCCAAAACATCATTTCGAGTCAATGGAGTTGTCCACGATATAGAAGCAACTAATTAATATTTACAAGCCGTCTCAAAAATACAACTTATAAGTCCTACTATCCAAACGAGCTAAAATTACATGTTTAATACAATTTCAAAAGGGAACTAGTATTATACGATCAAGCTTCAGTTATCAGTCTATCATCCAGGGCTTACGAATAAAATGGAGTCATGAGTCCACTTATCCAGTAAAACGTATGGCATGAAAACAGGAATGAAAGAGTTTCAAGTAGTAGACATATCGATATCAAGATGAGAATGTGATTTCAATTAACGATTCAGAACGAACAAATCAAGCAGATAACAATAAACATTTATCACATTCAAGTCATAAGGCGGAATCAAGCATTTGGTGGGCCTATCACCCTTATAACTCGAACACATATAATATAAAATCCTTATCCCTCCAAACCCCCGAAGGAGCAACATATAAACAGTATAGCACAGCCGACGTACGTGCTTTAGAGTAACTCTTCAAAACCCTACCTCCAGGGTCATCCGGACTACCCTGCAAAAGGGGATTTATAAGAGCTCAGATCATCAACTCAACTTTGCCCAATCTGATACTCCTGAAAACCCCCATGACCCAGCAGACAGTCATTCAGTACGCTACGAATAAAACAGGACAGTTCAAACATATCGCGTATCATGAAGCTATTTGGCACATTTTGATTGATCAATTAAAAATTAAATGAACAACTTGGAATCTTGGTCAATCATTTCATTCAATCAAGCTGGAATTAGACTATGGACTAGAGGAATTATTTTTTTGAACTCTTAAACGTATTTTAGAAAGATTAGATATGAACTTGGTATGTCGAAAACGTGTTAAAGTTCACTGGAATGAGCGCTTGGGTACACATTTGGATGCTCAGTGCTCAAACAATGATTTTCGCCACGGGTCTGAGCGCTTGAGCACCCCAATGGGCGCTTGAGCGCTCAGCCACTAGAATGGAATTGAAAAACGAAGAATTTCAAGATCTGAGTGGGCGCAAATGAGCGCTCACTCTCAGGTGAAAAATCCAATTTTTTGTCTTTTATTTTCTTTTGATTTTTGGCTTGAAATTTTCATTTTGGGGCTATTTTTTTGTCCACAAACATTTATAAATAACCATTTTAAAACTTGATTAAAGATTTTTTGAAGAAATCAAAATTGAGTTGAAAATAACGTTTTTGTCCATATCTATCATTTTCTTTTGGTTTTAGGTCATTAAATCCTCCTCTTGTCTATGGTCCAAGGTTTATGTCCATTCCAAAGCATAGGTGATGGTGTTTAGGAGATTCATTAAGCTTTGGAATATCGTTTCAAGCACATGAGCTTAGTTTATCAAGGAGCAACAAAATAATAACACCAAGCTCATGACAACTATAATATCAACATGATCATAGGAAACACAACTCAACATAATATGATCATCAAGACATCGATAAAAACTAAATAAACAATAGGAAGGAGCAAGAGTTCCATAAATCTTACTTGTTCATGCTTAAATCGCAACACTCCAAGCTCTCCGTACAACCGTATCAGTCGTCTAAACAAAACTAAAAGTTCTTATATCAAATTCAATCATATCTTAAACACATCATATAGACAAAAACCAAGTCTTAACTTACCAAATGTTTTGAGTAAATACCCTTAATTTCCCTTTTGATTTCCTTTGTCACTAAAAAAAATCTCAATGTGTGTGTGTGTACAGATGAAGCTGCTGAAATGGAGAAGAGAGGAAGAGAAAATGAGAGGGATTTTTCAGCAAAAAATTGGAGAACAATGCCCACAACTTTTCCTCAATCTATTACTTATAATTGCAACAGTTATCAAACACTTTGTGCACAATTTTTCTTGAACTTAAGATCTTCAACCACTCTCCATTTTTGGGGAGGAAATCCGGCAGCCCCCATGCTGCTGATGTAATACCCCGAGATTTTTCTAATTAAAATTTTGAATTTACCAATTTTACAAATTAATATGATTTCAATAAAACAAAGAATGTTTTATTTTCAAAAACAAGTTTCACATGTTCCAATCATTTTCTCTCAATTAGGCCTCAATTCCTTACAATATTTCGGCCCAATTAGGCTTCATTTAAGCCCAAGAAATGGCCCAAACATTGCCCCATTCCAGCCCACATTTTGACCCAATTTTTAAATGCTTAAAAAAAAAAAAAAAAGGAAATCAAATCTGAAAATCTGCAGAGACATGGTGGCTGCCGGATCTGTTTTTGAAACCATAGTGTTTAGTGGATTTTAGCCTATTTTAATACAAGAAATTTTGGGCCAAGTATTTAAGAATCCCTCAACTATATATATATATATATGCAAGCTCAATTTTCAGCTTTAAAACTCTCCATCTCTTGTTGCAAAACTTGGTTTCTCTTCCACCTCCCTTTATCTCTCAGCAGCTTCAACTTATTCACACACATTTCCATCTTCTTTGAGTAACAAGGAAAGATTAAGAAGGGAAGT
The DNA here is from genome assembly GCA_014898755.1 of Handroanthus guayacan. Classification (NCBI taxonomy): domain Eukaryota; kingdom Viridiplantae; phylum Streptophyta; class Magnoliopsida; order Lamiales; family Bignoniaceae; genus Handroanthus; species Handroanthus guayacan. The sequence goes on from JACFYI010000581.1 coordinate 19,451, forward strand.
CTAGGTGGAATCCTCTTCACACATTTGATAAGTTAAGATTTGGCTTATATGTATATGATTATGTTAAGAAATGATATAAAGTTGATTAAGAGCTTATGGTTTGCTTAGGCGGTTGTTATGGTTGCTTGGTTGCTCGGAGTGTTTACGGAATAAGCTTGAACAAGTAAGACTTATGGAACCTCGTCTTCTTTTCACATGCTTACATGTTTCCCCATGATTTGTTCATCTTATCGTGTTGAGCTCATTGTGTTTATGATCATATGGGTTTATTGTATATCAAGCCTTTCTTGCTAGTATCATTGTTCTTGTTAATATGAGCTCTAGACTTTGAAATTATAATCCATTGTCTTATGAATATTCTTGATATCCTCCCTATGCTTGGACTGGAAATACACTTGAGACCATGGACTAAGAGAAGGACTTGATAACAAAAATTGAAAGAAAATGGGGGATATGGACAAAAACGTTATGTTTTAACTCGATTTTGATTTTTCAAAAAACCTTTATTCAAACTCCAAATTGATGATTTAGAAATATTTATAGACCTAAAAGAATCCTAAAAAAAAGATTTCGAGCCAAAAATTAAAAAAAAATAAAAAGACAAAAATTTGGATTTGACCCGAGACTGGTGCCCCAGCATGCGCCACTCAGAAAAATTTGTAAACAACATTTCCAGTAACTCAGCGCCCCAACACCTAGAATGTGCGCTCCAACGCCCATGAAAAAATTTAAAACTCTTGTTTTAATCTCACTCCAGAAGCTGAGCGCTCAAGCGCCCATTTGGGGGCTCAAGCGATCAGACTGGCGGCTAAAATCATTGTTTGGACGCTTGAGCGACCAAACACGCACCCAAGCACTCATCTCAGAAAATTTTAACTCGTTTCGTAAGCTTAAACGTGTTTTCGACTTCTTTTCTAATAATCCAAGCCCATATCTAATCTTTCTAAGATACATTTCAGATTTTAACACAATGAATCATCAAGTTCGTAGTCCAAATCCTGATTTGTTTGAATGATAGGATTGACCGAAATTTTGAATTATTTATTTACTGCTCTTAATCAATCAAACACTGTGCCGTGATGGCTTATTGATAGACTCGAAATAATTGACTGTTCCTAAACCCGTCTGAATCATTACTATTGGGTCCTAAGGATTTTCGGGGGTATCTGATACAGGCAATATCGAATTGACTATTAGAGCTCTTAGAAATTCCCTACTGTTGGGTAAACTAGATGAGCCTTAAAGTTAGGATTCTGAAAGGCTATCTTAGAGCACGTGGATAGTCGATAGTACTTTTACTGTACTAGCTCTTTTGAGGGCATTGCAGAGATAAGGATGAATCTGTTTGAAAATGTAAGGGTGATAGATCTACAAAAACTGCTTAATTCAGCCTTAAATGACTTGAATGTGATAACTGTTTATTGTTGTCCATTGATTTAACTGTCCTGACTGTACTGAACTATTTTACTGTATCACATTCATGTTTATCACTATTCTATTTATCGTTCATACTCTTTGTCCTATTTTTTGCCATAAGTTTTACTGGGTCAGTGGACCCATGATTTCACATCATCATGAAGGTTCCTAGACCAAAAATTTCATTGACTGGAGCTCTGTTTTACTGTGGGTTCACTTTTGGGATGATGTACTTGCCTAAGTATTGTATCGCTAATGATTTGTATAGATTTGGAACTGATAGAACTTTTCTTGGCCTATTTTGTTTAGATAGATTGAATTGTAATTTGGGAATTATTGGCTTGTAAGAATATTATGGTGTTAGCACGTATAGTTTTATGTTTTAGTTCCCACTTTGGATTTAGAATGTTCATCTGACCGCGAGTAGTGTCCCGGATCACAGGGGGGAATGCTATCATGACCCGTCTAATCAAATTTTTATTTTTTTAAATGTTTAATTAATTAGTGGATCAAATGTGGGTTGAAATGTTGGGCTGAAAAGGGGCTTTATTTGGGTTAGTTCTTGGGCTGAAAATATCGTAAGAAATCTGGGCTTAAACGAGAAAATATTTCAAACATATACAACATATTTTGAAATTAAAATGTATTTCATTTTATTAAAATCGGATTAATTTTCAAAAATTGGCGATTCTAAATTTTAATTAGGAAAATTTTAGGGTATTACACTCTCCTCCCCTTCAAAGAATTTAGTCCCCAAACTCATACCTTAATCAAACAAATGAGGATTTTGTTCCACATTTCATCCTCACACTCCCAGATAGCCTTTTCTACTTTCTGATTTCTCCAAAGTACCTTAATTTGCGGTATCCTACGATTCATGAGCTCACGAACCTGAGAATCTAGGATACGGACAGGTTGTTCTACATAGGTCAGGTCACTCTGGAGAGGAACATCGAGATGTTCTACAACGTGTGAAGGATCAGGATGATATTTTTGTAATTGGGACACGTGGAATAAGTTATGAATCCCAGTCAAGTTAGGAGGAAGGTCAAGTTGGTATGCGACAGGACCGATTCATTCCTCAATCTCGAATGGTCCCGTGTATCTAGGACTCAGTTTTTCAGCCTAACCTATTCTCCAAATTCCCTTTTATGGAGCTATCTTTAGAAACATCCGATCTCTAACACTAAACTCCAAATCTTTTTTGCACTTGTCAACGTAACTCTTCTGGCGATCCTGAGCTGTTTTCATGTTCTTCTTGATGATCTAAACTTTATCTATAGCTTCTTGAATCATCTTAGGTCGCAGTGCATCCTTTTCTAAATTCAAAATGTTTTTCGTTTCATTAATGTCCCAATGAAGGAGTGATTTGCACTTCCTACCATATAATGCCTCATATGGAGTCATCTGAATTAAGGCTTGGTAGCTGTTATTATAGACGAACTCTACCAACAGTAGGTGCATATGCCTATTACCAAGGAAATTTAGAACACATGCTCGCAACATATCTTCTAGTGTTTGAATTACCTTCTCAAACTGTCTATCTGACTGGGGATGAGCAGTAGTACTGAATAGTAATTCCGTCCCCAGATGCCCTTGCAGACTTCTCTTTAATCTCATTGTAAACTTCGAATCCCTGTCGGAGATAATACTCTGAGAAATCCCGTGTAATCATATTATCTCCTTTATGTAGATCTCGACGAGATTTTTCATATTATACTGGGTTTTGCCAATGAGAAAATGTACTGATTTGGTAAGCCTATCAACCACAATCCAGATACTATTACATCCTCCTTGTACCACGAGTAGACCAGATACAAAGTTCATGGTGATCTGTTCTCATTTCCAACTCGAAATTGAGGGAGCTGTAACTTTCCAGATAGTTTTTTATGCTCCGCTTTTACAAGTTGACACGTTAGGCATTTCCAGATATACTCAGTTATATCCTCCTTCATTTCTTCCTATCAGAACTTCTGTTTTAGGTCTTTATACATCTTAATTCCTCCAAGATGGACAGAATACTTGGCCTGATACGCCTCAAATAACACTCTATTGTTCATCAGTGCAGGAACAACGACTCGGTTCTTGAATCGTAATAGCCCATCTGTATCAATCTTAAAGTCAGGTTTCATCTCACCTTTCAGTTTCTGAATCAACTCATCTCCCTCCTGGGCCTGTAGGATCTCACTATACATCTCAAGGTAGATGTTCAAATTTAATAAATTTTTCTTTTCGGCTTAAACCTTCAGTAACGACGTTCACTTTTCCTGAGTGATAGCTGATGGTGAAATCATAGTCCTCTAGGAATTTCATCCACCATTGTTGTCTCAGATTTAGATCTTTTTGACTAAAGATATATTTTAAGCTCATGTGATCCCTGAACACTTCTACTTTTGCCCCGTTCAAATAATGATGCCATTTTGCCAAGGTAAAAACCACCGCCACTAGCTCCAAATCATGAATAGGATAATTCACCTCATAATTTTTTGATTTTCGTGATGCGTAGGCGATCACTTTGCCCTTCTGCATTAGAACACAGTCCAATCATTCCTTTGAGGCATTAGTATAAACAGTAAACTTCTCTGACCCATCAAGCAGTGCGAATACTGAGGCTGTCGTCAATCTCTTCTTTAATTTTGAAAAACTCTCCTCGCACTGTTTGTCCCAAACAAATTTTCGATCATTTTGGATCAGTCTAATAAGTAGTCTAGCCAACATAAAAAAATTCTAGATAAATTTTCGATAATATCCAGCTAATCCCAGAAAACTCCATACTTCAGTGACTGTTTTAGGTCTTTTTCGCTTTAGGACTGCTTCGATTTTTTTAGGGTCCACTTCAAGTCCATTTTTCGATATGATATGTCCCAAAAAAGTCACATTCCTAAGCCAAAATTCACACTTTCTAAATTTGGCATACAACTTCTACTCCTTTAAAGTCTGAAGAACAATTTTCAAATGTTCTTCATACTTCTTTTCAATTCTGGAATAAATCAAAATATTATCTATAGAAATTACAACAAAGCTATCGAGGTACGCATGCAACACTCGAGCATTAAGTCCATAAATATCACAGGAGCATTAGTCAATCCAAAGGGCATGATTACAAACTTAAAATGCCAACAACGAAAATTAAATACAGTTTTTGATATATCTGCTTCCCGCATCTTCAACTGATAGTACCCCTATCTTAAATCTAACTTAGAATAGACATCTGATCCTTAAAGCTGATCAAACAACTCATCTATATAGAGTAATGGATACTTATTCTTGATAGTCGCTTTGTTTAACTCTCTATAGTCGATACACATCCTTAGTGACACATCACTCTTCTTCACAAATAAGACTGGAGCTCCCCAAGATGAAGAGCTTGGTCTTATGAAATTCTTCTCCAATAGTTCTTGTAACTGTTCTTTAAGCTCTTTAAATTCTGGTGGTACCATTTTATAGGGGGTCTTTGAGAAAGACACTACCCCAAGAATTGTCTCTATTATAAATTTAATCTTCCTATCCAAGGGTAGTGAATTCAGTTCCTCAGGGAACACCTCAGAAAATTTCTTAACCACCTTAACATCCTTCAACTCTAACTTATCCCGAGGTTTATTTATCAGATAGGTTAGAAATCCTTGTCCCCCTCTCTGATTATCCTTCTGGCCCTTACTGCTAAAACAATGGTTATACCACCGTTTTTATTTTCATTTTTGGTACTAACTCCAACTTTAGTACCCAATTTGACTGTTTTAGCATGACATTTAACAACATCATAATGCTAAAACAACCAATCCATTCCTAGAATGAGATCATAATCTTGGATTGTTAATTTAATTAGGTCAGCTATAAAATTCTGGTTCTCTATTACTACAAGACATTGAGAGTATTTAACATTTGTTTCGTGATATCCTTCTACTGGTGTGTGGATTTCATAAGTTATTTTCATAATTTCAAAAGGTAAATATAATCTTTCAGCACAATCACGTGAAATAAAGGAATGCGATGCAGCAGGATCAAATAGGGCTTTACAAATAAAATTTTTAATAATAATCTTACCTTCTCCAATTAGGGTAGGGTCCATGCTTGCCTCTCCAGTCAAGGTATAGGCCCTAACCTTGATTTGTGGATGCCCAGCAGTGCTTGGCTGCTGATTCTACGTCCCAGTATTTTCATTCTTGTGGGTTTCGGGACAGTTCTTGATTATGTGCTAATCACTACCACAAGCAAATCATCTGCCTAGTTTCTTCCAGCATTGCTCTTCTGTATGACTAGTGCCACCACAGTGCTCACATTTAACCTTTCCTTGAGTTGCCAAAGCTTTTCCTTTATCTACTATAGCAGATATGTTTTCGATTTTAGGCTTCTTTTTGAAATTGCCCTCCTTTCCTTTCTCATTGTCTGTCTTGCCAACCCACTTATCCTTCTTCTTGTCACTTAGCGTCTAATTCCATTGCCATCTCAATGGCACTATCATGATCTTGGGGGCCTATTAATGGCCACTGCCCTTCTCAAGTCAAGCCTTAGATCCTCATTAAACTTCTTCCATTTTCTTTTCTTGTCTGCCAGCACATGCAGAGCATACTGAATTAGCCGATTAAATTCGGCTTCAGGATCCCTGTATCAATCTCATGAACTCTTTTTCCCGCAGGTCTCTGACTACCTGAGGAATGAATTTCCTTAAAAACTCCTCTCGAAATTGTTCCCAAGAGTTCTCAACTCCGTTCCTCTCCTATTTTCTCTCGATAATGGCCCACTGATGACATGCAGATCCCTCGAATAAGTAGGTAGCAAACTTGACCTTTTGTGCATCCGTGTAGTTTAAAACCCGAACAGTCTTCTCAACTGCAAACACCCATGACTCAGCTTTGCGGTCATCGGGTTCACCATCAAAACTAGGGGGATTAAACCGTAGAAACTTGGTTAGCATACTGTCCTCTGACTCTTCTTCTTATCTCTGTCTCGTTTGTGGCTCGTCCCGATTTAATGCTTGTCGGAGTAAATTAAGAAATTGCTCAACTATGGGTTCGTTCCGCAGAGAGGTTCTCTGACGAGGTATATCACGTGATCGGGGTTCTGGCTCACGGTGTTCTTGATGGGGTATGGGGATTCATTATTGTTAGGCATTTCAGATGCCACAGATTTCGTAAATAATACCCATCTAGGTCGTCCACATTTTCATGTATGCTCAATTAGGTTTGCATTTTCACTGGTGGACATGATGATCTAAAATTCAAATGGTTTTGCTTTAGTGAAAATTTGAAGTTATTTGAACATGTATCAATATTAAGAATCAAGTGGGGCTTAACACATTTTTCCAAGTTAAATTGCACATAAGGCATTTTCATTCATTCTTAGAATATTGTTCATATATTTTCATATCATATCTAAAAGAAAAAAGAGAGATGACCATGTAACCATACCAAAATGGGAAAAACGAGGTTATAACCTATACAAAACGTCCTAGCTACAATAAGCTAGAATTCCCCTCCACATACAAGGCCACATCATTCACATCAAACCTAATATACATACACAATACTAACGAAGAGAAAAAGAAAGAAAAGGGAATCCGACGATCTCCATCCTATCCTACAAGTCAAGTACCCGGCAGGCGACGAGGATCCTCAGCAAAGTCCTCCTTCGGCCCCTCGTCCAGGGTCCTCTTCAGGCTCCTCATCCGGATCCTCCTCTGGCTCATGATCGTGGTCTGTCTCGGGCCTGGGATCACTATCACTACCACTACCACTACCACTAGGCACTACACTCCTCTCCACCTCGTCTAGCATCCTATCTACAGTCGATGCTCTCGGAGATGTTGATTGACATCCTGCATCTTGTACCAACCTCTTACTAAACATGGAAGGAACCCACGGTTCCTGATATCTCATAATAACCTCCTCATTCATGTGATCTTGGACCATATACTCCATTGCATTCATAGAATCCATTGCTTGACAGAATGCCTCATCAACTTTGGCCACCAAGTCACACTTAATATCACTAAAGCATCGTCGATTTTGACTTGTCATATTCTTGAAGTTGTTGTGTTGTTCTCGGTGCCTAGAGGCCATCATATCCATCTGATCCCTAGCCCATCTACTGTACCTCTAGTACCTTTGATGCTCCTACACATACGCATCCTTCCAGTAATCCTTCTCCTGCCTGATCTCACCAACGATCTCCTCGAACTCACGTTTCTGCTTCTACAAGAGATTAAGGATACGCTCACTGTCACTACTGTTCGATCCCGAGCTCGTCTATTCCCTCGCTTTGCCTTTGCCCCTGTCTATCTAATGTGTTAAAATGGAGCAAACAAAATTAGCAGCAAAAAATGGAGTTAAAGGCAAAATTCTATCAATCTATACTATTCAAGTTTCTTAACCTAGGCTCTAATACTACCTGTAGCGTCTCGAGCTGTAATACCCTGAGATTTTTCAAATTAAAATTTTTGAATTATTGGTTTCGTAAATAAAATCGATTTCAAATAAAACGAAAATGACTTAATTTCAAGATATATTTTTTTTAATACCCGAAAATAATTTTCTCATTTACACCCCGATATCTTGGTCCAATATATTTTACTTGAGCCAAAAATCAAGCCTAAACAAGACCTAAATTTTAGCCATATTTTAACTTATTAGTTAACCACTTAAATTACATAATTAGATCAATAAAAACATGAAAAAAAAGGAGAGGCATGGGCTGGAAATTCAGAATCTGCAAAGAGTATGGGAGGGCCGGAATTCATGCTTCAATCTCCATGATGGTTGGTGGAATTAGTGAGATTTTGACTTGTTTAACTCAACAAAACATGGACCAAGTAAATTGCAAAGCACTTACACTATAAATTGATGGTTGGAACTTGCCAAAAAATCCTTTATCGTCACAAGAATTCTGAAAGAAAAACCATACCATTTCACTTCATTACCTTCACCCCTCGGCAGCCTCACTTTGTACACCAATACACATAAAATTTCTCTAGTACCAAAGAAGGATTAAAAGGGGAAATCAATGGTGCTCTCTCCACTATTTGGTAAGTAAGTTTTAGTAATTATTAGGTGTTATGATTAGTTAAGATGTAAGTTTGAATAAGAGCTTACCTTTGTGTCTAGACGTTGATCTTTCGGATTGCTCGGTTTCTAGCATTTTAAGCTCCGTATGACAAGTAAGACTTACGGAACTCTTGTATCTTCCATACAATCATATGCTTTTCACTTTCATGCTTTATTCGTTACATATATTGAGCTTATGATGTTGTTGTTGATCATGTCGTGATACTTGTGATTATGAGCTTTGTTATGTTATTGTTGCGTTTCTTGCTATCCTATGATTCAATATTCTTGATACGCTAGACCTAAGGCTTACTGGATTCTTTAGACATAAACACTTATGTCTTAGTTTGGATGCAGATCTTTGGACCATGGACTAAGAAGGAAGACTTGAACAAAAAAAAAAAGAGTAAGAAAAGAAAAAAAAAAAAAAAAAAAGACAGCCTCTTGTATAAGCTTCAGTTAGCACAATATTTAATTTCTTAACCGCCGAAACTCGACTTTCACTCGTCAAAATGACTCATATAATATACCGTTGAAAACTTCTTTGAGTATGGATACTTTTAGAATTAAGAATTAGGAAAAAAAAGAAAGAAAACGAGCGAAAATGGCCTCGGAAGGCCGACTGCCATTTCCATCATAATCCAGTTACGTCTATTTTATTTTTAACTTCTTGGCTTTGAAAACTCGACTTCTCCTCATTCGAGTGACTCATATAATATACCGTTGAAAACTTCTTTAAGTGTAAATAACATTAGAATTTTAAAAAATTATGGCCAGAAGCATCTATAGAACATGACCCGCCAGATT
>JACFYI010000581.1:93080-108110 GCA_014898755.1 Handroanthus guayacan
CACAGTTCCAAAATTGAGAATAGATAACTTGAATTCAAGGTGAGCACCTCTTCTATATCCCCCAATTTATTAATAATTACTGCTAAAGCTTGCTTCATGTTTCCCATTCTTCCAAGGATAAACACTTGCTCTCTTAATAGATCTCTTCTGACACAAATTTCATGAGCCTGAGACCAATTTTCATGAATGGTCAAAGAACAAACGATGATAGAATGATTAAAGAGAAATCAACCACTTATGGAATAAACCTTTTCCAGTGTGTAATGCTGACTACTCCGGAGAAAGGGAAGCAGCATTTTAGGATCATAATCAGCATAAAGCTCAACCTGTTGACATCACCAAAATAATAGCCAGATGTCAAATAAACACATTCTGCTCATGAAGAGTTGCTTCATATCTCCAGCTAAACTCAAAACAAAGCAGGTTAAAAAATTTTAAAAGTGCATGCATATATAAATAGAGCCACATCAAGGCCCTCAATCCTCTTTCCACGTCTTATACATCAAGAGTGATGGGCCAACATAGATTAGTGGTAGGCATTTTACCAGGGAGGGAAAATGCAAAATCGGCAGGAGAACATTCACTAAAAGGTACTCATAAAACAAAAAATCATTTAATTCAAACAAAACAAATACTGAGAAGTCTGAACTATCTTTCTTCTGACAATCTTCTTCTTTCTTGACTCTGTGCCCCCTTCCCTCTCCCTAGGACTCAGCGCTGATGAATTTGACTTCATTTGTTTCCATAAGAACATTCACTAAAAGGTACTCATAAAACTATCCTTCTTCTGATAATCTTCTTCTTTCCCGAGTCTGTGCCCCTTCCTTCTCCATAAGACTCAATACTGATGAATTTGACTTCACTTGTTTTGGTTTCCAGCTATTTCCGCAAGGAATATGAAAATAGTAAGATGGATTTCACCTGGCAGTCTTTTCTTAACGTAGGACTTACAAAATTGACAACTAGTTAAGCCCATGAGAATTCAGTCACTTCAAGGTGGTATGAGATAGCCTTTGGGATGAAGCAGAAAAGACGAACTAATAGTAGTGAAGCAGTTCTACAAGGAAATTAAATGATCAAATTTCTCCAGTTTGAATGACTGGAGAATTCATGATAGAGAAGCTGGAATTTGTGGGTGAAATTAAGTCACTCAGGTAACACCAATTACTCTCTTCTTTGTTTTTTATCTTGCATTTCTGAATAAAAAGCAAGCAAGGCTGGGATAATTTGTCGTTTTGTCTGAGCACTGTCATCTCATTTTTGTTTATCTAGAATTAATTCCAATTGTGCCTAGAGAGGGAATCATAGCCCCAGAATCTTCATGAATTTCCAGAAAGAGCACAAAAAGAGAATGAATCTGGCCTCCATGTTTATTCTCCTTCAATTACTTTACTAAGAATATTAGATTAATGGCAAGCAATATATTACTTATATGCTTAAGGATAAAAGGGCTGATAAATGAGCGGCCAAACTCCACAAACCTGCATGTCATGGAAATCCCTTCCAGCATGGGGATTTGCCTCAAACAGTGAATGTAGATACAGATGCAAAAAGTATCGGTAGTCACATTTATTCTTTGCAGCCCTCAGTTGTGAAACTACATCCGATGGACTTATGATGTCTCTGTGCTGGATGAACAATGGAACTGCACGTTTACAATCTATCATCATAAGCTGGGCAACCTGCAAAACCATGTGAAATCAATCAATCAATCAATCAAAAAATAAAAATAAAAAAGTAAAATTGAACAATAGTTTCAGGTAAGGAATTTGATTAAAAATCCTGGTCTGACTGGGTAAATCATTTACATCTGATTTGAAATCTGGTTTTTCTATGTAGTTCTCATAATATTTCACACTGCACGACATGAAGGCATTTCCAGGAAACGTTTGGCTTAGAATGTAAGCGAGCAACAGAAGTCAGACTAATTCAGTTAGGGAAAACTATAGAAGAAAGAACTTTTAAGTAAGAGAACCTCATTTGAGAATACAATAAAAGGAATGGGGACATTGAATCTAGTACACCCTATACAATTCTTAGGAATCACTTTTCAGATAAATAAAGGTGTTGAGAAAGAATCAATTAATATAGTGTTAAAAGTACCTTTTCTCGAATGCCATCATGCAAATTATGCTTGTCAATGAAGTCAAATATATCCGGCTTCATAAGCTGAAATACATAGAAATAAAATGTTAAATAGAGGAAACAGATACACTAGAACAGAAACGATGTATAACCATCCTCCCAAATTACACATTACAGATTCACTTAATAAGGGCATAATTTTAATGAAATGGTTAAAGATTGAATGTACAGGAGAAGCACTCACATCAGCGTACAGGCTGAAGGCTTTCTCATATTGTCCATCAATTACATATAGCTCGGCCAGAGCCTGACATATAAGAAGAACCGTATAACCTGTAAGTAGAAATGTCCGCAGAACTCAAATACTATTCTCAAACACTAACCTCTTTGAGAGCATCAGTTGAGGATGAAGTATTTAGTTGAGGTTCTATAGCTGAGATGACGGGCAAAGTAGAATAAATTACAGGTGGCCAGGTTTTAACAGTTGACAGGAGATCCTTGTGAAATGATGGATTTGTTGCTAAAGCAACAAGAGCAACCTAGTGCATAACAAATATTCAGGCATCTACAGACCAAGATCAAAAAATAAAAAATTAAAAGAAGATATGAGGTGAGTGCAAATGCAGCACTAAAGTTACACACCTCATAAGCAGTATCACGTAACCTTGGATTTTCTGTTGGCATGTAGGGAACTAATACAGGAAGCTGACGGAGATGAGCAAAATGGAAAACCCACCTGCAAAAGGAAATCCGTCCTCAGTTAATAAATCTCATTGAAAGTAAGTGATCAACTTAAAAATATGAGCATGCAGACGAGCATAAGTATTAGGGTACCTTTCCCATGCAGAAGCTGATCCTCGCAGTAATTTGGGACATAAAGATGCTGCTTCAGCATATTTCCGTTCCACAATCAGATGATCAAGATATCTAGATCCCACCTGTTTAAGTCGCACAAATTGGATCATATGCTCTATCAGATAGCATTTGGACGTAGTTCTGTTCATGGGTAAATGACATTGCTACAACTAATTGCAACTAGTGAAGATAACTGACACATGGTAATTTCCGATCTATAAGATTCTCTTCTAGCAACTGAATGCAGAACTCAATAAAACCAACTTAGATCTCTCTAGTTTTGGTAGCAGCAAGGAAGAGATACATTTCTAATCTGCATAAAAGGATTTGATGCCATAAAGAAACCTAAGGATCAACTATATGTTTTGCCATACATTGTCATGTTTTCTTAATGATTTTATTGCAGTAATTATTCTTGCATGAATAGGAACCTCTGTGGCAGAAGCACAACTGCCCAGGAAGTCATACAACAGATAATAAGAAAATGAAAAGCGAGGAAAATATTATGCAACAGAACAAACAAGAAACAATCAGAGACGCCAACAGCGAAAAACAGCCATAAATAAAAGCAAGGAATAGCAATCAAGTAATAACTCATTCATTTCTTTTAATTCATAATAAGACAAGCAATCAGCAAAATCAATCGACTTCTCATGGTTCCAGCATTTTGCAGAAATTTCTTTATCAAATAACTAACCATGCAAAGCAGAAATACTTTATTCCACACACACACCCACCACACGCGTCGCACATGCATACAGACACCCACGCGCACAAGCACAGCGTGTGTGTGTGTGTGACTTGGTATTGTATCCTCTCACCAATAATAATAGTAAAACACTCACCTTGAGGGTATGGCACATCGGAGTTAAGGATGATGATTATCTTTCCTAATCAAAAACTAAATGCCAGGATAAATAATGTATAGAAGAAAACAAATGAATTTTTGTAACTTTTTCAAGAAGAATATGCTACTTACAGAGCTTGTTCATTGTCATCCATATAACAAACATTTTGGGTTCAATAGGAAAACAGCAGGGAGTCACCCTTGCTAAATAAGAGATTAACGTTGTCAGAATTTATACAACTACCACGTAGAAGGAAAACAAAGTATTTTGTGCATATCATTGAATAGATCCCATCTCACATATATATACATTAGCATACATAGAATACAGATAAAGTATAAACCAGATAAGGTATATATCTGCATAAAATAGCAGATATACTAGAATATATCGAACTATATCCAAAAAAACATAATAGCAACCATTCTTTTGTTATACATTTTGGTTGCTACCTAAGTCACAATTAACACATGATTTTGAACAATATCTGAATTGCAATTTGACACTTTTAGAATGAAAATATGCTAGAAGTAATTTCGCATCCACATCATTTTCCAATTACACATGTAATTTTCAATGTTGGTCACCTACTTACGTAGAGAATGGTCAATCACAGCCGAACAGATCCATCATTGCTTTAAGGTTCCAAACTTCCAATTAGTTGGTTATGTTACTAATGCCGTTTTACTTGACAAACCAAGTCAAATTTTATGTTTGAATGTATAATACATGACCATAAACAATTTATGAGTTTCATTCTTCTCACTTCCAAGAGATAAATTATATCAAATTTCTAAGTCGTGGTATTGCTTGATACAAAAAGATTGATGCCAAGACTATAAAGAGCACATAAGATACCCAGAGTAACCAGAAAATACGTACAAGATGGAGCAAGCATCTAATGGCATCATCTGCTAAAATTCTAAATATGATCTTTACAGAGTTGTTGAGTTATAACCACCAGCATTGACAGACTTTTTCTACAGTTAAAAGTCAAAACCCACCGAAACCCAAGTTAAAACACACTACCTCATCAAGAAGCTCACTTCGACCCTGACCAGCTTCAACTGCTGCCAAGGCTTTCTCATGCCATCCATGTTGAAGAAGCCAAGATATGTGATCTTCTGCATCCCTAACATCCAAAATTAAATAGCTTATGCAATTCAGTACCTCTGTATTTAGAAACTTCCAAAATAGCTGATAAGGTATGAGAATGATGCAGAAGAACATTTATGAATTTTAAATTTTCAAGTTCTCTTTCTAAGTAGAGTGAGGACAGTTATCCATTCCAGTGACATGGAAAACCACAACCAACATCTGGAACAAAGAAATTAATAAAATAAGAGACAAATAAAACAGAAGAATTAGGCACAGACGTTCCCCCGTAAGAGGCGACCACAAAGAAAGCCTTCTAATGTATGAAAATTATCTCCCCAAACCCTCCCAGAAATTTACTTTCCAGAGAAGCTAATTAATTTAATCCTCCTCAAGTCCCAGGATACAACTTCCCCAGAAATAATCTGGCAGATTCAATTCAATAAACGCAACAATGACTTCTGTTTCAAAATTAGGTTAAAGAAACAATGTCACCACACATTAAACTATGCCATACCTGCTAACAGCAATCTAAGAGCTGCTAAAGATAACTGTCTGGAGAAACAATTTACCAAACCAACCAGACCAGGCAGTTCAATTACACATACATCCACACAGTATGGCTTGTCAAAACATTTCAAATCTTATCCTTCACTCCATTATTTTGCTTGAGCGTCTTAGGAAATTCAGCAAATAGTGCTCCTAGAAAGGAGGATAAACCAGGAAGAACAGGCAAGTTTTTTCAATCTAAAGTATTACCCATTAAAACATTGGATGCCAAAGAAATAATTACTTTCAGTTGTCCATCAGTCACATGAACATAAGGCAACATTTAATGGAAGCAAAGGAAACCACAGTCACTAACCTAGGCTTAGCAATGACTACATCCTTTGGTGACACAATATAGTACAATGGTTCATCACCAGCAGCCCACTGACCACCTGCATAGCTGCTACCTGTAATCGAGTGCATAATGTCATCTCTTCCATTGAAGATATCATTTAACAATAATACACTATAAGACCCAAAAGGGGATGAGTAGAGAACTACAATCACCTCTATTGAAGTGCAGATTACATATGAAGACAAGCTGTACCTGAGAACGGAGCATGAGCAAGGGAATAATCCTTGGCCTTGTAATGCTCAAAGCCATGAATAGGCAATGCATCAGTTGCCTGTTCATCATTATTCCAAGTGACAACTCGCACTTCAGGCCTCTGAGCATTTCCCTGTTATTACAGAATGAAAAAAATATGCAATTAGTTTACTGGTAGAAAAAAAGCTCTATGTGGAGTTTTGTAGTGTATTCCCATAAAACCAAGTAGCAACTAGCAACCAGATAACAATACAAGAAAGTTAAGCAGTAGTGCTATTTTATGAAGGAGGGGGGAAAAAAATGAAAACTCATCAAAAAGAAAGAAAGCACCAGATGAAATGCATCTGCAATTGACGGATTCCATAAAATGTCAGCACAAGCAAAATTTCAACTCTAGAAGCATCATTTATCATTTTACATTGTACATTCTCAATTTACTGGAAATAAAGACGCTTGCTTTGAGAACACAACAAATGGGAAAAGAAAGAAAAAAATTTACATGGAAAAACAAAAAGAATATAAAATCTTCCCTCATCAAACACCCAGCAACTACTTTGCTTCTAAACTGACCATTTGGTATTATCTATGGAGTAGGTCACCCATCTGATCATAAATCCACAATGTTGAACAATGTCATTCTGTGGATGAACTTAAAGGTTTCTTTTGACATGTAACCCAAAAGCCCCAGTAAAAAGTATCTTCCACATTATGTTACTTGCCAACCAACCCCGCTAGGGGATGTAGTCATCTGTGAGACAAGATGCAACAGCCTCTGCAGACTTTTATGCAAGAAGTAATTTTCACAAACAAGCAAGAAAACAGAAAACCAAACTAATCCTGTTGTTTTAAATGAATACTGAGCAGATTTATCAAGAAGAATACCACATAATTATGCAAGTTAAAAAATCTCTCGGTAGGACATGTACGTCACAATCCCAGGATACAAAAATAAGCTCAAAAGCAAAAGGCAAAACACTTCTTTGAACTCATGCAGAAAAGCATTCGACCGAGATGGTCAGACAAGCCATAATAATGGCAAAAGTTCGAATAACTAGACAACTTGACAATTAAAATGTAACATCCTATACTTAAGAGTGAATCACAGAGGAAATACCTGGCGTGAAGGAATAGTACTACTGAAGTCCTTCTCTCCATCTTCTTCCACAGGGATATAGGCTAGAACAACCAAAGAATCACCAAAGGGAGCAATTCCTGAAATGAAATAGCTGGTTTGAAAAGATGCCACGATATCCACCTTGCTCATGCTAGACATTGGAATTTGCTTGTAAGTCCCATCGGCGCCTTTATTCTGATTGGTTCTTATTGATACTATTTTCACAGATGTGCCCCATCCAATGACCAGAAGAGTATCATCCTGAATAAGTGCAAAACATGTAAGGAAAAGCACCATTATCTGCAGTTATGCTGTGTATTCAGTTCACAGACCATTACCATTTGTCATGGGCCTTATACACTTATGTCCACACTTATTATCTACTAACCTGCCAAACTAAATGGGGGAGCAGAAGCTCAGGGCGTGGGCTTCCTCGAGGTCTTTCAATGAATGTTACACGTTGATCATTAGCAGCATCATAAACTTTTACACCAGCATCATTAGCCCAGGCAATGAGACTGGTCCTCCACTTCACTGAATGAATTGGGCCTTCACCAGAGTGCAAAACCTGGAACGAGGAAATTTCCTTCAGTATTAGTTCAAAGTTCCAGAAAGCTCTTCAAAGTTCCTTAAGACAGCATAAAGTACAGTGAGTCAGAAACCTAAATAAACCTGGTCTCGATATCCTATCCATTTCTTCACGTTAAAATACAGATGACCAGCTAAACCACCAGTAACAAATCTTCTGGATGATTTCCTCACATACTCCGGGTCTAATGCAATGGCCTTCATAGGGCGATGATACTCAAATTTCATTCTTTCCTCGGTGAAAAGACTACTAATTACAACAGAACCATCATCAGAGCAGCTTCCAATGTATTCACCTTCGATATCGAAGCAAAGATCATGAACTGCAGCAGTATGAGCAACAAATTCTTTAACCTGAGAAGAAGAAATTTGTTATTCTTCCAAAATGCCAATTATATTACTTTCTGTGCTAAATCGGTCAAGTTACATTATCAGCTATTGTAAGTCCTTGTTTAAAAGAACACACAAACTGATTATGTTACATTATCCTACAAAGTACTTAATAATATGTCATGTTACCTAGACTGAACATGAACACTGGATAAATTTCATGTTTTACATTTCTTCTATAGAGATAGATCTATGCAATCACCGTTTTTCATATCAGCAATAGAAGGCACTTCAATAAAAGAGAAAACAGAATTTTTCGGTGGAGCTAATGAGGCAGTGCCCCCAATACCAAGCTAGATATTCTTCCAGGGTAATTGGGGAATGAGAACCCAATTACTAATAAACAGTATCATGGCATGATTGGTCCAAATATAGGGTTCGATGAGTTAGGAAAAAAGCAAGAAAAGCCATGCACTTGTTCAAGATAAGGGTTATAGGTGACACAATGGCTCCAAGGTATAACTCAAAAAGAATTACAAAAACCATGCACATGGATCTTGGTGGAAACTGAACTACAAACAAGGTAAAAGATTCAAAAGTTCATTTCAGCTACCACTGTATTCTTAGTTTCTCACTCATACGTCTAAAATTGCAGTGTTTCTTGGAAGACACGGATACATTGCAGTGATAGACATGTTAAACGTCTGGCAAGTAAGGTGGACTTTGCAACAACTTTTGCTAATTTAACGGTTATTTAAGTAAAGTAATAGTAGTTATTCAGGATTTCTTAATTTTAGGATTTTTATGTGTTTCTAACAATGGACCAAAGCTTCATCCGTACAGCTTAATTTTTAAGATGCAAATTTATAAGGGTTCTGTTTGGAGTCTAGAATGTTCTCAATTAGACAGCAATATATAAACAATTGTCTTGATACTTTTAATCTCATCATTAACCAACTCTAATCAATGGTGTCCACGTTGAACATGATTCCTGCCACAGCAGGGTTTACGAATTGCAAGGTATACAGCCATGACCACAATGAGATGCTATTTTCTATCACCCGAAACTGTCCTGGTGACAATGTCTCCCAGATAAATAACCACAATTCCATTATAAGATTTATGGGTCGTTACCCACAAAGAAGTCTCAATAACACTGACAAGTCCTCAAAATCCTAACTAGCAGCCACAGCATACAACATTCAAATGGTCATCTTTCAATCAAATGTCAACTGTCTGCCAAATTTGTAGAGAGAAATATGTACTGAAAACACTTTAGAGTTAGATTCTGTCCAGATATTAGAACCGGAATGTGCAGACTCAAGTACATGAGAAACTGGGCAATCCAAAGAATCATCAAAAAGACACACAACAGAAATAAATACTTATTATGTATAACATCCAAAAGAACACAAGCCTTTTTTACATGGTCATAAATGTCTGTTGGGTTGGTCGAATTAAGTTAACAGCCTACAAAAGAATTTAGATTCTGATATTCTACATCAATTAGCAACTAGAACTGAACTAACCTCCTCTGCATCAGAAAATAAAATCCACATGACAAACAGATAATCCAGATATTTTCTTATGTTAACAATCACTCCAGATACTGAAAAGAATAACAGAGAAAAAAAGAAAAAAGAACTGAAAAGAGAGAGAGAGAGAGAGAATAAGAAGAAGAAGGAAAGAAAGAAAAGGAAAAAAAAGTTCCCACATAACCAGTAATCAAGAAATATACCTGGAGACAAGCCCTTACAAAGATGTCGTACATGATAAGATCGCATGGTTTCACTTAGCTATTAACCACTAAATCTTTATCTCATTCACTAGTTGGTAAGCTAATGAAGAATCATAAATTAAACTTGAAGAGAAAAATTGCACTTATATAGAATTCCAGGCAGGGCTTGTTAACTTATTAACTGCCATCCTTGGCCATATATATACAACAGAAGCCAAAAAAGAAGAGTGAGGTCACCCCAGTGCAAAGCAGCTTCCTTTAAGATCCGTATAAGATCTCGAAGGCTGTCCTACCACCTTAATTTCTAGAGAATAAAATCAAGTACACCTACAACTCTGGGATAAATTTTCAATGTGCTTGGAGAGCTTGACAATAATTAGGTCTTGTAGATACTTGTACAAGATTTCCCATTCGTTGAGCTGCACCTGCCTTTATACAGTTAGTTACAAAATATATCTATTTCTGAAACAGAATTGAAGTAGTAGATCTTGTAACCCCTTATCACGGTGGGGGAAAATTGGACTATTTTGGAGAGCTGATGTTGGCAAACGGTACTTATAATGGAATTGAATTGGGGCATTAATACATCCATGACTTGAGAACCTTGGCCCAAAAAAATTTGGCTCAGATTATGGTGACATATCATAAAAAGTTAATGAAAGTAAATGGTAAACAAATGTTTAATAATCAAGCGGACAAAGCTTGAATTCAATGAGGATGGGAAATAATGAGATTTTTGCAATCCACAAAAGGTTCGTCATAACAAGACAATTCTTCGTTCATGGGAAACAATACTTATTCTAACTAAAAGTAGGTGGAACCAATTGAAGAAAACCAACACTACCAAATTAATACTGGGAAGCAAAACATTTAAAACCAAAGATTTGAGAGTTCAACAGAACTAGAATTCACATGATTTGTTAAGGTGTCCACAAACAAGCATTCATGGATACAACTCTCAAGGAAACATAATATTCCAGATCCCATATAACAAAGATACAGAAGCTCGACTTTTAACCGCTAAAATAGCACAGATTCTAGTTCAACCATTTGATACTGATGAATCAATAGTAAACGAATACATATAAAGAAACTGTCGGTCAGCTAGATGCAACAGAAACAAACCCTTATCTATTAGTATTCCTTTATGTCATGCGGGGGAGTGATGTGAGGAGGCAGGGGAATCTTAGCAATTATGGAAGAGCTTCTCGAGGACTAATGGAACCAAGCATGAAAATACTCATCACAGTCAAGTGAGTTATAAGCACTCCGCTTCTCCGCCATGGCTTGGGACATTGAATAGAGAATGGAAAAGTTGCAGCAATACAGTTTCTACTTCCACAGTTGTGGCAGTTTCATCAAGAAAATACAAACTTCTACAGTGACACAATAATTACCCTACAGCCTGATATCTTGTTTAACTATTGACTTGAAACCATTGTTATTGGAAAAGTTAAAATCTGTAAGCATGGCTTCTTCTCATGGTTCGAGCGTCCTAGACTCCTAGTGCTGTTTCATTTAATCAAATCCAAAAAGAAGACTTCCATGTAACCCTTAATCATCACAGAACACAAGCTTAGGCAGCCATCACTTGGAAACAACAAATTTCAAATGTCAAATACAAAAAGGCAATTTCAATTAATCCTACATATGATCATCGCAAGAATCTCCAAACCTGAAGCGACACCCTCTAACACAATCAAAATACAGAATCCAATCAAACAGGGACCACGAAATTAAACCAGATGAAAAGAAAAAGAAGCTCACCTGGTTTCCAAGAAAATCGAGAATGTGGACTGAGCCAGCGTGGGTGCCAAGAGCGATCATGCGCTCGGCAACGGCAATACACGAAGCGGCGTCGCTTTGAAGGAGCGTCGGCACGCTGCCCCCCATGCGTTGGTACTTGAGCCTGGGCTCATCCTCCTCCTCCTCCTCCTCTTCACCCTCTGCTTCCGAATTTTCTTCTTCCGATTCTTCTTCTCTTTCGTCGTCACCTTCCATTCCGTTCTCCGACGGCTTCGGCGACATTCCGGCAAAGCTTTACAGGAAATTAAAGGCAATGAATGAAAGGAATGATTAGACGATAGTCCGAAGAAAGAAAGATCTGTTGGGGGTGGATCGGCCTTTTTCCTTTTGTTTCGTTTTTTCTTCTGTTCTTTTCCCTTTGTTCAGAGGCTTTTGGGGGATAGTCGAACAGTTGATAAATGGGAAATTTTCATTTTGGTATCATAGTTTACACCTGGGAGTAATGGTCACTTTAATTTTCTTTAAAGAAAATTAAGGAAAATACCATTTTTATTCAAATTTAGAAACTGCAGTGTTAAATTTATCTGGACAAAAAAATAAGGAACTACATACATCTGTGAATATAAACTTGTAGTACCAAAAGTGAAATTTTACTGTTGATAAATCCATACTTATGGAAATAAAATTCCATTTGCAAGAGGATACCTGAATTACTCCCTAAAGTGTGAGTGACAATCAATGTTTAAAAATTTGAATTAGTAATGAATATGTGATTATTTGCAGGATGCAAAGAGTCGAGTCGAGGCGAGCTTTGACCATTTCTTCACGCTCAAGCTCCATAATCTAAGAAATATTGTACTTGAATCTATGTTTGAGCTCATTCCGCTTGATTTGTTTGGCTCGAATTTATGACAAAATCATAAATTCGAGTTCGAGCTTAAAAACTTAATTATTTTAAACATAGATGAAATATTATCTAAATTAAATTTTAGGTGAAAACACTTAATATCTAAAATTTTTAGTATTTAAAGGCTAGAATATGTACAAACATAACATGATAAAAAATTTAGGTACTTCCACATTATCATGGAAAATGATCTTTAAAATTATTTTGCGGGAAATCAAAAAAATTAAAGCCACCCATAAACATATAAATCTTATAAAATATAGCATTATTAAGAATAACTATTGAATACTTGCACTATAGACAGGGGATAGAGAAATAATATGAGCTGCTAAACACTGTTCAGTGTTTATTAGACGCAATATACTTGGAGAATATAGTTGTCTCATTTTAACCTCACCTCTCAAAAAAATTTCTTTCTCCGACTTCCACCTAACAAAATATTCTCTTTCTCTAAATTTGAAAACTCCGTGCCTCTCTCTCAGTGCAAAGTTCAATCTTCTTGAATCCAACTTTAATCCTCCAAAATCCTTCCAAAATTCAACTTTAACCTGACTTCAAATTTCTTCAAATTTGAGGTTAGTATCCTAAACCAAACTTTGTATTTATTTCATTTTCGCGTTTAAGCATTTAGGTTCATGTATTTCAAATAAACTAAAACAAAGAAAATTAAATTAAATAAATAAATAAATCTACTGCATGGAGCTCGACCACAGTGACCTAGCTTTTTGCTTGAAACTTGGCCACCATGGTTGACTCTAGTTTTTAAAATTTTTTTATTTTTTTTGTATGTGTGAAGTTCAGTCGCCATGGCCAAGCTAGATTTAAGAGGCTTGACTGACATGCCGAGCCCTATCTTTTTTATTTAATCTGAATTTTTAATTAATATTTAAATTTCAATTCAAATTTCAAATATTTTTCGAATTTTAAGTTTAACTTGAGTCAAAATTTGTAATTATTTTGATTTCATATTTGTACATTTACAATCACATAAATATGCATAATTTTTTTTGAAAAAAAAAATGTACAGGAGCTCGCTCACCATGGCTGAGGCAAGGGACAATTCTCGCCAACCAAGGGCGAGCTTGTATTTTAGTGCTTGGCCAACATGGTTGAGCACAATTGTGTGTTTTTTTTAATCAATTTCTTATGTTTTAGTAATTAATTACTAATATTACCAATCAAAAAAAATTAATTACTAATATTAATAATAATATTTTATTATTAATGTTTACTTTAATTAATTAATATTTAATACTAATTATTAATATTATGTTGATTATGAATGATTAATATCTTTGGTTCTAATTAGTTATTATGTTTAGTGTCTTTTTTTAAGATTGAAGTGGAATTGTTATATTTTTGTAGAATTGTGCATTTACATTTAATTGGAATGGTATGTTTTTTTGTTGGAAGAATCTGGTTTTAGGGGAGAAGAGTACATAGAAAATTAGAGAGAGAGAGAGAGAGAGAGGCAAAGTTAAAATGAGAGAGGCAAAGAACTTTGGATATATTGCGTTTAGTAAAAGTTGTACTACATTCAGTATCCCTTAATAGTAGTGCGTGCAATATGAGGTGAACTTTTTTTGAAAAACTAGAATTGTAAAATTTTAGATCTAATATAAATTAGAAAGATGGCATAGTATATTATCAAATAACACTTTCAATGTTTATCACTTTAGGAATTCTATTAAGCCTATTACCTTCAAAAAAGTGAATATATTTGTTAACTCTATTTTATGTATCCTTGTCAAAGGATTTACATCTCTCATGGCCATGTTTGATACATGCAATTAATAATAGTGGGTTATTAGCCTAAAGAAGTTTGAGTGTGGATTGAGTTAGATTGTGTAATTCAATCTTTCATTTAATATATAAAAATAGGGTTGATTCACAAGTTGGTTCAAGTGACTATCATTTATTATTATCATCATCATCATCATCATCATCATCATCTGCATATGAGGCAATGGCGTGCAAAAACGTAAGCCTGGACAAATGGTGTAAGATATGGGAACCCTCTAACAGCTAACCTTTAAGCAATAACTTAATAATTTTTGGCGCAATGGCATAAACCAAAGGCCCGTTATGCCCTCTTCCTGTGGAATGGCAAACAAAATTACTCGCCATGGTTATATACAAATTGGAATGTACTTGACACTAATTCTCTATGGGTTATATTTTTCATGCAACTGTGTTCTGAACTTAATCTGTTAGAACCATGTGGCGACCCGCCTGTAGACATGTATATATATATTCAATATGGGTGCAAAGTTTTACATATGAAAAATTTCTAAAAATGCTTGAGTATTTGGAATGCTTGCATTACAAGTGCAGACTGTGCAACAAGTCTCAATTTGTCGTTCAAGCTCTTGTCATGATATGGTTGTCAGGATAATTAATATAATTAAAACATAACACTTTATGCACAGCCGTGAATTTCCATGCATGCTAGTGTGTTGGACTTCAAAGAATTCTCACAAGAAACAATGGTATGCATCAATTCAATGCTTTCCAGTAAATGAAATTTGCAAAGTGTTATGTCCATGTTTTAATGTGATGCTCATTCTCGGCTCAAATTTGCAGCTGTCAAAAATCACATTTCCAAACCAAGAGATAACAAAGTGGGAA
>JACFYI010000581.1:118942-138203 GCA_014898755.1 Handroanthus guayacan
ACAAGTCAAAATCCGGACCGGGACACATTCTCGTGTCCTGAATCAAAATCGGGATGGGATCGGGACATGCAAAATCCCGGCTTGTTCCGTCCTGTGCTCACCCCTAATAGGAGCAAATCTATGGGATTTTAATCAACTAAAAAGTATGAATTTTTTTTCATAAATGTGTTTTTGATTATTGTTAACTTTGTATTGACTTTTATGTAATGAATGATTGTGATATTTGATTAAAACAAAAAAAATAAAATAAAATTTGGGATTTGTATATGATTAAAAGCTATGAATAATTATAAATTATGAAAAAATACAAGATTAAAATTTATTTTTTTTTAGCGTTCATATTTCAATAAATATATATATATATATTTACCAAAATTCCCAAGTTTGAAAGTTCTAGATGGATTTGCTGAACTGGATGGATAATGACTTCTTGAATGATTTATATTTATGTATTCCAGATGATAATATCAAAATGACGTTTCAAGATATTTCATATTATTGAGGACGATTGGATTAATGTATTTAAATTTTATTTTTGTTAAATATTAATATATTTTTAATTTAATTTTTGTTAATATTTTGACAACATTTAGCTAGAATCCTGGGTAAGCCACTGCCCTTGACCACGGCCCAGGAAATAAAATTTATACATTTCTAGTTTTTGGAGAAATTAAAAAAAGAGAAAAGAAAAAACGAAGTATAGAGAGTAAAAAGTATCATCATTGGAAAAATGTAACCACGAAAACTCTTTTACTTAATGTTTTCTCTAACTAAAATATAATTCCATCAAACGCAGTATGTAAACTAAAACAACGAGAAGTGAAATTGCGAAAGGAGGAAAAACCAACATGAAAATAAATTATCTATTTCAGTGTGAAATAATTCTTTCTATAATATCAAATTCTGTTACAGATGGACAGTTTATTTTAATTTCTATCT
The DNA here is from genome assembly GCA_014898755.1 of Handroanthus guayacan. Classification (NCBI taxonomy): domain Eukaryota; kingdom Viridiplantae; phylum Streptophyta; class Magnoliopsida; order Lamiales; family Bignoniaceae; genus Handroanthus; species Handroanthus guayacan. The sequence goes on from JACFYI010000581.1 coordinate 119,882, forward strand.
TTTGTTAAATACTTTTGCACACGTGTAATATTCCTGCTTTGCTTCTTGGCATCTCCAATTCTCCAATCCAATATAAATTGTCAATTATTATTATTATTATTATTATTATTATTATTATTATTATTATTATTATATTATGATATCTGTATAAAGCCATCAGCCAGCTGTATATCTATTTTCTATTTTGATGCAACAGGGGACTGGGTTATGCTACCTATCATGCTCAATGCTACACAAGGCTGATCAACGGGTACCTGAAATCACACCAAACAAATGTATTAGTGAAGGATATAGAACATCTATTTTTAATTTTTATTTAATTTTCATTTAAATAGTATTTATTTGTTGATATATATTACTATAGCACCATCCTCTTTTTTATTTTTTTGGGAAATTGGGGTTCTCTAATGTACCATGGATATGAGTAGGTAATTATTTTCAACTTTATCATCAAATATAGGAAGTCTAATTGTGCAAGGCATTGTCTCGTGTACACTGTGGTCTACTTGTAGTATTTAATCATGTTTGATTTTTAGGGAGCATAATTGTAAATGTCACATAATTCCTTTAAGTTTTTTTTGTCAGCTATACCAACAATAAAGCAATGGTAAAATCATAGGGAATATTTTGGTAATTATGTTAAAATTCTATAATGTTTTGATTATTATGTCAGACTTCTGGAAGTGTTGGGATAATTATCCCTTAGTTGTAGCAAGGTGGCTTATAGAGTGTATAAAAAGTTTTGTGTTCTCTAAAGTAGGACATGGCTTAGTATCATGACCCCGAGTTAAGTAGTTTCGGAAAAGGTACATAACCATTATCATCATTTAATGTCTTCCGCTGTTCAAGTTCTTTGCTAAAGAAAGCCAAACACCGCTAAATACTTTCTCTTTGACAAGCACAACGAAGGTTTTCGTCTATTCCTAGTCAAGACGTACATATTTGTTCCCACACATAATGCAATATGATAATGTCAAATTCTCGACCAAATATAAAAACTTCAGCACCATGAACTATATATTGTATCTTCATCACATATGATATGATGCTTTTTGTTCTTATTGAAAGACACGAGGAATTAGAGAGGACAAAAATTTGTAAATTATCTTAACACCAATGACCTCAATTCATATGAGACAAGATTTAATACCAAGTACAAAGAAAGTAACCACATGTACGGATAACATAAAATGCAAAATAATGACCTTAATATTATGTTTTTGTATAATCTTTTATGAATAGTGAACATTAGAATGCTACATGTACATTTTCAATGTTATGTATAGTGCAGCAATGCGAGTACATTTGTGACTTTATGAACGTTTGTGCATTAGTGGGTGTTTTAAGTATTCATCTGCAAGCTGCGGATGTTGTACTTGTACCTCTGAAGTTGGTACATTAGGTCTCTTTTTTCAACGTCGAGTATTACATGTATAACGTATTGCTTCCTCTATCCAATTAAAATGTTTAGTTATATTTTGGATGATATATTATCTAGGGATAATTACCTGAACAATCCTGAAGTTTGATCTGATTATAAAAATACTTCTTATGATTTGAAGAATTCCAATGATGCTCCCCATACTTAACACTTACACTCTCTTAAAGTGTAACAAATTTGATTGAAATATTACTAGTAGATCTCTTATATATATATATATATATATATATATTAATCTAATAGTAGGGTTGTTATTATAACTTTTAAACAACAAAGGACATTTCTGTAATTAGGTCAAACTTCAATGATGTTGAGATAATTATCCCTATTACTTATGTTGATGTAACTTTTTAAACCACAAGGGATATTTCTGTAATTATGTTTAACCTTAGGAGTTTTGAGATAATTATCCTTATTATTTATTTAATGGGTGATAAGCAATATTTCAAGTTCATATGATGCGAAAGTAAGATACTTATCATGAAATTATTATCTTTCAATAACAATGACCTACTTTGCTAGTAATAAATTTTTTTGGCATGTATATTTAACTAGTTGATGATACAGACCGAAATTTATTATCAAATATGAAAGATTAGCCACAATGAATTATAAGAGAGGGCTTTGTCCTGAAAAGAATGTTGAATGGTGAAAGCCACCAACTTATAAATTGTTTCAAGTTAATAAATTGAGTTTGAGTGTGTTCATGCTTTGAAATCTAATGGCCGAAAATGAATCGAGCAACCTGGTTTAGAGTAAAATGACTAATTATGACAGGTCGTGAAATATTTATCATTCATGATGAAAAGAATGTTTCATTACCCAAATAGGCTATTAGTAAATAGTTATTAATGGGTTCAGTGATCAGTTTAATCCCACATGTCAGCCATGATCATAATTTGACAAAAGTAAAAGCATTAATTTATTGTAAACAAGGTCTAGAGATTGACTTACAAAGTGGCCAGCTCCAAGAATCCAGTAGAAATGCAAGTTTCTGTATGACTTGATGAAGCCCTTTGTTATTATTTCATCTCCACAGTAGATTGGAGTTCTGTCCATGCTTAAGAAAGTTTTTAACCCATCCCACCTGATACATGAATCAATGGAGTCGTAGATTTACAAAGGCGACTTTTGTATAATCCGACAAAGGATTTTGTATCTGAAAATAAAAGAATAATTACCTCAACACTACTGAAATTTTACCTTATTACAGAAACACTTCATGTAATTTGACAAATTAAGTTACAATAAGGGCCTCTACTATTAGATTAATAAGGGGCCTAGTTGTATTACTTTAATTAATTCGTTATAGTTTTAGGTGGTTTAATCGTAATGAGGGCTTGTTATAATTTCTTAAATCATAAGGGATGGTTATGTAATTATATTAAATCTCATGGGTGTTGAGGTAATTACAAATCAGGACGAAACAGTCATGAGTAACGTTACTTGAGTTTTTCAATCCAAGCTTCAGTTCCCTTGGTTGCGCATATGACATCCAGCTAGAATAAACCAACCAATTCCCGTTAGTCAAAAGAATTTTCATAATTTTGTCCAATCAAAGAACTTGATACTAAAATGAAATTTAAGATCATGGTTATATTGCTATAGATTATATATGGTAAAGGGAAAAATTATCATTTTCGTCCTATAATTTTGTCTGTTTTGATCACTTAAGGTCCTGTTTGTCTTTGCTCAACAAAAATTAAATTGATACAGTAAATTGATACCAGTTTTATTGAGCAAAAACAAACAAGATTTTAAGTAAAAAGAAACAAATCTATAAGACGAAAATAGCAATTTTCCTTATGGAAAAAACAATTGCAATTTAATGCAGGTAGTGTACAAAAATATATTCTTACTTGACCATTATATACGGTCACATTGACTCCTTTAGCAAGCAATTGATCCACCTATATGAGATAGACAATTAAGTTAATAAAATGACAAGAAAGTGAGTTGGCACAGAGTGTTTGTAAAAGCTTGTACTATTGAAACAATGAATAATTTTAAAACTTGCAACAAAATTACCAGTACGGATAGGGGAATAATTGGAGGTTAAAGAGAGGTAGTAAACAATGGGGCGAAGATGTTTGGTAAAATTAATTTCTACTTTAGTTTATGAGGAAATACTAAATTTTTTAATTTGTGATTGAAAAGCATGTAGTATTTATTTATAAACAATCAAAAGTAAAAAAAAAACACCACCAGAGATACTTCAAGCTTTCTTTAAGCAACTATTGTATCAACTATTCCTACTTTGACCACTGCTTAAGTACAAAAGGACTTGTATAAACTAATACAAGCACGTCTCAATTGCTTATCAATTTTACGCTGCGACATAAGTTAATCGCAATTCTAATCACATCAATTGTATAACGTTTATTATAAAGTGATGACATGTGTAAATGATAAAAAATAAAATAAAAAAATAAATAAAAGGTAAAAAGTATTGACTTATAGCGATATCACCAGTGTAGTGTAAAAAGGACTTGAGAAGCCTCTTTTTAAAAAGGATTAACCTCTAAAAGAAAGAAAAAGTCAAGAAAAGAGAACCCTTCTCATGGTGACAAAAGAGTCCTTATTGTATCTGTCATTTTTAAATTAGGTATGAATAAACTTTAGCATATAAGTAAAGAAAAGAGAAAAATATATCATCATCATCTTGTGTTTAAAGATAACGGGACAAGAGTTATAGGTCCTAATCAACCAGCCACATTTCCCTTTGTCGATTTACTTTGTCCCCACTCACCTTGTATTGTCCAAAATGTCATTCTTGATTATCTACATAGTTGCATTTACTTTGCATTTTGGTTTTAGGACCAAATTTGATAAAAAAAAAAAATAAAGTTGATACTTATCTGGCTAATAAAAAATAAAATAAAATTATGTATTATGACAAGTGAAACGCATTATAATAACTATGTCATTGTGACTCTTAATATATGACGATACCTAATCATGCTACTAAAAATACAATAAGCTTATACATAGCTAATTGTCTCTATAAAGTGATGCTTCAATGGACGATAGTCAGCTCTTGTTGTAGTGACTTGTTACAATAAAACAAACTATTAATCAACCCGACAAGTTAAGAGTCTTTTCTCCTAAGCCTATTCAAAACATCTTATAAGAGCTAATATGGTGTTTTTGAAGCTTCCAAGATGTTAAAGATTTTTGTAAAAATAATTTACGAAGTCTCTGGATAAAATATGATTTTTTGAACTCATAGATATTAGTAATAATATTTTGTAATGAATACGGTTAAGATTTTAAATACTAGTTCTTCTAAGTTTTCTAAAACAGTTTATAAAATCCTAATTAATCTTATAAGTTCTTTTTTGGGGGAAAAAAAAGAAAAGAAAATATTTATCACACACTATCTATACTACATGTAAAGTATGAGCATCATAGATAGTTACTTTGGTTCATCACCAAGTAAATGGACGAAAATGATCCCATTCTAAAAGATAATTACAAAGTAATTATAAAAGATAATGACAAAATATTTTTTTTAATTTTTGTAATATTAATTGTGATGCTATTCCATTTTTTTCTTCAATTATAGTTTTTCTTCTTTTTTTTCCCAACTTTATTCTTTCTAACTTATCTTTCAATCATAATTCTACATTACAAAATCAAGTAAAAGTATTCAATAGCTAAAAAATATTTAACATGATTAAAAATAAATAAATATTTTTAATTTTGTAAAAAGAAAATTTAGGTACACACACCAAGTGTGCCACAATTACTAATTGTAATAATCTATCAAGTAGATTTTATAAGATATTTTGTAGAACTTATAAGTTCGTCATACATCCTTCAGGGGAAAATGCTCAACTTGTTACCTCATTGATTCTTGGTTTCATGAAATCTCCTTGAAAAGTATTGAAAACAAGACCAGATTGCCCTCCCCATCTGCAAAAACAATGCCACGCCAATCCCTTGATTAATACCAAATTCTAAACACGGTACCGTATCATATAAATTAGGATAATTACCTCAAGCCTCCTGAAAATTTAGTTTAATTATAAAGATACCCTTGTGATTTGGACAATTATAGTATCATTCTCTACCGTTAGTTCAATTGATGCAAAACTTAATAGAATCTGTGTAATATTACACAAAGGTCCACTTCATAATATTTCAATCAATATATTAGATTTCGGGGGCTTAATTGTAATATTGCACTTATACAAGTTTCGTTAAGTTTACTATCAACTGAATTAATGTCAGAGGGTGTCACTGTAATTTTCAAAACTATGAAAAATATTTTTATAATTAAGTCAAAATTTATGGAGTGCTTATGTAATTATCCTTATGAATTAAAGAGCAATTAAAAAAAGAAAGAAAGAAAGAATACTTACTGAACATTGCTTGGGATGATTTTAAGCTTCTTCTTAATCTCACCATTCATTAAGCTATCAAGGTCACCATCACCACCAACACTAGCCCTCAAAGAATTCAGATATCTTGAGTACCTTCTCATTCCAATTTCCTCTATTGACAGCTCAGATTTTGCTGTCAAAGATACAGGGTCCATTCCTCTATCCAACAGAAAATTGTAGAAATCCTGCACAAAATTAAAGCATCAATAAAATGGGGTAAATTAGCTCAATACTGCTGGGATTTGACTTAATTATATAAATATTTTTTGTAATTCAAAAAATAACAATAACATCCCCTAAAAATTGGATCAATTGACTGTTATTACAAGTAGACCCCCTATTAATCTAACAATAGAGGGTGTTATTGTAATTTTTCAAACTTTAAAAATGTTTGTGTTCAAACCTGAAAGGGTGTCGAGGTAATTATCCCCAACAAAACTGTAGACGGTCCCCAACAAAATTAAAGTTTCATTGTGTTTAACAATAAAATGGGATAATTACCTCAACACTCTTTGAGACTTGATTTAATTACAGAAATATTCTCTTGTAATTTGGGAAACTTAAAAAAGTTTCCCTAAAGATGCGGTAAATTGATTGAAAAGTTACAAGTAGATCTCCTATTAATCTAATGAGAGGAGTTGTTATTGTAATTTTTCAAATAATAGGAAATGGGGTGGGCCGGGTAATTATCCCCGGTAAAAACAATAAAGTTTACATTATCCCCAACAAAAATAAAGTTTCATTGTTGTCAACAATAAAATGGGATAATTACATTATCACCCCTTGAAATTTGACCTTAATACAAAAATACCCCTTGTAGTTTGGTAAAATTACAATATTCCCTAAACAAATTAACTAAAACATTATAAGTAGAGTAGACCCCATGTCAATCTAAAAATAGGGAATGTTACTATTATTTCTCAAACCACATAGGTATTTTTGTCATTAGGTTAAATTTTACGGGATGTTGAGGTAATTATCACTATAAAAATGTAGATGAAAAAATTATGTGGAAAGGAGATTTTATTTACCACTCCGTTGCTGCTTGAACCTATAACTTGCTCAAGCTCTATCCATGAATTGGTTGCCTCTGCATATTTACCAGCATCAATTTGCTGTTTAATCTGCTCAGCTAAACTGTTTTATGAGAATAAGTCTATTAGACTTCCATGAAATTAATTAATCTTTAAACTTTAGATAATGCAATAAAGATACATATTTAGGCCTTATATTTAGACCTGTTTGATTTCAGCAGGCCATTGTTGTCCAGCCTCGAGACATCTTTTAGTAAAGGACCCCATGAAAACTGCATAAACCAAAGTGAATTAATGAAAAAAGTTGAAAAATTAGTGGCTGAAAATATTTACTATTTACAGTTGAATAAGATGGAATTACCACAAAATCTTCTGGTGAAATCCAACTGTCCCCCAATGCAATTCCTAGAAACAAGAAGCACCAAGACTCTATGATTCAATGTTCAAATTATTGGGTTTGTTTTACTCTCATAATTTCCTAAACGCCTCCCGCAATTTGATCTAATTGCACAAAAGTCTGATTAGTTTGAAAAATTACATCAACACCCGCTATTATTAATTTAGTTGACGAAAAAACTTAATAGAGCCCGTAACATCACAATTAGGCCTGCCCGCCGGACATGTGTCAACTTGCAATGCATTCAATCAGTATGTTAACAGTTCAATGGGTCAAATATGTACTCAAATTGTAATGTTACATAGAATTTTTTAAGTTTTCCGTCAACTGAACTAAAGACAAAGGATATTATTGTAATTTCTCAAATTAATCAAACAAAATGTTTCTATAATTAATGGTCTGTTGAGTTAGTTACCCATAATTTTATCTTCAAGTTGCATGAAAATGAGATTGAAAACAAAGTTTACCTCCAAGTATAAGTTTTAGTTTTCCAGATTCAATTGCCTTAAGAGCTGACAATCCAACTGTAACAGCAAATTTCCCTCCATAGGACTCTGCAACTATATAAAGAGGGCTCCTTTGAAGGGTCTCATTTCCATTGAAAACTTCAATCAAAAGTGTGGTTAAATCATCTGCAGCCTCATAATCAGTTTTCACAAACAAATCTGTATCCTCCACAAAACTATATCCAGTCCCAACAGGATTATCCTACACAAAACCAAAAATGTAATTACAATTAAATTAATTAATTAATAAACCCCAAAAAATTTTAAATTAATTATGAAACATTGTATATACGTGGAAAATTGTCTCACCACAAATAAAAGATCAGCTTTTCTGAGCCATGTTGAGTTTCTTGGCTTCAAATATGTGTCCAAAGGCCCAATCTCTTCAAAATTTCCAATCCCAACTCCAGAACCACCCTAAGGACAAGAAAAATTCTAGAATATCATTCTTTTTCCTTATTTGTTTTCTGAAAGTAAATTAATTAGAACCATTTTGGGATTAGCCTAATTACAAAATCAGCCTTATGATTTGTAATAACATCCAGATTAGCCTAATTGTAGAAAACCTTTGTTGTTAGATTAACAATGGTTCTTACTTGCAGATTTCCGGTGAATATATTAGACTTCCAGGGGTATAATTGTAACATTTCATTCAGCTCTATTATGTTTTTCCATGAATTAATTGTAAGAGGTGTTATTATAATTCTCTAAAATTTAAGAGTATTTCTATAATTAGCCAAATTGTAAGAGGTGTTGATGTAATTATAAAGAAATATACTGACAGGTCCACCCTGAAGCCAAAGAATGATAGGCCATGGCTTGGCTGGATCTTGAGTTTTGTAAGGACTTCTGTAATACCACCAAAACATGTGGGCTTCTGTTCAAAAGAAAAAAAAAAAGAATTGTAATGCATGAGATTCACACAGAAAATAAAGGCAAAAATCTTGCATTTGAGATCCTTGGTTCCAAAACAGTACTATTTCACATATTATTTCGTAATCACAAATAATTTCAAATTTACTAAATATTTTTTTGTGAAATTGCATAATATCATAAATGTTATATATTTAATTTGTATTTGTGTAATGAAATAAGAGATGAAATATAAATTAAAACAGAGAATTCAAAATCTCGAGATTCGAAAATTAATTAAAATTTATTAATGTAACTTACTAGGCCTGACTTCAACATATCCCCAGGCTTCTGATCCATCTTCTGTTCCTGTAGCATTGGCTTTCGATCCACAATGAAAATTGAAAAATAATACAAAAACAAGAGCAGAAAAGACAAGGGACTTTCCCATTTTTCTGAATGCAGAAAAAGATAAGTCCCTTACTTGAGAGAATGTAAGAGAAGGCTCTACTGTCTTTTTATATGCAAAATGGGTGATGATTGGATGGGGTTCTTCTGTTTAACAAAAATATATAATTAACTAAAAAAAGAAAAAAATAATATTGAAAGGGGGCCCATAAATTGACTTTATCGGATGATCTTTCTTTGAAATTTTCACTCAAGGATATGTTGTTTACGGATCTGTCAGGCTGTGCAAGAAATCGAAGTGATTTTTATTACTTCAAAAAGTTTTCTACATGCAGAGGGGACAAGTTAGTATTGTAGTAAAATAGTTCGAAAATTGATTGCTACAATGTCGTGCTAGCTGTCTGAAATGTTTTTTCTATAGTCTAATCTGTGCGGCATGATTAGGTTATTATTACATTAGTGCGATTTGAGTTTATTAAGAGAAATAATTATAATGTTGAAAGAGTACATCATTATATCAATAATACATCGAAAGAAAATCTTATGAAAAACTCATCAATAGTCTATCATAGAATACCAAAACAGCTTCACACACTACAAAAAAATACAGCATGAATGACAAAAAATTGAGTGATAATGTAAAAATTGTCACTAATTTTATAGAAAAAGTGACAAAAAATTATATTTTGTCATAAAAAATGATTTTAACAAACTAAATAGTAACAATAATGTATTTATATTGTCACTATTGACAATTGACACCTGTATAGTGACTAGCTTGTGATAATGAAAATCTTGTCACCAAATTGTAGTGATAATTTTTATTGTTACTAGATTGTCACTATAAATGTATCATTAATTGTCTATAGTGACAATTTACAATACTACTTTTTATCACTAATGAACTATATAGTGACAATACAAAAATTATTGTCATCTAAAATATATAATTAGTAACAAGATGAAAGTTATTGTCACTCAATACAAATTATTAGTGACTATACTTATATTGTCATATAATTTTTTGTTACTCTTGTTCTATTTTTTGGTAGTGACATATTGATGAAAATCGAAACTTTGTCCTCTAGATGATGATTTATTTGATATTTTTACTACGATTTGACATTAGGGACATCATTAGTTATGGTCTCGAAAGAGACATTATGAAAATATTGGGATTTATTTGAAAATATTTAAGAATATATAATGACTTGATGATGACAACCTGTCATACATAAATATATGTGGCCATTGGGAGGTTGCATCTCACTATTTAAAAAATTATAACATTAATGGTAAAAATTAGATAATCATATAAAAATTATCACTAATAATATGTATTAAATTACTATGAATTTCATTTTGTTAAAACGTTGCTATTTAAGTGACAATATCTTTTAATTATTTTGTTATGATATAGTTCAATGGTGACAACAATAATTATTCTTTATTGTCAACATTTACAATTAGTGAGATATATATATATATATATATGTTTGTATATTGTATAGATAGTAATTAATTTAAAGATGATATGTGACAAGATTTTCACTTTTACTAGCTAGATTGCTACTATATATGTGTGAATAATTATTCTAGCTACCATTTAAATATGATTTTTATCATTATTAAGTTTGTTAATATTATTTTTTTAATAAATTAAAATAAATTTTTAATTTTGTCACTTATTGTGTCTAATTAATAACAAATTTTATGTAACCACACAATGTACACACTAATTTATTTATATTTTTAGTGTCCGGCCATCGTCAGCCTTTCGTCTATACTCTCAAATTTTATTTATAATCCTATCTTATTAAAATAAAATATCTATAATCTGTTGGCCCCTTGACGCAAAACTTGTGAATTCATCTCTGCGAGAGCCAGACGCGGCCAAGAGTTCTTATTTTGAGAAGCGGGGTTGTATTGACTTTCAGGATATTTGTAATCTAAGAATATGGAAAATATGTATATCTATATAGAAATATAGAATTTATGGGTGTTATTCCATTTTTTTTTTAAGAAGTGATTACTTTTAATCTATACATTAGATACATGAATATATTCAAATATCTAATACATAAATTAACACATGACGCATCCAAACTACTACTATATAGTAGACAAATTTTTTAAACTATCCTGGAATAGATAAAAGTCCACATGCTTCCGGTGGGAATCGAACTCATAACTGCGAAGTTGTGAAACCTTCTCCTTGTCAGTTGGGCAAAGGGCTTATCGGCCAAGGGGGTTATTCCTTCACTACCTCGTTGATTGGTTGTGTTTTAATTTTGTGTTCCAGATCAATTTGGCATATTATTCAAACATACACCTAAATATAATTTTACTTTTAAAAATCAAAATAAAAGAAGTGTTATTCAATTCTCACTTTGGTGCAATTTTTATTTCATTATTTCATTATTTCATCCATATTTACCCCAACATTAGATTCCATACATGTTCTATTTATTGTTGCACATGTAATGTTATTTTATGAATAGGAAAATAAGTGTGATTTGGATCTCCTAAAAATGGTAAATATCATGTTATCTATTAACATATTTGCTATCTTTAGGTAGTTACAATTTACAGAAGTCTGTAAGCCCCGGAAGGTAAGGTGTCATTGTTCCATATCCCTCATACCGACAACGAAACAAAAAAGATTCTTGTAAAAATGTCGTGTAAACATTAAGAAATTATGACAACTCACCATAAATGTATTTCTTTTTTTCCTTTTCATCAGCATTTAATAATATTCAATGTTTAAATCTATAGATAGTAGAGAGAATATTTAATTTTAATTAATATAATATTCGACTTTGAAATCGACAACTTGACATGCACTTTTTAGTCAATGATAAATGACTAAAGCAGAGCCAATTTGATGTAAACCAAAACTTCTGCATAAAATAAGCATATATTAAGAAGAGAATTTGTGTCTAAATTTCTTCTCGATAGTTGCCTCTCATCTATTTCTAAGGCAATTTTAATTATTCTGAACTATTGTGTTAACTCATTTCTTAAGAGTTGTCAATAAAGTTCGCATCAGATATATCTTCTAAAAGTAACTTATGTTTACAGGTGTGACCTTTGACCGAATTGTAGATTTTCTAAACGTCTCTTCATCAAGTGGCAAATACCCTAGGCATTCCCGGGCCAAGCTGGATTAAACCTCAAGTCCTTTGTCGAGCTGGAACAATCCTTGTGCCTTTTGGCTGAAACTGAAACGACCCTTGCGCCCTTTGGCTAAGCTGAAATAACTCTCATGCCTCTCAGCTAAGCAGGAACAGCCCGTGGGCCCCTTGGCCGGACAGGAATGACCCTTGCAGCCCTTGGCTGAGTTGCAACGATCCTCGTGCCTCTTGGCCAAGTTGGGACAACCCTTGCACCTTGGGGTTGGTTGGCTAGTCTTTATTGGGCCTTCTACAAACTGATGACAAGAAAAGTCAGGTCTAATTCCAAGATAATTAACCCAATAAAAACGTGAAGGAATAGTTTTAAATTGAGCTTTCACTTTTAACATATTAGTCTTTTTGAAAAATATATGAAATGATTTTATCATAAAGAATAATCATAAATGAAATGATAGCAATATATGTGTATTATTTATATATATTTATGCAAAAATAAGTTAAAATAAACACAAAGAAAAGAACAAAGAAGGAAAAGGTTGGTAAAATATTACTTCAATCTGAACATTTTCCTCCAAGTATTTTCGTTACCTTTTCAATTTTTGTGAGGTTGGTTGCACAAAGAGGCCGGCATATTTCCCGTTTCTTGTAAAACTGATCTTGTTAAGTGTGTTTTTACCGAACATTGATCACTTAATTGCATCAATTAATTTAAACGGAAGTAGTTTATGATGTTGTTGTTGTTATTACTATAATAAATTTAATTACTCAAAATCATTCATTTTTCATGAATTAAAAATTATTTTCTAAGGTAAGTTGTTTAAACTACTTATTGAAATTAAAAGAGTAGGCCATCATACGAAAAGTCAACATGAGGACTTATCGCACTTTGCCCTTTCCCATAATTAAAAAATGGCACTTTACCCTCTAGAATTTTTAATATGTAATTATCCACCTTAGAATAAAAAGTTTTACTGCACAAAGTCTTGCGGTCAAGTTTCTTGCCATTTTTTGCTATCAAATTACAAGCATGTGCATCCCAAAGAGGCGTGTAATGCACGTATTGTATTCCAAAAAATGGTCGGGTACAATGCGCTTGCTTTTGTAATCTGACAGCAAATATGATTGAAAATTTGGCCGCAGAGCTTTGTGCAATAAAACTTCTTATTTTGAGGGGCACGAATACATATTAAAAACTCTAGAGGGTAAAGTGCAACATTTTAATTTTTCGGAGGGGCAAATTACAATAAGTCAACATGACTTGTGGAAAGACATAAATATTTGTTTGCATATCTTTCTAATAGTAGACATGTCCCTCAATTCTATACTTTACTACTATATGGTCATGTTCGCTCAAATGAAACTTTCAACAATTACAGATAGACCCCTTGGGCTTGTTCATTTCATGAATTGAATTCATCAATATGCAATAATATAAGAATTTATATCCTTTAGAATTCAATACGAATTAACGTTATGAAAAGTATGGATTTCATATCCATATATAAATATTAGCATACTAGTGCTACATACAAAGGAGTACAAATTCATATCCAATTTTGTAATATGGAGAATACATTACAAAGTTTGTTGTTTCTAGAGATGTGTAGTGATACTATCTCAAAAAATAATCATTGTATCTTGATATGATTGCCAAGAACCGTGGGCAACAAAGTGGAGCGAATTTGGATTAAAGACAAAGAGTCCAGCTCGCTGCTACCAAAAAGATTGATACAAAAGAAATTACACTACTCCTGTCTAAAAGTCATCCAACACTATTTTCATTTGTTTGTATATAATATATGTTCAAATATATTGCCCTAATATTAAAATTATTTTTAATTTTTTGAACTATTGGAAAATAAAATTTTAATCCTGTTTACTTCTTGAATATTTGACATATGATATTGTCAAAGATATAATAACTAAACCAGCGCAAAACGAAAAGTGAAGGAATTATTATTCCTATACAAGCTTTCACAACTCACGTATTGGTCCTTTGCAAAATACAGGATACGTTTTTATAAAAAATAAAAAATAAAAAATAAAAAATAATAAAATAAAATAAAGTAAAATAAAAGAATAATAATAGTAATAATTAAAAAACGCAATGATAGCAGTGGCTATATATGGTTCCACAACAATAAGCACGAAAAGGAAGACACAAAGAAAAGAACAAAGAAGGAGAAGGTTGGTGAAGTAAGTAATACTCTAAGTCTCTAATCATCTTTCTCCAACCATTTTCGTTACCTTCAATTTTTGTCAGGATGGTTGCAATGTTTTAAAAACCGGACCGGCGATAGAACCGGTGGCCTTACTAGTTACAGGTTCGACCGGTTCAACCGGTTTAACCACTGGTTCAACCGGTATGACGTTATAAATATATTTAATATAAATATAATATATATAAATATTATATATATTATAAATTATAGAAAAATACAAAATAATTGGAAGAAAATATTAATTATGTTCCTTTCTAAATTTTATAAAATTCTATCTATTATACCCCTAAATAATATTAGTCATCAAAAGCCAACTTTCTTTGAAGCATTTCATCAAACAGTTTGTAATAAATATAAAAGAACTATATATTATATTTTTTAGGCATTCTATTCCATCAAAAACTACCCAACCAAAAGTAAATATAATTATAAACAATAAACAACAAAATAATCATTTACACTAAAAACAAAACAAAAAAAAAAAAAAGAAAAACAAAGTTTGTAAAAATAAAAATTCTAACCTTCGGTTATCATTTCAATAACCTTGATTTTCTTCTTTCTCTTCAATAACAAGAAAAGGTAAAGATTAAAGCTTAAAAGATGATTTGGATTATGATTTTGGAATAATACAAATGGCATTAGGGGATGATTTTTGTTTCTTTTGTGCGTGAAGAGAAGCTGCGAAGTGGGGTGGAAGTTCTGTGCTGCTGTCTTTGAATCTGTGTTCGGTTCTCCTAATGGCCTAATCTCTCTTTCACATTTTGGCCCTTTCAATTGAAAAAAAAAATAAAAATTGAAAACTGGTTTTCACCGGTTGAACCCGGTTATTGACCAGTTGGCACCGGTTCTTAGGGCCACCGGTTTTCGGTGGCTAACCGGACCGGTCGAACCGGCCGGTCCGGTCTGGTTTTCAAAACATGTGTTGGTTGGATAAATGGATGGGTATATTTATATATAAAATATAATATACTTAAACATACTTCCTTTATAAAAATTTAACCCATACAATGAATATTTTTCCAAAAAGCATCTTCTCACTTTAAAATATATAACTAACTAGCAGGGGTAGTTTGCATAAATATTACAAAAAATTTCAGTAATTATATATTATAGATAACAAATAACGGTATTGTAAAGTTATTTTTCACACCTTTACCATGGTAATGATGTGTCATTTTTGTAGAAATTGTGAAAAATCAAATATAACATATAACTGTAGTGGATATTTTCACCTTAGAAAACGGCAATATTTGACTTGGTTAATATTGAGTTACTATCTATTCTTTAAACCACAACTTTAATTTTGATTCAATGACTACATAGTACATCCACCACGACTATAAATTTTTTGATTGCTAAAATCTAATTATTCTGCAGTGCCCTTACGGCTTCTTCCCAATTTTGTAACATCGAGATTCACTACTCGGAAATAGAATAAAATATACAATATTTCTTTTTATAAAAAAAAATATATAAAATATTTCTTTTTTAATCATATTGATATTAAAATAAGCCTATGAATATGAAATACAAAAAATGCGTATTGTTATCTCCGAAAGAGGAATTTAGAGAAAAACAAAGCTTGATTCACTTGGAGTCAACGAAACCAACCGGCGCGGACCAATAGGCCGTGCGCTGTCAAATTCTTGCTTTAATAATTCAAACATAAGCACTTGGAATTGCAAATTTTATATTAACATTGTAACACTATGGAATATATTTATCGTTAATAAAGAAGAACCATAAGTTGGTCTTATTTTCACCCAACGAAATAAAACTAAACACTCTTTGTAGTTGTTTATTTGAAAAGGCCTAAGGGTGATTCCCGGAATCTACCCAAAGTGCCCCTATGCATAAAGCAATAAACTTCAATTCACAGTTACACAAATACAAAAAGGTTACTAATATATTACAGTTTCACCTCATTGTTACAATAAGAGACAATTATACTTTATTTCCAGTATTATGATCCTTTTACACTCATACATTTTACTATTTTTTGCCTGAAGCAATCATATGAACTTTCAAAATAGTTGTACACTGCTCTCTAGACTAATTTTGTTCTACAATCCCGATGAGCACATTGGAATAGGAAGGATGAATTTGAGATAGAAAACTACTTTGAAAATTGATTTAGGTTGCATTTGGAGGATATGATTTAATCTTGTATAAGATGAGAGCTTACTGCATCCCTTATGCAATTTGTGGGCTGGTCTATCCTCAATCTAGCAAGAAATAAAATTTAAAAGAAGTAATCTAGTCTTGTAATTTTAAATGCAGTATATCAAATCCAAATATAAATAAAATAGTACAAAAATCGGATTGAAAGTGCAATTGGACCTAAAGTGCAATATTTTCTTTTTTCTGTAGATGATTAATCATTCTGTGAGAGGCAAGTGCATTCGCTGTTAAGTTTTTAATGAAAAATTCGACTAGATGACCGAAAGTGTTAAAAATGAAAACTTTGTCCTATAATTCTTGATCTTGATTAAGTTGGGACCAAAAGTGCAAATGAAATATCTTTTGGGACCAAAAATACAATTTTTTTTATTCTATCAACACACAATTAAAATTAAACCCAAGCGACTAAAACGAATGGATATATTAATTTAGACATGTGTACTTCCATAATCACACAATTTTCCATAAGTTCAATGCAGCACTGTTCTTTTACGAGTAAGTAGACCTTTCAATGGGTGGAGTTTTATCCTACCCAGGTCTATACCGAATAAATACCCAATATCAAGGACCTTATTTCTTCTACACTATAAAAGTAGATCTAAAACTTACTGTCTCTATGAAATGAGAATATTTTATGCTGTTTGTCCTCATAGTGTCTACCTTATACTACTCGAAGACCCATAGAGTCCATCTTATGTTACCAAAGGAATCAATCGTTATGTGTACACTTAGAACCAATGGATTGGATTTGGATTGGGTCATGGTATACCAAATCCAATAGCAATATGTCAGATTTGAATCTGATCCAGATCTTATAAGATTTTTTTTATTGGTGCTACTATATTTATATTTATATTCAGATGAATTCGGATACATCTAGATAGAATTAAATATCCGAGAAAATATCCAAATCCAAAATATTCTTTTTTCTATTTTGGCTGAAAATTGATGAATAGTTACACATTTTGAACTACTTAAAAGCTTGGTGCACTTTATCTTTGTTTATTTGCTTTTTAGGTCCATCGTATATAAATATATAAAATAATAATATATTTATATAAATAATGTGTATATTATTTTACATATATGTAATATGTATAATATTATATATTTGGGTTTGAATTATTAATAGTCAGATCAAGCAAAATCCATATTCGTTTCACTTATTTGATTTACGAACTTTTTAATTAGATCTTGTCCATCGAATCTTTTATCAGTTAAATATCTGAACAATTGAATTGGACTCAAATTGAATTCGGATAAAATGTGCTCCATTCATAGCCTTATGTACACTTATTTAATTCACTATAGGAAAAATTGAAATTACCAATGCCCATTTCCGGCGCCTCAGAAGTCGTAGGAAATTTCCAACTCCTTACCGTGAAAAGGGAACAAGAAAACAAATTATCCACATGGCGTTGGAAAATCACCAGTAAATCTATGAAAATTATGGAGGGTACTTTTCTGATGCCCAAAAATAAACCGTAAGGCGTCGGAAACTGATGAAAATTTTGGAGGGAACATAGTCAATCCTTAGTGACAGCTGGAGGAATGGTAAACTGCCAGAGATTAAAAAATTGTCATCAGCGTACCGACTCCCGAGGGCATCGATATATATATTCTATATTAAATATATTAAATATTTTATATTAAATAAATTAAATATATTTTATATTAAATATATACCGATGCCTCTAGGTGACAAAAAGGCATCGAAAGCTATCCATAGGGCTTCCCCACGGTTTAGGGTTTTTTAAGGATT
>JACFYI010000581.1:146026-177061 GCA_014898755.1 Handroanthus guayacan
CCGATTAACTATTGGGGTATTAAGATTTAAACTAGGGGAATTATAGGGTCCTTACACAGTCTATGAACAAGAGTCGGTAGAAATGATGATGGTGGCCAAGATGATACCGTTTGACCAACACTATCAATATTCAATCACCCCATTTGTGTATTTGGTGCTTGCATGACTTGATTGTTGAGCGATGCAAAACTATATTCAGCTACACTTTATGTCCTCCTCAATTGTGAAGAGGTCAACGTATTTGCTGAGTAAGAACAATTCAACTGCATTATCGAATCTCTTCTAATATACTATAACACTTATTTACTTCTTTGATTATTGAATGTGAATTTAGTTACTTTGTCGACCACTTTTGAATCTGTGATCAAGTTGCCGACGAAAGAATTTAGTGTGAAATTGCGAATTGGTTTAGTAGGATAAATGCTCTAGGGGACTGCTGTTTAAATCCCAAAGGAGCAAATGTGGTTTTAATCAATTAAAAATTATGGATTTTTTTAATAAATGCATTTTGATTATTGTTAACTAGGTATTGATTTTTATGTAAAAAAAAATTGTCATATTTGATTAAAAAAAGGGATTCGCACATGATTAAAAGTTATGAATAATTATAAATTATGAAAAAATACTAAAGGTTAAAACTTATTTTTTAAGGTTTCAAATTTCAATAGATAATTTTTTTTTAGTCAAAATTCTGAAGTTTAAAAGTTCTAGGTGGACTTGTGGTACCACATGGATGATGATTTCCTACATGATTGTTTGATAACTTACAAAGAAGATATGTATTTATGTATTTCGGATGATAATATCAAACTAATGTTTCAAAACATGAAACATTATTGAGGATAATCGGATTAATGTATTTAAATTTTATTTTTATTAGATGTTAATATATTTTTAATTTAATTTTAATTAATATTTTGACATTAATTAGTCAAAATCCTGGACAAGTCACTGCTCTCGACGAGCCCCAAGAAATAAAATTTACACATTTTCAGTCTTTGGTGAATTTTTTTTTTTAAAAAAAAGAAGTATAGAGAGTAAAAAATACTATCATTTGAAAAATGTAACCATACAAACTCTTTTACTCAATGTTTTCTCTAACTAAAATATAATTCTATCAAACATAGTACATAAACTAAAACAACAACTAGTGAAATTGCAAAAGGAGGAAAAACCAATATGAAAATAGACTATCTATTTCATTGTGAAATAATTCTTTCTATAATATCAAATTCTTGTACAGATGGACAATTTGTTTTAATTTCTATCTTTTGTTAAATACTTTTGCACATATGTAACATTTCTGCTTTGCTTGTTGGCATTTCCAATTCTCCAATATAAATTGTCAATTATTATATTATATTATATGTATAAAGCCATCAGTCAATGATATATGTATTTTCTATTTTGCTGCAACAGGAGATTGGGTTATGTTGCCTATCATGCTCAGTGCCACACAGGGCTGATCAACGGGTACCTAAAACCACACCAAATAAATTTATTAGTTAAAGATATAGCACATCTCTTTTTAATTTTTCTTTAATTTTCATTTAAATAGTATTTATTTGTTGATATAAATGACTATAGCACAATCTTCATTTTTTTTGGTTGGAAATTGGGGTTCTTCGATGCACTATGGACATGAGTAGGTAATATGTTCAATTCAACTTCATCGTCTGTAAAGAACCGACCTGAATAATTTGTGTGTATGGTCCATTCATCCATGAAGCCTCCAATATATATACATATTACAATGTTATAAGAAAGGAAACAAAGCAAGATTCCTATTATCTTGCCCTATAAATCAACTCCATAAACAAGGTATATTTAACTATACCATATATACATCAATAACACTCCCCCTCAAGTCGGAGCATAGACTTTTATCATATCCAACTTGTTACAAAGATATTCAACTCGAGCCCCAGGTAGAGCTTTTGTGAAGATATTCCCTAATTGATCTCCTGTTTTTACATATCCAGTAGAGATAAGATTTTCTTGAACCTTCTCGTGAACAAAGTGACAATCAACCTCAAAGTGTTTAGTTTTTCATGGAACACTGGATTTGAGGCAATATGAAAAGTAGTTTGATTATCACACCAAAGTTTTGCTCGTAGTGAAGATTTTAGGCCAACTTCAGTCAAGAGGTTATGTATCCATATGATCTTACATGTAGATTTTGCCATTGCCCTATATTCTGATTCTGCACTTGACCGAGATACAATATTTTGTTTCTTACTCCTCCACTACACCAAGTTTCCTCCAATAAAAACACAGTAACATGTAGTAGATCTTCTATTAACTTTAGATCCAACCCAATCTGCATCTGTAAAACACTCAATACTAGTGTGCCCACGATTCTTATATAATATGCCACGTCCAGGAGCTCCTTTCAAGTAACATAAAATTTGTTCTAGTGCTGCCCAATGCTTCACTATAGGGGTAGACGTGAACTGGCTAACAACACTGACTGCGTATGCAATATCCGAACGGGTTACTGTGAGGTAGTTTAATTTGCCAACCAATCTCCTGTACCACTCTGGGTCTTCAAATGAATCATCGTCATCATTTGTAAGATGCAGATTAGGAACCATCAGAGTATTGCATGGCTGGGCTTCCAATTTTTCGGTCTCCGTGAGTAAATCAAGCATACACTTTCTCTGAGACAGAAATATCCTCATTTTACTTCTCTATACCTCTACTCCTAAGAAGTATTTCAGTTGTCCCAGGTCTTTTGTGTAGAATTTGGTATGCAAAAACGACTTAAGAAATGAGATCCCAGTACTATCATCTCCTGTAATGACGATATCATCAACATGCACAACTAAAAATATAATGTCGGCTTCAGAGTGTGGATAGAAAACTAAACGATCAGACTTGCTTTTCTTCAATCCAAATTGCTAAACTACCTCACTGAACTTTCCAAACCAAGTGCGGGGACTTTGCTTCAGACCATACCAAGACTTCTTCAAGCAACAAACTTTCCCATATTCCCCCTGAGCAACAAACCCAGGTGGTTGCTCCATGTAGACTTCTTCTTGGAGGTCGCGACAGAGGGATGCATTCTTAATGTCCAACTAGTGTAAAGGCCAGTTGTGAGATGCAGCCAAGGAAATAAACAAACGGACGGAAGTTAATTTGGCCACCGGCGAGAAACTATCTGAGTAGTCAACCCTGTAGGTTTGAACATATCTTTTAGCAACAAGTCTTGCTTTAAGTCAAGCCACAGAACCATCCGGATTAACTTTAACAATGAATACCCATTTTCATCCTACAGCTTGCTTTTCTTCAGGTAGATTCACCAAATCCCAAGTTTGATTTTCATCTAAAGCATTTATCTCCCCAATCATAGCATTATGCCACCCAAGATGACTTAAAGCCTCCTTAATAGTCTTGGGGATAGAGATAGAATCTTGAGAAGCAATGAAAGTACAAGACGAAGGAGGCAAGTGGTCATAAGAAACAAAATTAGCAATGGGATAGGTGTACTGGCATTTATCTTTGCAAAGGCTGATGGGGAGATCAAGGTCACTTGGGATGGGATACGATTACGAAAGAGTTGTGCAGGACATATATCATTAGTCTCATGTCTCATCGAATAAACCTGAACAATTGGTGGCTCTGCAGATTCGTGAGCGGGAGAGATGCCATTAGCTTGCGGTGGTTGTGCAATATAAATTAGCCATTCATCATCCTCTCCCTGACTCGTAGCGATTGAAGGAGAAGGGAAAAAAGGTCTGTCTTCTAAAAATACCACATCAACTTACATCACATATTTGCTGAGGTTAGGAGAGTAACATTTATATCATTTCTAAAGCCTAGAATGACCCAAAAAGATGCATTTAAAAGCTATTGGGTCAAATTTAGTGACATGAGGTCGTGCACCTCGAACATAACATGTACTTCCAAAAATTCGTTGTTCCACTGGAAATAATGATTTGTTCGGAAAAAGAATGCTATAAGGAATACCACCATTAAGCGCCGACGACGGCATGCGATTAATCAGAAAACAAGCAGTGGATATAGCATCAGCCCAAAACTGCTTAGGAACCTTTATTTGAAATAAAAGAATGCGAGCTGTCTCAAATAAATGTCTATTCTTCCTCTCAACTACACCATTCTGCGACGGTGTATCAACACATGAAGTTTGGTGAAGAATTCCATTTTAAGTCATGTAGTTGTGAAACGTGTCAAACATATATTCTTTGGCATTGTCACTTCTCAATATGTGCACATAAACATTAAATTGGGTTTTAACTTCAGCAAAAAAATCACGAAAATGAGAAAATACTTTAGAATAATTTTTCATAAAATATATTCAAGTCATTCGAGAATAGTCGTCCACAAAAGTAACAAAATACTTGAATCCATGCGTAGAAACAACAAGACAAGGACCCCAAATATCGGAATAGACCAATTTAAAAACAAAACTAACTCGTTTATTAATTCTAGGACTTGACTAGCTACGATGATGTTTTGCAAACTGACATGACTCACAATCCAATGAAGATACACTATGAAACTGTGGACATAACTTCTTGAATATTAGTGGAAGAGGATGTCCTAACTGACAATGTGCTTCAAAAGGAGAGACAACACTGGAACAAGCAATAGATGGAGGCATCCATGCATTAAGGATATAAAGACCATCAGATACATATCCTTTACCAATAATCTATTTTGTCATGAGATCCTGTAAAAGACAATGATCCAGGAAGAATGAGGTACAACAATAGAAGTCTCTCGTAAGTTTACTCATAGAAATCAAGTTAAGTGCAAGTTTTGATAGACTTAATACAGAAGACAAGGTAATAGATGAAGTTGGTTTAATAGTCCCAAATCCCTAAATAGTATAAGTTGACCCATCAACTATGGCTACGATAGAAGGCATTTTATGTGATTGAAAACTTGAAAAGAAGTCGGGATTACTTGTCATATGGTATGTGGCACCAGAATTAATGACCCATTTGGTCAAGGAGGAAATAAGGCATGTATTGGTTTTACTTGACTTAACAAGAGCAATCACGGGTGTGGATACCTTCAATGATTCCTGGTACTGAGAGAATTTAGCAAACTCATTAGCTAAGACCATGATCGTCTTCTCAGGGACATTAGCAACATTTTCAATCTAAGTTCTTTGGTTACAACTTTGCAATTTCTTGCAATAACGCTTGGTATGGCTCAACTCATGGCAGTAGTAATAGACAATATTGCTTGTGTCATTGTTACGATTCTTCGTGGCCTTGTTTCCCCTCCTTTATTAACATTCTTGCTTCCACTATCATTCCTTCCTTTGGCAACAAGAACATTGGTTTCTTGAGTAGACGAGATACTTTCCATGTGCAGCACTCGACTGAAGACATCGTGGAGAGATGTGATCTCAAAACGCGAGAGAATTTGAGATTTTGCAGTCTTAAATTCAGAAAGAAGGCCAACCCAAAAACTCATTACTGCCATTTATTCCCTTTGACCTTGTTGCACTTTGATATTAGCACTGAATGGCAAAAGCGTATTCAATTCCTCAAAAGTTTTCTTAAAATCCATAAAATAAGCAGTAAGAGATTTGGTCTCTTTCTCAGCACGATAAAAGGCTTTGCAAACTTCGTAGATTTGGGGCACATTCCCTTTACCCGAGTACAAGAAATCCAGGTAATCCATTAATTCTTTAACAAACTCATAGTGGTTAATTAAACTAACCACCTCACTGTCAATGGAGTTTCAAATTTGCAAAAAGAGTTGTGCATCATCTCTCAATCAAATCTGCCTAGTATCATCAGTGGGAGGATCATTAGTTAAATGGTCATCCTTATCAATACTCTACAAATAGATACGAACAGTTTTGCTCCAATCGAGATAACTTGGACCATTTACTTGTGATTGGTGATTTTGGACATCACCGGAACCATTTCGTTTATAGGGGTCTTAATATCAACCATTGCAAATACAATCTCAAATCAAGAAACGAAATTTCAGTTGAAGTATATAACTCCCAACCTAATATTTCAAAATAGGCAACAAACCAATCAAAAAATACCAAAGGGCAGAACCAAACCAGATCACAAAAAATAGTGAATAAACAAAATTGAACCCGTTCCCGAAACACACTCTAATCGAAGTCAGATCTCCCAATAACCATCGAAATATAACCGAAAACAATGAGGCATTGCCAGAGATAGAAGCCAGAAGTCGAACGGCCGACGAATGTGGCTTCACGGCCGGCGCGTGAAAGATGGGCGAAAACTAGAGAAGGCACGTGAGGCCCACGTGCTGAGAATCCGATGGCCAGACTTTCGGCATAGATCAAAGGCAGAGCGGCGATTCTCCCTATGCCAGAGGTGAGAAAATCCAGTCACTCGATTAGGTAACCCTAGAATGGCAGACGTTTTCTTCAACAAGAAAACCCTAACCCTAAAATCAGGCCTAACGGCTCTGATACCATATAAAGAATTGACCAGAGTAATTTGTGTGTATGGTCCATTTATCTATGAAGCTCCAATATATATACATATTACAATATTATAAGAAACGAAACAAAGCAAGATCCCTTTGATCTTGCCCTACAAATCAACTCCATAAACAAGGTATATTAACTATACCATATATACATCAACAACATCATCAAACATAGTAAGTCTAATTGTGCAAGGCATTGTCTCATGGATGTTGTAGTCTACTTATAATATTTCAATCAATATGTTGGATTTTCAATAGTGTATTTGTAAATGTCACGTGAGCTCTGATAAGATTTTCGATAGTTATACTAATAATAAGGAGAATAATCGTAAAATCTAATATAAGGAGTGTTTTGGTAGTTATGTTAGAACTCAAAAGTGTTGACAATTGTGCTAGACCTTCAGAGGTGCTGAGATAATTATCCCTTATTTTTATGAAAAAAGAGTTAATAAGTAAGTGTGGGATAGCTCATAGATTGTAAAAAAAGTTTGTGTTCCTTGAATTAGGACATGGTTTAACACCATGGTCCGCAGTCAAGTAGTTTCGAAAAAGGTGTATGACCATTATTCTAATATAATGTCTTTGGCTGATGTTCAAGTTCTTCACGAAAGAAAGTCCAACACCGCGGGATATTTTATCACAAATACGGAAAGGTTTTTGTCTATTCCCAGTTGAGAAAGTTGGAAAAGACACTTTGTTCACACATATAATGCTATATATGATATGCCAAATTCTTGACTAAACGTAAAAAATCCAGCACCACAAAATATTGTACCGTCAACACATATGATAGGATGCCTTTTCTCCTGATTGCAAGACGTAATTAATGAATTAGAGAAAACATAATTTGTAAAGTATCCTAACGCCAACACCCTGAATTCATATGAGACAAGATTTGATATTAGGTACAGGAAAAGTAAACATATGTACGGATATCATAAATTGCAAGTACTTTCGTGACTTCATTACTTTACACACGTATGTGCATTAATGTCTTACGTATTCATCTGCAGGTTGCAGATGTTGTACCTACGAACTAGGGACCTCAGGTCTCTTTGAACTACTTTACGAAATCCAGGCTATTTTTCAACGTTGTGTATTATACGTGTTGCCTCCTTTGTCCAATTAATATGTTATAACTATTCTTGATGGTATATTATCCAGGTACAATTACCTCAGGAACCTGGAAATTTGACTTGATCATAAAAATATTTTTTGTGCGTTGAAGAATTATAATTATGTTCCCTATACATAACAATTAAACTCCCTTAAAGGGTAATAAATTGACTGAAATATTATAATCTAATAATAAGGGTGTTACTATAACTTTTTAAACCACAAAGCTTGTTCCTGTAATTAGGTTAAATTTTAGGAATGTTGAGATAATCATCCCTACTATTTATGTTTTTGTAACTTTTTAAATCATAAGAGATATTTCTATAATTATGTCAAACATTAGGGATGTTGAGATAATTATCCCTATTATTTAATTATCAGGTGATGAGCAATATTACAAGTTCATATGATCGGGAAGTAAGATACTTCTCATGATATTATTTTCTTTCAATAAAACAATGACCTACTTTTGATAATACATATATATATATATATATTGGCATATTTAACTAGTTGATGATACATGTTGAAATTCATTATCAAATATGAAAGAATAGTCACATCGAGTTAAGTGGGGGCTTTGTCCCAAAAAGAATGTTGAAGGTTGAGAAGTCACCAACTCGTAAACTGTTTCAAATTAATAAATTGAGTTTGAGTGCTATGCTTATTTTTTGAATTCTAATGGCCAAAAACGAATCAAGCAAGCTGGTTTATAGTAAAATGACTAATTACAACAAGTCGTGAAATATTTTATCATTTATGATGAAAATAATGTTTAAGTACACAAAAATGGCCTTATTGAATAGTTATTAATGGGTTTTGTGACCAATTTAGTGATTAGTTTAGTCCCACAAGTCAGCCATGATTATAATCCGACAAAAGTAAAAGCATTAATTTATTGTAAATGAGGTCTAGAGATTGACTTACAAAGTGGCCAGCTCCAAGAATCCAGTAGAAAAGCAAGTTTTTGTATGACTTGATGAAGCCCTTTGTGCTTTTTCCATCTCCACAGTAGATGGGAGTTCTGTTCATGCTTAAGAAAGTTTTTAACCCGTCCCACCTGATACACAAATCAATGGTGTCTATTTATTGAGTGATCAAAGGCGATTTTTCATATAATCTTTCGTGAGATTTTGAACATGCAGATAAAGGAATAATTACCTCAACATTCCCAATGTTTTACCTTATTACAGAAACACTTCTTGTGTTTTGACAAATTAAATTACAATAACGTCTCCGTATCATTAGATTGATCAATAAGGGCTTGCTTGTAATACTCTAATTAATTCGTTATAGTTTTGAGGTGATTTAATCATAATGAGAACTTCATTGTAATTTCTTAAATCACAAAGAATGATTCTGTAATTACGTTAAATCTCATGGAATGTTGAGGTAACTAGGACGAAATAGTCATGAGGAAGGTTACTTGAGTTTTTCAATCCAAGCTTCAGTTCCCTTGGTGGCGCAAATGACATCGAGCTAGAACAAACCAATCAATTCCCGTTAGTTAAAGTATTTACATAATTTTGTCCAATCAAAAAACTTGATACTAAAATGAAATTTAAAACCATGGTTATATTGCTGTAGATTATGGTAAAGGGAAAAATTATCATTTTCGTGCTATAATTTTGTTCCTTTTCACTTAAGGTCCTGTTTGTTTTTGCTCAACAAAATTACGGTGATTCTAATACACGCCAATCTTGCTACGTTAGCTTCTTTAGCTAGAGTTCTAGAGTTTAGGTGAAAGAAGGTCTTGATATGCAAAAATTCAATTGACACATGACCAGTTTTATTGAGCGAAAAACAAACAAGACCTTAAGTAAAAAGGAACCAAGTTATAAGACGAAAAATAAAAATCTTCCTTATGAAAAACAATTGCAATTTTAATGCAAGTAGTGTACAAAACTAAATTCTTACTTGACCATTATATACAGTCACATTGACTCCTTTAGCAAGTAGTTGATCCACCTACACGAGATAGACAATTATATGAAGCAAGTTGGCACGGAGTGTTTGCAAAAGCTTTCACTGTTGAAACAGTGAATAATTTTAAAACTTACAGGAAAAATTACTAGTACGTAGAGAATATTTGGAGGTTACAGAGAGGTGGTAAACAATGGGGTGAAGATGTTTGGTAAAATTAATTTCTACTTGAGTTTATGAGGAAATACTAAATTAGGATTTAATTTGTCATTGAAAAGAAGGTAGTTATATATTTATAAAAAAAAAAAAATCAAAATTCGAAAAAACACCGCAAGAGATGCTTCAAGCTTTCTTTAAGGAACTATTGTATCAAAAACATATAGTATTTCCAAACTATTCCCACTTTGACCATTGCTTATAAGTACAAAAGGACTTGTATAAACTAGTACAAGCACGTGTTAATTGCTTATCAATTTTATGCTACGACATAAATTAACCGTAATTCTGATCTCATCAATGGTATAACGTTAATTTACTCTAAAAAAAAACAAAGTAAAAAGTATTGACTTATATCATTTTTTTTTTTTTTTTTGATTAGTAAGTATTGACTTATATCATTAGTTGTAGTATAAAAAGGATTTGAGAAACCCCTTTTACAAAGGATTAACCCATAAAAGAAAGAAAAAGTCAAGAAAAGAAAACCCCTCGCATGGTGACATAAGAGTGCCTATTGTATCTGTCATTTTTAAATTAGGTATGAATAAACTTTAGCATATAAGTGAAGAAAAGAGAACAATATATTATCATCTTGTGTTTAAAGATAACCGTACAAGAGTTACAGGTCCTAATCAATCAATCACATTGCCCTTTGTCGATTTACTTTGTCCCCACTCACCTTATATTGCCCAAAATGTCACTCTTGATTGTCTACATTGTTGCATTTACTTCGCATTTTGGTTTTAGTTAGGACCAAATTTTGTGGTACTGTGATGCTTAATTTACTAAGTCTCTAGATAAAATAAGATTTTTTGAACTTATATAGATATTAGTAATAATAATTTTGTAATGAATATGGTTAACATTTTAAATACTAGTTCTTCTAAGTTTTCTAAAACAGTTTATAAAATCCTAAACCTTATAAGTTCTTTTTTGAAGGAAAGAAAATATTTATCACACAATATCTATACTATGTGTAAAGTATGAACATTTTAAATAGTTACTTTGGCTCATCACTAAGTAAATGGACGAAAATGATCCCATTCTAAAAGATAATTACAGAGTAATTATAAAAATAATGACAAAATATTTTTCTTTAATTTTTTTAATATTTGTGTTGCTATTCCATTGTTTCTTCAATTATAGTTTTTCTTCTTTTTTTTCCCCTACTTTACTGTTTCTAACTTATCTTTCAATCATGATTCTACATTATAAAATCAAGTAAAAGTATTCAATAACTAAACAATATTTATCATGATTAAAAATAAATAAATATTTTTAATTTTGTAAAAAGAAAATTTAGGCACACACCCCAAATGTGCCACAACTACTAATTGTAATAACCTATCAAGTAGATTTTATAAGATATTTTGTAGAACTTATAAGCTCGTCATACATAATTTAGGGGAAAATGTTGAACTTGTTACCTCATTGATTCTTGGTTTCATGAAATCTCCTTGAAAAGCATCGAAAACAAGATCAGATTGCCCTCCCCATCTGCACAAATAATGCCACGCCAATCCCTTGATTAACACCAAATTCTAAAACAAGGTATAATATAAATTAGGGATAATTACCTCAATACTCCTGAGATTTTAATTTAATTATAAAGATACGCTTGTGATTTGGACATTACACTATCATTCTCTGTCGTTAGTTCAGTTGATGCAAAATTTAACGGAATCTGTGTATTATCATACAAGGTCCACTTTATAATATTTCAATCAATACATTAGACTTTCAGAGGGCTTTATTGTAACATTGCACTTATACAAGCTTCATTAAGTTTACTGTCAACTGAATTAATGATAGAGGGTGTGTTACTATAATTTTTTAAACTATGAAAAGTATTTTTGTAATTAGATCAAATCTTATGGAGCGCTTACGTAATTATCCCTATAATTAAAGAGCAATAAAAAATACTTACTGAACATTGCTTGGTATAATTTTAAGCTTCTTCTTAATCTCACCATTCATTAAGCTATCAAGGTCACCATCACCACCAGCACTAGCCCTCAAAGAGTTCAGATATTTTGAGTACCTTCTCATTCCAATTTCTTCTATTGATAGCTCAGATTTTGCTGTCAAAGATACAGGGTCCATTCCTTCATCCAACAGAAAATTGTAGAAATCCTGCACAAAATTAAGGTGTCAATAAAATGGGGTAAATTACCTCAATACTGTTTGGGATTTAACTCAATTATAGAAATATTTTTTGAAGTTCAAAAAGATACAATAATATTCCCCAGAAAATGGGATAAATTGATTCTCAATACAAGCCGAGCCCCCTGTTAATCTAACGATAGAGGGTGTTATTATAATTTTTCTAACTTTAGGAATGTTTGTGTTCAAACCTGAAAGGGGGTCGTGGTAGTTATCCCTAACAAAAAATGTAGAAAGTCCCAACAAAAGTGAAGTTTCATTGTGTTTGACAAGAAAATGGGATAATTACCTCAACACTCCCTAAGACTTGATTTAGTTACAGAAATACCCTCTTGTTGTTTGGGAAACTTACAATAACATTCCCTAAAATTGCGGTAAATTGATTGAAGAGTTACAAGTAGATCCCTTATTAATCTAATAAGAAGAGTTATTATTCTAATTTTTTAGACCATGGGAAATGAGGGGTTGAGGCTACATGTTGCATGGATACGAGTATCGTGCTAGTACCGGGTACAGGGATGGGTATGGGGCATGGCAATTATTAAAAATCTAGGATACAGGTACGTCGGTATATATATTACAATATATTATATATATAGAAACTAAAATTTCATAAACTAACATATGACAAGATAGAACTAATAACATAATACTAAAGATATAACATATACAAATATTAGCATTTTCTTAGATATTCTCAACCAATACACATTTTTTTCTCTTAAAAACTAAAAGGTGTGTTTTTTCTTAAAAAAAAGCTAGATTTTTATATAAAAAATATTTTTCCCGTACCCAAAATGTACTCGATCCGTACTCAGCCATACCCAACTTCAATTTTTTATTTTTGAAAATATAGGGCACATACCCACGTGTACCCATGCTTACCTGAGGTATACTCGTACCTGGTATGGGTACTCCATTCAAAATGGAGTACCTATGCATCATAGAGGTGTCTGGTTCATGTAATTATCCCCAACAAAAATGTAGACTATACCGAACAAAATTAAAGTTTTATTGTGTTTAACAATAAAATGGGATTACTACCTCACAATCCCTCAGACATGATTTAATTACAAAAATGTCCTCTTGTAATTAGGGAAACTTACAGTAACATCACCTAAAAATATAGTAAATTAATTGAAAAATTACAAGTAGTTTCCCTGTTAATCTAACGAGAGTTGATGTTGTAATTTTTTTAGTAGATAGTAGACCATAAGAAATGAGGGGGTGAGGTAATTATTTTCAACAATAACTAGACTATCCCCAACAAAACTAGAGTTTCATCGTAGTTGACAATAAAATGGGATAATTACATCAACCCCCACCAAATTATGTTTGACATAAATACAAAAATATCCCTTGTAGTTTGGTAAGTTTACAATATTTTCTGAAAATGCAAAAAATGAAACAAATTAACTGAAACATTATAAGTAGATCCCTTGTTAGCCTAATGACTAGAAATGTTATTATAATTTCTCAATTCACAAAGTTGTTTTTGTTATTAGGCCAAACCTTACATGACGTTGAGGTAATTATCCCTTGCAAAAATGTAGACAAAAAAATTAAGGGAAAAGGAGATTTTATTTACCACTCCGTTGCTGCTTGAAATTATAACTTGCTCAAGCTCTTGCGATGAATTGGTTGCCTCTGCATATTTACCAGCATCAATTTGCTGTTTAATCTGCTCAGCTAAACTGTTTTATGAGAATAAGTCTATTAGACATCCATGAAATTAATTAATCTTTGAACTTTAGATAATGCAATAAAAATAAATATTTAGGCCTTATATTTAGACCTGTTTGAGTTCAGCAGGCCATTGTTGTCCAGCCTGGAGACATCTTTTAGTAAAGGACCCCATGAAAACTACATAAATCAAAGTGAATTCATGAAAAAAGTTGATAAAATTAGTGTTTGAAAATATGTCCTATTTGCCGCCGTCCTTTGAATGAAGTGGCACCGCCTCTATCTTTTTATAGTGAAGGTGCAAGGTTCGAGACCCGCTGATAGTGTATAGTTGTTTGTCTACCGTATGATAATATTTATCTA
This sequence comes from Handroanthus guayacan, assembly GCA_014898755.1. NCBI lineage: Eukaryota > Viridiplantae > Streptophyta > Magnoliopsida > Lamiales > Bignoniaceae > Handroanthus > Handroanthus guayacan. The sequence continues at coordinate 159,944 of JACFYI010000581.1, forward strand.
ACTCTCGACATGTTAGTTTAGAATATTTGAATTGTATTTAATTTTTACATTTGATTATGATAATTTAGAGTATTTGAATTGTATTTAATTTATATATTTGATCTTTAAAATATATTCATTCTATGATATTAACATATAATTGAATGTATTCACTCCTCTCGAAAAAATAAAAAAAAAAGTCCTATTTACAGTTGAATCAGATGGAATACCACAAAATCTTCTGGTGAAATCCACGTGTCCCCCAATGCAACTCCTAGAGACAAGAAAACCAAGACTGCGTAATTCAAATTCAAATTCAAATTCTTGGCTTTGTTTTACTCTCATAATTGCTTAAACACTCCCACAATTTGACCTAATTACACAAACAGGCTAATAGTTAGGAAAATTACATCAACACCCTCTATTATTAATTTAGTTGACGAAAAACTAAACAGAGCCTATAACATCACAATTAGGCCCCCCGGGCAACAGGTGTGAACTTGCAATTCATTCAGTCAGTATGTTAGAGTTCAAGGGGTCAAATATGTACTCAAATTGTAATGTTACATAGGCTTCTTTAATTTTTCTATCAATTGAACTAATTGCAGGGGATATTATTGTAATTTTTCAAATTAATCACACGGGATGTTTCTATAATTAAGTCAAACCGCATAGGTTGTTGAGTCAGTTACCCACAGACCATAGTTTTATCCTCAAATTGCATGAAAATGAGATTGAAAACGAAGCATACCTCCAAGCATGAGTTTTAATTTTCCAGATTCAATTGCCTTAAGAGCTGAAAATCCAAGTGTAACAGCAAATTTCCCTCCATAGGACTCTGCCACTATATAAAGGGGGCTCTTTTGAAGGGTCTCATTTCCATTAAAAACTTCAATCAAAAGAGTGGTTAAATCATCTGCAGCCTCATAATCAGTTTTTACAAATAAATCTGTATCCTCCACAAAACTATATCCAGTCCCAACAGGATTATCCTATATACAGAACCAAAACATGTAATTACAATTAAATTAATTAATAAACCCCCAAAAAATTTTAAATTAATTTTGAAATATTGTTTTTACATACATATCTGTATGGAAAATTGTCTCACCACAAATAGCAGATCAGCTTTTCTGAGCCATGTTGAGTTTCTTGGCCTTAAAAATGTGTCCAAAGGCCCAATCTCTTCAAAATTTCCCATCCCAACTCCAGAAGCACCCTAAGAACATATTCTAGAATATCATTCTTTTTCCTTAATTTTTATTTTATTTTTTCTGTTGAATGTAAACTCAGTAACACCCTTTTAGGATTAGTCTAATAACATAAACACCTCTATAGTTTGGAAAATTACAATAACGCTCTTCTAATATTAGCCTAATTATAGAAGCACCCCTATAGTTTGAAAAATTATACTTAACACCCTTACTATTAGATTAATAAGGGTTCTACTTGCAATTTTCCAGTGAATATGTTAGACTTCCAAAGGTCTAGTTGTAACATTACATTCGGCTTCGTTATGTTTTCCGCCAATTAAATTAACAACATGAGGTGTTACTATAATTCTCCAAACTCTAAGAGTATTTCTATAATTAAGTCAAACTATAGAAGGTGCTGATGTAATTATAAAGAAATATACTGACAGGTCCACCCTGAAGCCAAAGAACGATAGGCCATGGTTTGGCTGGATCTTGAGTTCTGTATGGACTTCTGTAATACCACCAAAACATGTGGGCTTCTGTTTTTTTCGGGGAAAAAGAAAAAAGAAAGAAAGAAAGAAAGAAAAGAAGTTACAATGCATGAGATTCACGCAGAAAATAAAGGCAAAAATCTTGCATTTAGAATCCTCGGTTCCAAAATAATACTATTTCATGTATTATTCCATATCATAAATATATTTCAAAGGTACTAAATATTAATTTTCTTACAAAAACACAGAAATATTACAGATGTCAAATACTTGACATACATTCGTATAATAAAATAAAAAATAAAATATAAATTAGAGCAAAAGATTGAAAGTGAAAATCTTGATATTCAAAAATTAATTAATATAACTTACTTGGCCTGACTTCAACGTATCCCCAGGCTTCTGATCCATCTTCTGTTCTTACAGCACTGGCTTTCAATCCACAATAAAAATTGAAAAATAGTACAAAAACAAGAAGAGAAAAGACAACAAGGGACTTTCCCATTTTTCAGAATGCAGAAAAAGATTTAAGTCCCCCACTTGATTGAGAGAATGTAAGAGAAGGCTCTACTGTCTTTTTATATGCAAAATGGGCGATGATTGGATGGGCGGGGTTGTTATGTTTAACAAAAATATATAAATAACTAAAAAAAGAAAAAAATAATATTAAAAGGGGCCCATGAAATTGACTTTGTCGGATGATCTTTCTTTGAATTTTTCACTCAAGAATATGTTGTTTACGGATCTGTCAGGCTGTGCACGAAATCGAAGTGATTTTTATTGCTTCAAAAAGTTTTCTACATGCAGAGGGGATATGTTAGTATTGTAGTAAAATAGTTCGAAAATCGACTGCTACAGTGTTGTGCTAGCTGTGTGAAATATTATTTCTATGGTCTAAATTGTGCCGTATGATTAGGTTAATATTTTTTCTATGGTCTTAATTGTGCCGTATGATTAGGTTAATATTTTTTCTATAGTCTAAATTGTGCCGTATGATTAGGTTATTATAACATTGATACGATTTGATTTTTTTAAAGGGAAATGATTACAACGGTCAAAAAGTACATCACTACTTCAGTATAAAATAATGATCAATATAATATCAAACAAAAATCTTATGAAAAAAGTTATGAACAGCCTGCCTTTTGTATGTTAGAAAAACAACTCCACATACTGATCGGAATTGAACTTTGACCTTTGGGTCATGATTTATTTGATATTTTTAGTATGATGTGATATTAATTGCATCATTAGTTATCGTCTTGAAAGAGGCAAATTATAAAAATTTTGGGATTTATATGACAATATTTAGGTACATATATTGAGTGGATGTACTACAAAATTATTGAGTTTTTGCTACTAAAATATTAACAGGTGTGATGGAAATAGCAATCAATAATTCAAAATTAACGGCCGTGGTAGATGTGGTTGCCAATGATAAGAAAATGGTGGTGAAAACATTATTTGTCGTGGCTACACTGAGGTGAAAAATTTCTACCACGACTATATGCCATAATAGATTTTCTACTACCTTCACAAAAATCCCGGATCATTGCCGACGTAAAGTCATAGCAAATGACAATTAGGAGGTTGCATCTCACTATAAAAAAGTTATAACATTAATTGCAAAGGGTTAGATAATAATATAGAAATTATTACTAATAATATGTATTAAGTGACTATGAATTTCATTTAGTCAATAATGATGTTATTTAAGTGATAATATCTTTTATTTTGTTAAAATACAGTTCAATAGTGACAAAATTATTATTCTTTATTATCAATATTTACAATTAGTGATAAATGTGTATTGTACAACTAGTAACAATTTAAACATAATATGTAACAAGATTTTCACTTTTACTATATTGCTACTATACATCTGTGAATAATTGTCAATAGCTACGGTTCTACCATTTAAATATAATTTTTATCACTATTAAGATTCTTAATATCATTATTTTTAATAAATTAAAATAAATTTTTAATATTGTCTCTTATTGTGCTTAATTAATAACAAATTTTATGTAGCCACATAATGAGACGCTAATTTATTTATATTTTTAGTGTCCGGCCATCGTCAACCTTTAGTCCATACTCTCAAATTTTATATATAATCTTATTAAAATAAAATATCTATAATCTGTTGGCCCCATGACGCAAAACTTGTGGCTTCATTTCTGCGATATCCAGACGCAGCTAAGAATTCTCATTTTGAGGAGCGGGGTTGTGTTAATTTTTAAGGTATTTGTAATTTAAGAATATGCATGAGAAATATATATATATATATATGTATATATGTACGTATACAGATAGAATTTAACGGTGTTATTTTTTTTTTACTTACTTTTTTTTGGGGGGTGATTACTTTCAATTTATACATTAAATACATTAATACATTCAAAAATCAAATACAAAAATTAACACGACACATCCAAACTATTACCATGTAGTAGACAAATCTTTTAAACAATCTTGCAATAATAAAAGTTCACACGCTAATGGTTGGAATCGAACTCATAACCATGAAGTTGCGAGACCTTCTCCATGTCAGTTAGGCAAGGGCTCATTAGCCAAGGGGGTTATCTAGTGGCGATTCTAAAATCTTAATTTAGTGGAATCCCTTTTAAAAATGATAGAAATTATTTTAAAAGATTATTTCTATCAAAGAAGTATAGTGAATTAGCATATTAAGACATATATTATGCTAAAATAATTAAAAATATTCATATATCCAATAATTCAAAAAACTACGAAAAGATTAATAAAAAAATTCACTGAAATACTATTAAATTAATAAAAACATAAAATTTTAACTTACTAAAATGGCTTGAGTTTGACATGCTGATTGAAATTTAATAAGCATGAATTGTGGGCAGAATGATTTGATTTAATATTTAGATCTTGATCAAATAAAACAAAAATAATTAAATTGAAGGCTTTTTTAAACTTCAAATTCTAATGCCAATTGACCCTTCACATTCCAAATTTGTCATATTCTTGATTTATTACTAATTTGACAGTGGGGTCCCATACATATATATTTCATAATCTAGTTTTTGAATATATATGCACACACACTATAGTTATAAAATAAAAAAAAAAAGTCGAATGTGGTCCTGGGACTGCACTACCATCAATATGTACTGCTAGGGTTATCCCTTCACCACCTACTTGATTAATTGTGTTTTTGTGTTCCAGATCAATTTGGCATATTATTCAGATATACATAAATATAATTTTCTTTTAAAAATCAAAATAAAAGAAGTGTTATTCAAATCTTACTTTGGTGCAATTTTTATTTCATTATTTCATCCGTATATATCTCCAACATTACAGTCCATACATGTGCTACTGGATGTTTCACATGTAATGTAATTTTGTGAATGGGAATGTAAGTGTAACTTGGATATCCTAGAAATGGTAAATATCATATTATTTATTAACATATTTATCTTCAGGTCGTTACCAGCTCCCAGAGGCGGGACGAGATCCCCTATTCCAAATAGTGGTAAGGTATCATTATTACATATTCCTTATCTAACCGCAAAACGAAAAAGATTCTTGCAAATTGTCATGTGAACATTAAGAAATTATGACAACTCTCCATAAATGTATTTCTTATTTTCCCTTTTCATCAACAATTAAGAATATTCAACGCTTAAATTTGTAAATAGTAGAGAGGATATTCACTTTTAATTAATATAATATTCGACTTTGAAATCTACAACTTGATATACACTTTTTTACTTAATGATAAATGACTAAAGCAAAGCCAATTCGATGTAAACCAGAACTTTTGCATAAAATAAGAATATATTACAGGAAAATTTGTGTCCACCTTATTGAATGATTGCACAGGTTACAAGAAAGTTTTTCTCATTCTTGTCGATACTTTCTTTTCATCTTTTTACAACGTAATCCGAGCTGTTTCGAATTTTCGTTTTAGCTCATTTCTCAAAAGTTATTATTAAAGTTCGTATAAGATATATCTTCTAAAACCAACTCACTGATTTTTATAGGTGCGACTTGTGACCTAAGTGTAAATTTTCTGAATGTCTTTTCTCTAAGTGGCAAATATCCTAGGCATTTCTCAACCAAGTTGGATTAAACCTCACGTTGCCTAGCCAAGCTAAAACAACTCTTGCGCCCCTTGGCCGAGCTAGAACGAATACTCGCACCCCTTGACTGAGCTGGAACAACCCTAGCGCCTCTTAGCTAAGCTGGAACAACCCTTGTGCCTTGTGGTTGAACTAACACCGGTTGCCAGCTTAGCGCTTTTCTTTTCTTTCTTTTTTGTTTTTTTGCCCCTAAGTCTTGACTAATCTTTATTCGGTCTTCTATCCGCTGATGACAAGATAAGTTAGGACTAATTCCACGATAACTACCTCAATTCCTCATACAGCACCACAATTCAAAATGTGAAGGAATTATTCCAATATGAGCTTTCACTTTCAACATATTAGTCTTTTGAAAAATACATGAAATGGTTCTATCATAAAGAATAATCATATATGAAACGATAATGATATATTTGAATTATTTATATGTAATTATGAGAAAATAATTTAAATAAAGACAAAGAAAAGAATAAAGAAGGAAAGGATTGGTAAAATGTTACTTCAATCTAAGGCCCCATTTGATACAAGACTTCCCCAAATACCATCCATTGGCCCGCATGAATTTCTATTGGATTTACATGGTTTCACATACTCTAATATTCTGCTTGATAGAGTCTATTATTTGGAATTTGATAAAATTCCTTAATCTCTCACTACCGTTTGGTGTGAAATATTACCTTTGTTTTGAAGAGCAAATTACACTTATATCCCCATGTTTTTGAATTCAAATTATGCCCAGTAATTTAGACCTTTAGTTCTTAGGGGCAATTGCGTAAAATACTAATGAACAGTAATTTAGTAACTGAAGAGAATTTGCCAATCTTACCAACCCATAGGAGATTCATGGAATGCCCAACTCTTATCAATAGTGCGGGCTGGGAGTTAACTCCGGGCCGGCCCACAACCATAATATTGCATATCAAATATTTAATTATGGAATGTAGTGTAATGGACAATATCAAATGGAGCCTTAAATATTTTCCTCCAAGTATTTTCGTTACCTTTTCAATTTATGGGGGGTTGGTTGGACAAAGGGACCGGCATATTTCCCATTTCTTGTAAAAATGATCTTGTTAAGTGTGTCTTTAATAAACTTTGAAAGATTAATTGTCTTTCAATTAATTTAATTAGAAGTACTACATATTATCATAATAATAATAAATTTAATTAATTCTCGATGAATTAAAAATTATTTTCTAAAGTAAGTCGTTTAAACTAATTATCAAAAGGAGAACTGGTTATACAAAAAATCAAGCATGACTTTGCGAAAAGACAAAAATATTTGTTAGCATACTTTTTTTAAAAGTAGACATGTGTCTATTAAGTCTGTACTGTATTAATAGTCATGTTCACCCAAATGAACCTTTTAGCAATTATAGATATACCCCTTGAGTTTTTTCATTTCATGAATTGAATTCATCAATATGCATTAGTATAAGGATTTATATCCTTTAGAATTTAGTACGAATTAACACTATAAAGAGCATGGATTTCATATCCATATATAAAGCATACTAGTGCTACGTACAAAGAGTGCAAATTCATAGCCAATTTTGCAATATAGAGAGTACATTACGGAGTTTGTTGTTTTTGGAAATGTGTAGTGATACAATCTCTAAAAAATAATCATTGCATTTTGATATGATTGCCAAAAATCATAGGCAACAAAGTGGAGGAAATTTGGATTAAGGACAAAGAGTCCGGCTCGCTGTCACCAAAGACGACATTGATGCAAAAGAAATCACACTAGCCCTAACTAAAAGTTATCCAACACTATTTTCATTTCTTTGTATATATACACACACACACATGTAATATTCAAACATATTGCCCTAATATTAAAATTATTTTTTATTTTTTAAACTACTAAAAAATAATAATTTTATTCCTTTTCAATTTTTTAATTAACATATAATATTGTCAAGGATATAGTAACTAAGCCACCGTAAAACGAAAAGTGAAGGAATTATTATTCCTATACAAGCTTTCACAACTCAAATATTAGTCCTTTGAAAAATACAAGATACTTTTTATACTAAATTAAATAAATAAAGAAAAGAAAAGAATAATGATAGTAATAAGTAAAAAACGCAACAATAGTTCCACAACAATAAGCACGAAAAGGAAGACACAAAGAAAAGAACAAAGAAGGAGAAGGTTGGTAAAGTATTACTTCACTCTAATCATCTTTCTCCAACCACTTTCGTTACCTTCAATTTTTGTCAGGTTGGTTGGATAAATGGATGGGCATATTTATATATAAAATATAATATACTTAAACATACTCACTTTATTTTAAATGTATAAAAAATTAATCCATATAATGAATATTTTTCCTGAAAGCATCTTCTCACTTGAAATAATATAACTGACTGTCGATCACAGCTTCGTAGCATACGAATTACAAGAAATTTCAGTAATTATTATGATTAAAAGCTGATGTTAATAAGAAACAACGGTATTGTAAAATTATTTTTCACACTTTTACCATAGCAATGATGCGTAATTTTTTTGGAAGTTGTGAAAAATCCAATATGACATATAATTGTGGTGGAATTTTTACCTTAGGCAACGGCATATGATATTTGACTTGGTTAATATTGGATTACTATCTATCGTTTTTACCACAACTTTAATTTTGGTTTATTGACTAGATATTACTTTTATCATGACTATTATTTTTTTTTTTATTGTCAAAATCTGATTATTCTGCAGTGACCTTAATTAGGGCTTCTTCCCAATTCTGTAACATTGGGATTCACTGCTCGGAAATAGAATAAAGTATATAATATTTGTTTTTATAATATATATGTATATAATTTCCTTTTTAATCATATTGAAATTAAATTAGCCTATAGATATGAAATACAAAGAATTGTATTGTTATCGCCAAAAAAGGAAGTTAGAGAAAAACGAGCTTGATTTACTTGGGAGTCAACGAAAAGAACCGGTATGAACCAATGAGCCGTGTGCTGTCAAATTCTTGCTATAATAATTCAAACATAAGCACTTGGAATCACAAATTTTATATTAGCATTGTAATACTTTGTAATATAATTTATCGTTAATAACGAAGAATGGAAGGAAGAACCAAATAATTTGACCGGGAGAGAACATACATTGATGTTATGTTCGCCCAACGAAGTAAAACTAAACATTCTTTAGTTGTTTATTTGAAAACACCGAATGGAATTGAATAGAATTAGGAATGGAATGAAGATGAGAAAGGAATGACTTGGTTATTACTTTTCCTATAATTGATATGCATAAGGAATGAAAAAAGAATGGTATTATTATTTCTTACTTGATTCTAATCTCATGATTTGTAAGTAACAAAGATTGAGAGGAGTGGAATGAAAATTTTTTAAATGATCAAATTACTCTTTAGTAGAATTTTTTTCTAAATAAAAGTATTAAATCATAAATGTTAATGTTTTTATATAAAATTGTTAATTCAAAAATGTTAATGTTGCTAATGTTAATGTTAATTAGATAAAGCTTTTTTTTTTTTCCTTATTTGAGAAGAGCTAATATTATTCATATCCAAAAGAAAGAAGTTGGTAGTACAAACAGGAACTCAAAAAATAAAGACAATAGAGCTTCACATCTCAATCAAAGTGTATCAGCCGTTTCTATGCCAGATGGCCCAACAAGGCTTATATTTCAATTAAAATGCATAATCTAATTACAAGAACTTTTTGTTTTCCAAAAATGAGTACCACCAAAAATCTCTAAAAATAACACTTCAAAATTCAAAATCTTATCAAAGCAAATTAAAATAACCTGCTAGTACTTGTTAAATCCAGTAAAAAGAACAACAATAATAAAAAGGACAAATTGCATCCAATATAAATATAATAAAATATTCAAGTGCGCTAACTGTAACGCCCCTGATCGCGATAGCTTTCCGCCTCGCGATCCGGGACGTCACTTGCGGTCGGATAGGAAATCTAAAATCAATACAGTAACTAAAACTTAAACCATTCATACCATAATATCAAATCATCGTTCTTACATGTCAAATTTTCAAATATAAAATACAATTCGATCAGTCTAAACAAAATAGGCCTATCACAATTCTATCAGTTTAGTCTGTACAATTATATTTACAATAGGCCTAACAGGTACATTATCTCAAAAGAGGGTTCCACAATGTACCGAGCTTCAGTCTATCAATTTAACTTAGGAACCTACAATATGATATGGAATCATGAGTCCACTGACTCAGTAAAACTCATGACAAAAATATAAACAAAGAGTACAACGGTAGGTGGAATAGTAAAAGACAGGAATGTGATTCAGTAAACAGTACGGTACAGTCATGTCATTTGATTCGAATCAGTAACAGTAAATATTAGTCATATTCGAGTCAGGTAAGGCTGAATTAAGTAATTTGGTGGATCTGTCACCTTTATATCTTCAAACAGATTCATCCTTATCCCTTCATTTTGCTTCTTCGAGCCGTCGTTTGAGGAGAGCCATTCAGTAAAAGCATTTTGTCGACTAACCATGTGCTTTAGAATAGGCTTTCGAAACCCTAAACTCCAAGGCTTATCCAGTTTATCCAACAGTAGGGGATTTTCAGGGGTTCCAATAGTTAATATGATATTGCCTATATCAGATACCCCTATCAATCCCTAGGGCCCAACGGTAAATAGTTAGTTCGGTTCAGGATCGGTCATATCAGTAAGCCATGATGGCACAGTGTTGGATTGACTAAGAACGGTAGTGAATCGTTTCAATATCTAAGTCAATCCAATCATTCGAAGCGAGACAGGAGTTTTGGACTTATGGACTTGAGGATTCATTTTATGAAAACTGAGATTTTTATTTTAGAAAACTTGGTATGGGTTTGGATTAATGAAACGAGGCCAGAAACGCGTTTGAAAACATGAAAACGAGTCAAATATTTTCAAAACTAGCGCTGGACCGCCGGTACTTGCGCTTAAGCGTCGAGCTCTCTGGAAAAAGGTGGCTTTTCATGGTTTGAACGGGCGCTTGAGCACCACTTTGGCGCTTTAAGTGCCGAGATACTGGAATTGAAAAATTTTGGTGTTTTTGGCCAGGCACTTGAGCACTCGTTTTGGGCGCTTGAGCGCTCATTCTGAGCGCTCAAGCGCATGGTCTCGGCCAATTTTTTATTTTTTTGTCTTTTTATTTTTTTTCAATTTTTAATTCAAAACCACATTTTTGGAGTTCTTTTAAGTCCATAAATATTCCTAAATCATCATTTTGGGAGTTCGAATGGAGAATTTTAAGAAACAAAACCGAGTTAAAACACGACGTTAAAATCTATTTTTCCTCGTTTCTTTTAGTTTTAGCATCAATTCATCCTCATTTTAGTCCATAGCTCTAAGTACATTTCAGTTCATGCATGAGGAAGATATCAAGAATGTTCACGATACATTTGATCACAATTTTTATGTGTTGAGCTCATACTAATGGTAACAAGAATCAAAGCAACAATATTTGAACGATAATAACAACATGCTCAAGTAAGGTAAGCTCAACATAGCATAACAAACAAGTCATGAAGGATGTATAAGCATGCCAAAAAGAGAAATGCGGTTCCATAAGTCTTACCTTAGTCCTAAGTTTGATTAAAATAATAACTTCGAGTTCCGAGTTTATCAACCGAGTCAAAGCCTAAACCAAGTCATAAATACTTGTGTCAAACTCTAAAATTTCATTATCAAAGTAATATGAACTTAATCGAATTCTACTTACTTAATGGGAGAGGATGCACTACCAAGATTTTCTTTAATTCTCCTTTGAATCTTGAATAAAAAATGTGCAAGTGTGTGTATTGTGCTTGGCCGAAAATGAGGGTGGAGAGGGAGTGAATTGAGTGTTGATTTGTGTTTTTAGATTTTTGGGTGTGTAAAGAATTGTATACAAGTCCAACTCCTATATATAGAAAGAGAGGGTGAAGGAGTTGGTGGCTAGTCAAGTTTGGGCATGGTCTCCCACCAACCACCATGGTTTTTTTACAAGAGGGAAGGTTGTCCATACCTATTTCAATTCCCTAAATCTGATTTGGTTGTGTGTATATGTATATGTATATATATTCATTTTGAGTGTTTTATGTATATACATATATATATATATAAACTAAAGTTGTGGCGTAATGTTTTGGGACTATTAATTAAGCTAAATAGGGTTTAATTGGGGTGAAATGTTGGAGAATTTGAGGCCCAAATGAGATAAAATATTTAGAACGTGTGATACGTGATTTTGAAAATAAATCGTTGCTCGTTTTTTTGAAATCGTTTTATAAATTTAAATCAAGAAAATCTCGGGGTATTACACTCTCCTCCCCTTAAATGAATTTGGTCCTCAAATTCTTACCTTACTCAAACAGATGAGGATATTTGATTCGTATTTCATCCTCACGTTCCCAGGTAGCCTCTTCGGCTTTTTAGTTTCTCCAAAGTACCTTAACTTGTGGTATCCTACGATTCCTAAGCTCACGAATCTGAGAATTTAGGATACGGACAGGCTATTCTATGTAGGACAGGTCACTCTAGAGGGGAACATCAAGATGTTTTATGATGTGCGAAGGGTCAGGATGATACTTCCGTAGTTGGGATATGTGAAACACGTTGTGAATCCCACTCAAGTTAGGAGGTAGATCAAGTCGGTATGCTACAGGTCCAATTCTTTTCATGATCTCGAATGGTCCTGTATATCTCGGGCTCAGTTTTCCAGACTTGCCTATTCTGCGGAGCTATCTTTAGGAATACCCGATCTCTAATGCAGAATTTCAAATCCTTTCTACGCTTGTCAGCATAGCTCTTTTGGCGATCCTGAGCAGTTTTCATGTTCTTTTTGATAAGCTGAACTTTATCTAGAGCCTCTTGAATTATCTCAGGTCGCAGTGCATCTTTTTCTGTGGTAGAAGTGCTCTTTGTTTCTTCAATATCCCAATGAATGGGTAATCTGCACTTTCGACCATACAGTGCCTCATATGGTGCCATTTGAATTGAGGCTTGATAGCTGTTATTGTAGGCAAACTTTACCAATGGTAGGTACCTATCCCAGTTTTCAGGAAAATTCAGAACGCATGCTCTCAGCATATCCTTTAGTATTTGAATTACTCTTTCGGACTCTCCATCAGTTTGGGAATGAGCAGCAGTACTGAATAACAATTTCGCCCCCAGATGTTCTTGCAGACTTCTCCATAATCTCGCTGTGAACTTCGAATCTCTGTCGGAGACAATACTTTGAGAAATCCCGTGCAGACGTATTATCTTCTTTATATAGATCTCAGCGAGTTTCTCCACATTGTACTAGATTTTGACAGGTAGAAAATGTGTTGATTTGGTAAGCCTATCAACCACTACCCAGACATTGTCACATCCACCTCGTACAACAGGTAGACCTGTCACGAAATTCATGGTAATCTGTTCCCACTTCCAGTTCGGGATTGGAAGCGGCTGTCACTTCCTAGATGGCCTCTGATGCTTTGCCTTCACGAGTTGGCACGTTAGGCATTTCTGGATATATTCCACTATATCCCTCTTTATTCATTCCCACTAGAATTTCTGTTTTAGGTCCTTGTACATCTTAGTTCCTTCGGGGTGGACAGAATACTTAGCCTGATGTGCCTCAAATAGCACTCTTTTCTTTATCTGTGCCGGAACAACCACTCGATTTTTGAATCGCAATATCCCGTCAGTGTCCTGAAATCAGATTTCATCTCACTCTTCAGTTTCTGGACCAACACGTCCTTCTCTTGAACTTTCAGGATCTCACTGTGCATCTCAGGATAAATACTCAAGTTTGATAATTTTTCTTTCCGACTTAAGGCATTGACTACGATGTTCGTCTTTCCTAGGTAATAACTGATGATGAAATCATAATTTTCTAGGAACTCCATCCATCGTCGTTGCCTTAAATTCAGGTCCTTTTGACTAAATATGTACTTTAAACTCTTATGATCAGTGAACACCTCTATCTTTGTTCCGTACAGATAATGACGCCATTTGGCCAGGGCAAACACTACCGCCGCTAGTTCTAAATTATGAGTGAGGTAATTCACCTTATGATTCTTCAGTTTCCATGACGCGTAGGCGATCACTTTGCCCTTTTGCATCAAGACATAGTCCAATCCTTCCTTTGAGGCATCTGTATAAACAGTAAATTCCTCTAACCCATCAGGCAGTGCAAATACTGGGGCTGTTGTCAGTCTTTTCTTCAATTCTGAGAAACTTGCCTCGCACTGCTTGTGCCATACAAACTTCTTATCCTTTTGGGTCAGTCTCGTGAGCGGTTCGGCTAACTTAAAAAATTTTTGGATAAATTTTCGATAGTATCTAGCTAATCCTAAGAAGTTCTTTATTTCAGTGATCGTTCCAGGTCTTTTCCAATTCTGGACTGCTTCGATCTTTTCTGGGTCCACTTTAAGTCCATTCTTCGATATGATATGCCCCAGAAAAGTCACATTCTTCGGCCAAAATTCACACTTGCTAAATTTGGCGTATAGGTTGTGCTCTTTTAAAGTTTGAAGAATAATTCTCAAATGTTCTTCATACTCCTCTTCAGTTTTGGAATAGACCAAAATATCATCTATGAAAATTACGACGAATTTATCAAGATATGGACGAAACACCCGGTGCATTAAGTCTATAAATGCCGCAGGAGCATTAGTCAGTCCAAAGGGCATGAGTACAAACTCAAAATGCCATAACGGGAATTGAACGTAGTTTTGGAGATATCTGCTTCCTGTATCTTCAGCTGGTAGTACCCTTGCCTTAAATCCAATTTTGAATAGACAGCTGATCCTGGAAGATGATCATACAGCTCGTCTATATGGGTAATGGGTACTTATTCTTGTTGGTCACTTTGTTCAATTCTCTGTAATCGATACACATCCTAAGTGACCCATCTTTCTTCTTTACGAATAAGACTGGAGCTCTCTAAGGCAAAGAGCTAGATCTTATAAAATTCTTCTCTAGTAGTTCTTATAATTGATCTTTGAGTTCCTCAAATTCTACTGGTGCTATTCTATAGGGAGTTTTTGAGAATGGCGCTATCCCTAGGGGTTGTTTCTATCACAAACTCGATTTCTCTATCCGGGGGTAGTGAATTTAATTCTTCTGGAAACACCTCAAGAAACTCTTCCACCTTCACATCTTTCAGTTTAGTCTTATCTTGAGGCTTATTGATTAAATAGGCCAGAAATCCTTGTTCCCTTTTTCTTAACATCCGTCTAGTCTTTATTGTAGAAACAATGGGTATACCATCGTTCTAATTTGCATTTAGGGTACTGACTCCGACTCCAGTACCCAATTTGTCTGTCTTAGCATGATCTTGGATTGGTAATTCGATTAGATCAGCACTAAAGTCCTGATTCTCTATGACTACAAGGCAGTGTGGATATCTGATCCTAGTTTCATAACATTATTCTACTGGAGTGTGAACTTCATAGGTGATACTCTTAGTTTCAGAAGACAAATTCAATTTTTCAGCACAATCATGTGAAATGAAAGAATGTGTTGCTCCAGGATCAAATAGAGCTTTGCAAATAAATTCCTGAATAGAAATCTTACCTTCCACTACTTGGGTAGGATCCATACTTTCCTCTCCCGTTAGTGCGTAAACTTTGGCTTTGACCTGGGGGTGTTCACTGTACCCTCCTGCTGGTTTTGTGCCCCCGTGTTTCCACTCTTTCAGCTATTGGGACAGTCCTTAAGCGTGTGCTGATTGCTGCCATACGCATAACACTTACCCAAGTTCTTCCAGCATTCACTCTCAACATGATTTGTGCCCCCACAATGATTGCACTTCACTTTTCCTTGACCTGCTGGGGCTTTTTCTTTGTCCGCAGAAGCAGACGTACTCTCCGTTTTCTGCTTTTTTTGGAAGTGGCCTTTATTTCCTTTGTCAGAGTCAAATTTACCATTCCACTTGCCCTTTCTCTTATTAGTTATCTTATGAATTTTTTGGAACTCCACTTCGAGTTTCATTGCTGCCTCGACAGCACTATCATAACTCTGAGGCCGGTTTGTAGCCACTGCCTTCCTTAACTCTCGCCGTAATCCCTCTATGAACTTCTTTCTCCATCTTTTCTCATCCACTAATACGTGAGGGGCATACAGAATAAGCCGATTGAATTCGACCTCGTACTTAACCAGAGATAATGACCCCTCTATTAGTCTCATAAACTCCCGCTCTCCTGCGTCCTTGACGATTTGTGGTATGATTTTTCTTGAAAATTTTTCTCGGAATCGAGTCCACGTTTTCTCAGTTCCATCTCTCTCCTACTTTCTTTCAATGATTTCCCACCAATGAAACGCAGTCCCTTCAAACAGGTAGGTGGCATGGTTTACTTTCTGGATATCCGAATAATTTAATACTTGGAAGATCTTCTCAACTGCCAGTAACCAAGACTTCCCTTTTCTGTCGTCAGGCTTCAACCTTAGGAATCTCGTGATCATCCCATCTTCTGACTCCTCCTTGACTCTAGGTCTTGGTGGCTCCTATGGCCTATCCCGATTTAATACTTCCCTTAAGACAGTCAGGAGTAGTTCGGCCACAGGTTCATTTCGGGGAGGGGTTCTTTGGCGAGTTCTGGCACGTGGTCGGGGATTAGGTCTATTTGGTGCTCGAGAAATTGGATCAGCTTGTTCCTATTGAGGTACATGATTCTCGTTTATGTTTGGGGTATTTGGTTCCATAGTTTCAGTGAATATCACCCGTCTGGGTCGTCCACGTCTCCTAGAAGACTCAGGTTAGTTTACGTTCTCACTAGTTGACATTTTGATATGAAATTACAGGGTTATGCCTTAGCGAAATTTCAAAGTTGTAGAAATATGGATCAGAATCATGAATAGGTCATAACACGTATTTCAAGGTAATTTTTTGCATTTAATCACTTTCATTCATTTCAGGAATTTCCAGTTCATACAATTCGATATTATGTGATTACTAGATCATCTCTAAAAGTCAAAAGAGAGATGATCCCTTAACCATACCAAAACGGAAAAATACGCGACTATAGGCTATACAAAATATCCTAGCTATGCTAAGCTAAAATTCCCCACTATCAAGATTACAATCTTAAACATTAAGCCTATACAATAATCTAAATGAGAAAAAAAAAAGAAAAGAAGAAAGAAAATCCATCAATCTATCGTCCATCAATCAAACATCTGGCGAATGGCGGGATCCTCCTCAGGCTCCTCATCCGAATCATCCTCCGGCTCATATCTCGACTCGCCTCGAGCCTGGGATCACTACCACTGGTGCTGGGCACGGTACTACGGCCCATCTCGTCAAGTACACAATCAACCGATATGATCGCTGCCTCATCATCGTCGACACGTGACG